>CAJQZP010001001.1:0-163843 GCA_907164705.1 Parnassius apollo
CTCGTCGCCTCTATATACACCCACGGGACGATATGGGGTAGAGGACATTATTACACCGCCACTACGAGTACACGCTAAATCTATGCTATGATGATTCTAAATAAATAAAATATTGTAGCGTTGTTAACAAAATCCATCTCACTACACAGTATAAATTCACCCTCACTATAAATAAGCCCTTTTTTGTAAACGCTCAAGTTTCTCTTATTTATTAAAATTGAAGCCGTAAAAATATAAACGCACTTGATTTTACTCTAGTTTCCAAGGAAATGGCAGTAGACGTAATATAGTAAGTTTTTGGCACTTATGGGTATAGGGCCCTTTTATTACTTAAGAGGTTTTAGCGCCAAAGAGTTTTGTGTTGGACTGACTTTCTGCGTAGAATTTCATCTGGGTAGTAATAGTATAGAAGTAATTAACAATTAATTAATAATTAACACTACATTTTCCGGTCTGAAGATTATAGAAAACCAGTATAATTACAAGGCTGTAAGGTAAGATATTTTTTTTAAATTTTCTATAAATAAGGCCGGCTCTGCTCTTTCTGACCGAGACGCAGGTGTCCTCTCCGGCTGATGTCTCGTATCTCTCCTGCCCGGGGTACAAACTGGAACACTCCTTTGTGCCTCGGGCTGGAGTTTGCGTTTACGTCAGAGAGGACATCTGTTCTCGACGCCTCGGCAGACTTGAAGGTTCGGACCTGTCCATCCTTTGGCTACGCGTAGACAGCGACGACCATCCGCGCGTCTACGGGTGCCTCTATAGGTCCCATAGCGGTAATGCCGAAACAGACCGACTCTTCGACCACGTCCAAATGGCTGCAGATTCGTTGCTACAACAGATCCCCTCCGCAGAGATCGTGATCCTCGGCGACTTTAACGCCCATCACGCCGAATGGCTCGGTTCACGTTTAACCGATCATGCGGGGAGATCTGTTCATGATTTTGCCTTGGCATATGGTCTGACACAACTGGTTACTTCGCCTACGCGGATTCCAGATGTGGAGGATCATGCACCTTCCCTGTTGGACCTTCTGCTGACCTCTCACCCGGACGGATATCAGATTTCCGTTGACGCCCCTTTAGGCTCCTCGGACCATTGTCTTGTCCGGAGTGTGGTGCCACTCACGCTGAAATCGCGGTTGCATTCTGCAGGCTGCCGCCGTGTTTGGCACTATAGGTCAGCCGATTGGGATGGGATGCGGTCTTTCTTTGCATCCTACCCTTGGGGGGCGGGTTTGCTTCTCGCCGGATGATCCCAACGTTGTTGCGGATTCTGTCGCTGATGTGGTACTTCAGGGTATGGAACTTTTTATTCCTTCCTCTGTGGTGCCCATTAGAGGCAAATCTCAGCCATGGTTTGGTCGCTCCTGTAAAATAGCATCATGCTATAAGCAGGAGTGCTACCGAGCCTGGGCTGACGCATCAGCGTCCAGGGATGTAAACACCAGCGCTCTAAAAAAAGAAGTATAATTCCGCCTCTAGGTCCTTCAAAAGAGTCATTGCCAAGGCAAAGTCAGAGCACATAGGCAGAATTGGCGAGAGACTAGTTCGTCTTCCTTCTGGAACCCGTGCATTCTGGTCTCTCGCCAAGGCTGTCCAAGGGAATTTCTGTCAGCCATCTCTTCCATCTCTGCACAGGGAGGACGACTCACTGGCCCACACCGCAAAGGAGAAAGCCGATCTTCTAGGCTCTTTCTTTGCGTCTAACTCGACTCTCGATGACGGGGGGAGTACGCCGCCGACCATCCCGCGGTGTGAGTGCTCCATGCCGGAAGTGCAGTTCACTCAGCGCTCGGTTCGCAAAGCACTCCTCTCCCTGGACATCCATAAGTCGAGTGGGCCTGATGGAATCCCCCAATTGTGCTGAGGACGTGTGCTCCAGAGTTGGCACCGGTTTTAACGCGTCTTTTCCGGTACTCCTACTCCCTAGGCGTAGTCCCAAAATCATGGAAGACGGCTTTCGTCCACCCGATCCCTAAAAAAGGCGACCGCTCAGACCCGTCCAACTACCGGCCTATCGCCATCACCTCCTTGTTCTCCAAAACAATGGAGTCCATTGTAAACTGCCAGCTCATGAGGTACCTTGAGGATCACCAGCTGATTAGTGACCGCCAATACGGTTTTCGCCGTGGTAGGTCAGCTGGTGATCTTCTGGTCTACCTAACTCACAGATGGGCGGAGGCAGTAGAGTCCAAGGGGGAGGCATTGGCCGTTAGTTTGGACATTGCGAAGGCCTTCGATCGGGTTTGGCACAAAGCGCTTCTTTCGAAGCTCCCTTCCTATGGGCTTCCCGAGAAATTGTGCGATTGGATCACCAGTTTTCTTGCAGATCGGAGCATCAAGGTCGTTGTAGACGGTGCAAGCTCCGATTGCAAGCTTATTAATGCTGGTGTTCCACAGGGCTGCGTGCTATCGCCAACGCTGTTTCTTCTGCATATCAATGATATGTTGCAAACCCGTAGCATTCATTGCTATGCAGATGACAGCACTGGTGATGCTCTTTACACCGGCCGAGCCAATATTTCTCGGGAAAACGTCTCTGAGTGCCGGGACAAACTTGTGTCTGAAGTCGAGTCTCTGCTGGACAGAGTCTCGGATTGGGGGCGACTAAATCTAGTCCAGTTTAACCCTCAGAAGACACAAGTTTGCGCGTTAACCGCTAAAAAGAACCCCTTTGTCGTATCCCCTCAGTTTCAAGGCACTCCCCTTGTTGCCTCAGCCAGTATCGGAATCCTCGGCGTCGACATATCGAGTGACGTGCAGTTTCGTGGTCACTTGGAAGGGAAGGCCAAATTGGCCTCTAAAAAAGCTTGGCGTGCTCAGCAGAGCGGGACAGTATTTCATGCCGGCACACCGCCTGCAACTTTACAAGGCGCAGGTTCGGCCGCTCATGGAATACTGTTCCCATCTCTGGGCTGGGGCTCCCCAGTACCAGCTCCTTCCACTTGACCGCATCCAGCGCAGAGCGGCTCGAATCGTTGACGACCGAGTGCTTTCCGATCGGCTCGATTCACTGGCGATGCGAAGAGATGTTGCATCTCTTTGCGTATTTTATCGCATCTATCACGGGGAGTGCTCTGAGGAATTGTTCGGATTAATCCCAGCCGCCAAATTTCGTGAACGCACTACACGGCAAACGTCCCGATACCATCCACACCATCTGGATGCTTGGCGGTCCACCACTGTACGTTTCAAAAGGAGTTTTCTTCCGCGTACAACCTCTCTGTGGAATAATTTACCACCGGTGATTTTTCCGGACCGATACGACCTGGGGACCTTCAAGAAAAGAGCTTACTCCTTTCTAAAGGGCCGGCAACGCACCTGCAATTCCCCTGGTGTTGCGGTTGATCATGGGCGGCGGTAGTCACTTAACATCAGGTGAGCCACATGCTCGTTTGCCCCCTCTTCTATAAAAAAAAAAAAAAAAAAAAAAAAAATCATGCTTTAGCACCGACATCAAAATGTAAAATTATTTTATTCTTTTTAGTAGTTTGTAGTCGGCCTTAAGACAAAGCGTAAAGAACAATTAAAACTCCGCCTTCAGAATGTGGAATTATTTTATTCGTGTTATTCGACTTTTACTCTTTATTAAAAGTAAATTTTTGCCATAGTGCACTTTTATCGAATAGGTGAGACGGTTTAAGGCATCATTTTATGTCATTTTTAATTCGGAGTTAGAACTATATGGTTGAGAATGAATTTTTGTTTCCAATAGTAAGAAAACTAAAGCCTGTCGCAGTAGCTGCAAATCGGACTTTAGCTATACGTGACGCTTCAGCATATTGTTAGTTTGTAAATCAACGTTTCTCTACTGTGGTTAATCAACTACTGTGGACAATCTGCAAATTGCAAGTTAGAAACTCGCGTTCACGGCACTACCGCAAAACTTGCAGGACGCAACTTTAATCAGAATTCACCATGGTCGCCGCCTCATGAAATCATACAGAGTAGACTTCGAGAAAGTTCGAGCCAGACTATTTTATTGAATAGTTTAAGCTATGCGTTGCTCATTATGAATTCATCACCGAGTTCAATCTTTTTTTCTTTTTGTGTTTGATATCAAAGTTTGAATTAACATCCAGCTTTTCCCGCGCCTATCTAACCTTGCTATACCTTTAGCATTGAAACATTAGTCTTTACTACCAATATTCAGAATAAATGCAATGCAGGTATCATTGCATATCAGTGTGTCTGTCTGTCTGTCACAAAACGTTGTCTGCCTGTCAAATAGAGACTTGATAATAACACGTTCACACCGCAACTTTTTATCAATAAAGTAGTGATTATGTCTCAATGTTTTGGTTCAAACATATAGAATTTGTAAATAAATTGAACATGAAGCCACGTATTTGATCCTTACCCTGGTATTTTATATTTAAATTGAATACCAACAAAATAAGATAGACAAAGCTCTGTGTACATTATAAGTGATGCCGACACTATGCTCAAATTTTTGACACGCACTTACGCATACATCTATCTTCTCTCCTTGTTTAACAACCCGTAAATGTTTAATGCTGGACACACACATATGCACCTAAAACATGTTTTTGGTTGCAAATAATCTTAGATGAATAATATATGTATGTATGCAGTGCGTTGTTTCAATAAGTTGAATAAGTCTTAGCGTGGATTTAACGTCACATAGAATGAACGCAGCGTTTCGTCTTTTTTTTGTCTAAGATTAAAAGGTATAATGTATTAATTAATTTAAATAATATAAATATAATTATCTGTTTTGTTTTCAAATATCTTTATATCTTCGTTGTATTCTCACGACTCTGTGGGGTCACCGGTAGAATGCCTCATAGCATTAAATTTGCACATTGCTTTTTGTGTAATAGAAATGCAATGGAGAATAAAAAAATAAGTAAATTGATCTTATAAACTATAATAGTTGCTTCAAAGACCAATAAACTAATACTTGCTCTCAATTTTACCAAGAACAACAACTTATTAGTGGTAATTATCAGTCTGGTGAGACCGTAAGAAAATCCAGCACCTGATAACATCGCGTGAGTATAGTAAAAAAGCAACTACAAATGCCAAAATCTTATGGCTTCCATTAGAAAAGATATAACGATCTTATAACATATAAAAGATAAAAAACGTAACCAGTTGGGACAATCAGTGCTAAATTACGAGAGGTTTACAATCGCGATCGTCAATCCTAAACAATTAATGCGTTTATAGCAAAGGACTTGCCATAAGCACTTCTGAAAAAGAGGGCCATAAGTTGCAAGCCGTCACTATAGAGTGACTGCACTAATACATATCACAAGGATCCATAGCAAGCAACCTCAGGTAAAGGCCTGGGCATTCCCACAGAATCAGCGCAATCCAATGTAACATCTAGTATATTAACACATACTATTGTATTTAAATAAAAAAAATATCTCTATTCTAGCATCGAATAGGTTATAACGTTAAATAATTACTTTGTAATAATTATTTTATGATAAATAATTTTAAGCACAGTTATTCTTTATTTGCGTCCTTCGGCTGGGTATTTTGAAATTAAAGATAAAATAATTTGACGTCAAATTTAAATCATCATTATTTTAAACTATGAATAAACTTCTTCCATATGAAATTCATTAAAACTGCTATAACTTTATACTGGAAAATAGCGTATTAAAATGTAAAGTAGATTCAAAACCAGCTGAGAACCAGGTCACTTCGCTCCGTTAACGCGTGGTAGAATCAATATGTTGGTACTGGATGTAAGCAAAGCTTTCAATCGGCTTTAATTGTGCTCAATACCACATAACATTTAAAAGGTAAACTAGCCATATTTTGCAATGGTTCACAACTTTTTAATGACTTTTTTTGTCTTTTTTAATGGAACATAACCAATTTGTCTCCAAATCAACTTAACGTGCACACTTCAAAACTCTCTCTTTCAGGAAACGGATACATTCCGGCGCTTGAAAATGCCATTTCCAGCGGTGGGCTACACATATTAATACCAGTAACAAATGACATCCCGGGTATCGTCCCGAGGATGGCATAAGAGGCGACAAGGGGAAACGAAAACAGGAGATGGGCAGCAGCATCTTTGTGATAACAACTCAAATTAATAAAAACTGCGGTTGCCAACCCGCTTGCCAAGCGTGCCGACTATGGCGGAATTCCCTCATGAGTCAATGTGTGACGCCTACGTGGACTTTTATAGGCTGTAATGATAATGAAAGAAAGTGATAAGTTCAGTTCCCTGACGATTGTTGGTAATTACATCCCGGAAACACCTGACGCCTGCTCCAAATAATGAAAACTACAATTCCTTCTCGCATTTCTTTGCAAGTTCACTGCTGAACATAGGCCTCTCTCAAGTAATACCACACAACACGGTTCTGAGCCACCTGTATCGAATGACTTCCTACATGCTAGACCCGGTCGTAACTCTGTGTAGTGGGCAGCACTTCGCTTTCCGGTTTAAGACTTCCCCTCAAGAACCTTTCTTCCCCATCAGTTGTTGGTTTTTCCAAATATGTGGTGGGCCAATTTCCACTTCAACTTTCTTACCCGTATATGCCTTATAGCCTGTGTAATGGTATTAGCTCTCTTATCCTTGAAACCAAAATAGACCGCAGTGGATAACCCAAAGTGACGTTTACGTCAAAGACAGACGTGAAAAAGGATAATAGCTAGACAAATGCATGAATCATAAGAGCTGACCCCTCAAACACCATAATATCTCAAAAACAAATTTTTCTTTTTATTTTTAATAGTTATGTGAAGGCAAGGACAAAAATGCAGTGAAATGCAGACCCGCAACAATTACTTTTTGGCTTTACAAATACTTGAACCATGCGGATTCAAACCCGCAACCCTCAGCGCCGCAAATAATTGCTTAGCTACTGCGGCTCGGAGTATTGCCCGTCTTTATCACATTATGAAAGGAGGAGTTGATTTAAAGTTATTTCATAAATTATGCCTTCATAAGTATCATTATCAGCCCGTGAAAATCTTTTTCATTATAACATGTGGTGACAAACGTGCTCTCAGCCCATCTGATAGTAAGTGGATGCTGTGGCCCATAGACATTTACATTTATCCTCGATTAAGAATCATAAAACAAATGCGTTCTCTTCCCTGAGGACTAAGATGGAATGCCTCGATTCCAGTAAAAAGCGTCTCCGTCTCCGGTTCCCCCCACACTCACCATACGAAACAGAGCCGCATTACGCTGGTGTTTTACGCTAGTATTTTGTGAGACTAACGTTCGTGCTACTCTAATATAGCTGCAGCTTTTCTCTACCACCTAAAAGTCTGCTAATTTTATCCATTTATAAGGTTTTCTTTGATTATCAAGCTTAGCAAAACGATTGATCGGAAGTCATAAAATCTGTATTACAAGTGTGATACGACCCACGGAACTAAATTAGGTTATAAATTCTCTTACGTCGCCATCGCCCAGCAAAAAGTTAATAGTACCTACGTAAATAGTTAAATTGATTTAAAAAAACAACAAAAAACTAGTCCTAGAATAATTTATTTACAAAATAACACATGTGAATTCGGGCGTAACCATCAGAAAACAAATAAAACTGCACTGCGTTACTTGTTGGTAAACAAGCCATTTGTACGAATCTTTTGCGTGTCCAAGTCTGATATTACTCTACAAGATTGCGCTATTACCGTTTAATTGCATATTGCATTGCTCGTGGATAGTCTGGAATGTGAATTGATATGATTATTCTTAATGGAAACTGGACTAAGTATTATTAAAAAGGTTTTGAATGTTATCACATTTATACAAATTACAAAATGTTCTATTTTTTCCTATGAAATCAGTATTTCGCACGTTAAAAGCTTATGAGGTTTTTCTTTCATAACAGTTTCAAAATGAGGTTTACCTGTCCGGGAAGAAACGGTAAAAGAAACTCCTTATTGATGTCCCCTTTCCTTGTTTTGTTTTTAACAATTCTATTTTCTCTTTTTGACTTTTTTAAATGTTTTATAACAATATAAGTTTAAATTACATTGTTAAGAAGAGAGAAATTTTATAGTAAAAATAAATAAATATTAAAAATTAAAACCCGTTTTAAATATAATAATAAAATATTTATAAAAGTATTAAATAAATAAGAGGAGTTTAAGTGTAATAGCAAAAAAAACAACAAATTACGAATAGTAGTGAAGATATAATAATTTTTGTAAGAATATATTAATAATCATATTCTATTAATCTGGAAACAAAAATGACAGGTTATGGTTATTATTACCTTCCAATACAAATAGATTATGAGATAATAGTCTCCACGTATAAACCCGTTGGAGTCATAGAGGGCGACAGACAGAATTGAAACGGGAGATGAGCAGCAGCATCTTTGAGATAAAAATTGCCAAGCATACAACTATATAAATCAGAGATAGTTTGAAAATTGCAGTCTAAGGCATAATAAACGCGCTTCTCAGCGACCCCACCCCATTCATAACCGGGAGAAGCACATTTTAGCACTCGAAGTTGTTGACATGAATGTTTATCTGTCTTATTCCAACTTTGACCTAAAGGTGAGTCAATGACGTAATTATATAACGCTACGAGTTCAACTTTTATGAAGAAGTTGAGCCACCTTGATAGTGTATGATGCACCCACTTCATATCTTCTAGGTGGAGAATTGGTTCTTATTTATCAGGAACTTTGACATATATATTAAATACCCGTGACAGACATATTCACAGCCTTTTTGAGAAATTTTAATACTGGTTGAGCGGCGGGCCTTAAGGTTGCCGAGTCACAATTCCCCGGTCGAGCCTTGACCCTACTACGCAAGATGTTATACTAGATGGACTGTATACGGGGTAAGCTTCTTCTGCTCCAACAAAATGGCGGATGTGGCATGCGGTTCCTTGACAATGCACTCGCTCTTCCAAAAAAAACCTATTGCTTGCCAAGGCTATGAAGGAATCCTGCTTGAACACATTAAATGGGGCGAGTTAAATAACAAACAAATACTCAACTTCCATGCGGCTTGGACGCTTCGATTACTGCGGTGCGACTTCTGGCGGATCTCCTGGGGCCCTCCAGGTGGTATGGTTTGAAACTAGCGGTGCGCGTGGTCATGAGCCATCTAGGACGCGACTGTCCCAGGCGGAGTTATTCCAACCAGCGGCGCAAAGGCAAGAGAGCGCACGAGGGCCGTGTGCTAGCTTATATTACTTCGGCTCTCCTATCAATGCTTCTCGGTGGGGCGCGCTTCTCATTGGTTGCGAGAATCACGCAACATTCTAGAATTATCTTCTTTTCCCTCTCACCTCACCACCCCGGTGTGTCGAAGGAACGATAGGTGAAGGAAAGGATAAGTCGAAGGAAGGACAACCCTTGGCAGCCTACCCTCGAATAAAATTAAAATACGAATGGTTTTCCGCGCAATCAAATACACAAAGCTCCAATTTTTCACTTTGTTGGAAATCTTAGGTCGCGTTGAGGCACATTTAAGGCGCATACTAACTAATATGAGTAACTGATATGAGGCTATACAATGTGAACTATCAGTAGTGAATTTCCAAAGGAATGTGTTCTTTTATGAACTTCCACGAGGAGAGCGTTAGCGAGCATCACTTAATTGGTAATGTCCAATGCACTTTGGCTAGTTCCTAAAGTTTAAACGTAACGGCGGCTCTACACGTTGGCCAACACAGTGGCGAAGATATTGGCCGAGAGTTGGTGACGGCGTCCACACGTTGGAAGGTCGTACAGTTTGCTTCGGTTCAGGTCAATGTGCGGACGAATTTATTTTATTTTAGACAACGGCTCCGTGGTGCAGTGGCTGCGCCGGGGACCGCGGGTTCGAATCCCGCACGTAACAAGTATTTGTATGGCCTAGAAATAGTTGTTCCCGGTCTGGAATCTGGATGTGTGTCCTTGTGCAATTAATGTTTGTAAACTGCCTCCGCGATACAGAAGAAAATCCTAGTGTGTGGTTAACGTTTTTATAAAATAATTATAAAAGAATAGTGAATATTAATGGGGCTGTAAATAGATATATGAAGTGCATAATGTCAGCCGTCAGGCTGATATTTGGTTTTACGTACCTAATAAGAAGTACTTTCTTTTAGCCATGTAATATTAATCAGGCTGTCATAAGGGGATTTTTTTTATTTATTTAGCTTTATTTATTCTTTGCACGCATCATAAACTGGAATAAATAGCATTAATTAGAACTTAACTTATTTTAAAATTAAAAGGAGTTATAATCGATTCGTCTATGTTTTAAAATTGGGTTTTGATTGCTTTTCTATCAGACATTCGATGTATGTAAAAACACTTTATAATTTATTTGGTAATAATAATTATTTTTGAGAAAGACAAAAACAAGCAATAAATATAATTAATACTGACTTAATAATAAGTACTAATTTTAACTTAGAACACAAATGAAAAACTCATGACCTCACCTCACCTGATGATACTGACTGACTGACTCACCTGATGGTAAGTGGTTACTGTGGCCCACAGACATCTACATATATCCTCGGTTACGAATCAAAATGCACATGCGTTGTCACCTGTGAGGACTAAGATGAAATGCGTCGTTTCCTTTAAAAAGGGTCTCTGGTTCTCTACACTCACTATACGAAACACAGCATCATTAAGCTACTATTATACGCTGATATTCCGTGAGAAAGAAATAAAAATGTCACCAGAATTTGAGTTAAAAGAAAAAAATAAAATAAAAATAAAAATGTTGGTCCTTCCCCGGTCGAGCTGACCCATTCGTGCTACAACTATACTTATAATATAACTGCATGGTTCTACCACGTATAAACGACGTGCTTCATTTAAAAAAAATTGTTCTCGTAATAATCTGATTGTAAATAAATGTTCATTTTTTTGATAAATAGCTAATCGATTAAAACAAATCTTTAAAAATCATTAAAACGCCCTAATTAAATTAGTAGGAATGTTTAAAGTTGAAAATGGCACTAAAAGGCCGGTTATTGGGGCATCCACCCTACAAGGCGTGAATATAAAATTTAAATTAGATGCGTTTAATCACTATGGGAGCTTCTAGCAAACTAAACGCGCGCCCATCGTGTGGACGCGGCGACCAAACTCTGCCAACAATCCTTTGATCTTTTGTAAAAAATCGACACCACACGGATCTCGCGCCAACTTGTGGGCCATCGTTCCAATACATACCAATGAAGCCCAAACACCTGCTCTACACGATGGCCACTACATTCGCTATTGGCCACTACATTCGCCACTGTGTTGGCCAATGTGTAGAGCCGCCGTAACGTAAAGTACACAAAGTTTAGAGGTAACGCAAACAATAAAAAATATGAACAATCACCATCATCATCATTATTATTTTAACCCCCCAAAAGTTCTCTGCTGGGGTGTTACCACACCAATCTATCGATCACCGTTTGATGCCATTGATCGACGTCGATCAATGGCATCGTTTGATATGGTAACTTTAGTTGATCGACGGATACTGCTCAATAAAATGCAGTTCAATCATCGATTGATATTTAACCGATGTGGTTGCGGGCTCATCATCAGTGTCTGAAAATGTATTCGGAAGAGGATGCATTATTGTTGGTCACTACACTCTTGCTCGTATTATTATTACGCATACGCAAAAGACTGAAGAGAGGTCTGACCGTTTATCGAGGCCAATGACAGCTTATTTTATTTAGACGACATTTTAAATAGCGGTAGAAACTATCGATCAACGTCGACTAATCCATTCCACCGATCGATGCTATCGATGGACGCTTGATCGATTTTTATGGAAATACCCTTAAATATACCCTCTCTCATGGATTTCTTAGCCAACGATGTCCATCGTACTTCGTGTGAGTCTTCTCAGATATCTCGTTCTTCACCCCATTAAAATATGGCTGTCACTTCTTTTCTACACTTCTTTTAAATGGCTTAAATATAACGATTATTCTTTTACAATACAATTAATATATAAATAAAATTTTCTCAATGCTACTACTTACTGATATTTTTCAACATGTAGAACGACATTTCAATAAAGCCCGTATATGAAAAACATTCTTTTGGCGAACAGTGTCGTCATTCGTACATTCAAATGTACGAACAAACACATTCAAATTTACGATCAACCGTAGATTGAGTACGAAACTATTTTAAAATGAACCTAATAAATGTAATAAATAAATCTAGAATAACGATTAATGTGGAAAATATTTGTGACTTTTTTATTATAAGGACATAAAGCCATTATCATCTTCAAATACTTGTGATAAAAATTCAAAGGTTACAACATTTCCAATTCCAATTTCGGGGTACTTTTTGTCAACTGGCTTAACCTCATGAGTTCACGATTAAATGTAATCTTGGATATTGTGTCATATAGACCATATATTTTGTGAGTTTTCACTTACTTTGGCTACTTATAAAAGTAACTGCCTTGATAGTAGTAGATAAGATAAATATTAACATGTTCTAAACTAACATAAATTTCTATGCATATATGTAGATATTAAATGCTTAAAATTTGGCTTTTATCTTACTTTAAATCTTATTTCTAAAAGCTTATTAATATGACTGAATTATATGAATAGTTAAACAGCTTATATACACTGTTGACCTAAGTCCTCCTATCATTTGTTTTGAATGGTAAATCTTCGATATATGTAGTTATAACTATAGGTAGTAAAAATATTTTATTTGCATTATGAGGTAACGTTGTCATTAATTTTTCAATGTCCACGTTTTAAATCAATTCACAGATTGAAAGTAAAAAAAAACTGTATACGACCCAAAGCCGTACACAAATCTCCACTCATTTATAAAACTGTCTTTTTACACTCATACGAAAGAGTGATTAAATGTCCTCCAATAGTTTTAAATGCCCTAAAATACACATATATTTGGCTCATTCCTCACGATAATTTAGTTTCCTATTTTCTTACTTGCGATTAATATAGTGTTTGGCCAACGTTTAAAAGAATACAACACATCTTGTCGTCATGTAATATTCACTGTAATATTTGAAAACAAGAGTGTAAACCAGTGCATGTTCGGTGAACATATACCGATCCGAAACTTAGTCATATACTAAGTAGACAGCAGTGTATAAAGGACATTCATTGAAGATATATTGGCTTAGCACTGAACTACAGTCATAGCAGCGATAACAATAGATATTACTAGTCGCTAGACGTTTCAAGTATTTTACAGCACCCTTGGTCACGGGGTGACTTATGTGTCCGACGACACCATCGATCACTAATAAAGAACTAGTGATCGATGGACGACATAATGTTGTGGTTACCTATATGCAGATTTTTGCAGATATTGCAGACTAAAATTATTAAATTTTGACCCCGAACTATGTAGTATGAACTTATAGTATCTTGAAGTCTTGCAGTTGTATGCTTGGGTATTATAATTTTTATAATTATTGAATCTCAAGCAGATGGTAGTACCCAGCCATCTTCTCTATTGAAATTGGGTTGTTTACTGATTTGAATAGCCTCATCAATCATCCTTGGAAAGAATCGGTGTTATTTAGTGAGGATTTGTGGTGAATCGAGTCCGATGTAGTGACGGGTGCGATGCTGTACGTGGTCACAGACTGCAGACTTCCTGGAGCATCGATTCTTCACATCGGCTATGCGTTTTTTATGTCATCTTTTAGTTTGTCTTATGTAAGAGAGACTATATTCACAATCAAGCTTGTACACTCCTGCATCTTGCAGAGGGATATTACCACAAAAAATGTAAAAATAAGACAATAGAAGTCGCATAGACCCGTGACCTTGTCGCCGCTTATATAGGTTGACAAACATAATTCACTATTTTGTGATATAGTTGTGTGGGGAACGTCGTACGTGAATTTTTGTTATTATAAATTTATAGGTAATGGTGCACACTGCAGCATAATCAGTTGTAAAAACTTATCAAGGACGTGTAATTAAACTAATAAATGCATAACATTTCATCAGTAATTTGATTATTTACTAATTATCATTTTTTTAATTAATTTACATCTAGATGAATACTTTACTATGACATTTACCTTTTTTCTTGCTGCTTTTGTTCTACCGTAATACGTGACACACGCGCTTTGACAAACTCGCAAAGCAATGTAATGTGACATTGGCGCTAATTCATTTCTATTGTCTTATTATTACGATTTCTGTAGAAATAAATAGGATGATATGATCGGAACCAGATATATGGAATATGGAAATAAAACATTGATAAACGCTGAGAACTTCTTTGTTGACGATTTGTGTTCAGGAACTTTAAAAAGAAATTGTAAGATTTAAATAGGACGTAAGGGGGGAGGGCGTATAAGAATTAGATATCTTAGGGATATAAATGATGTGCGCTAGATTCCATGACGCTAGTGAAATCAACCGCATTCGACTGCACCTTGTGGTAGTCGCCTAAACCTAGATATACCCGAACTAAAAATTTAGCCGTAACATATCATAATTACGTTAACCTTTCTTCTACGAGTACAAGATTATTGATATACATGCTTATGTAATATTTTGAGCTTTACATTAATTAACGAATAAAACCTCATGATTTGTCACCATGACCGAAATGTGTACATAAAACCCTCGTTCACGATGCGATGTGTATTGATATTTTATTTTTATGTAGACAGTAAAGCTTTAGTTAATTTCAATAAAAGCAACAAAGAACATTAACAAGCAAATGGGCTCCGATAGATACTTCTCGCAGTTCGAAATGAATTGATTCAATAGAAAATAAAAAGACATCGCACCGGACGCGTCAGGCGATGACGATAAATATTAACTGCCCTAATTTTATTTATTGTCTGTGACTCCGACGGGAACTATAATATTCGATTGTGTGCCCTCTTTATTCGATTTCCGTTTGTAAAGAATAGGAAACTACTGTATGTTACCGGATTATTGGTGTTTGAATTTCAACAATGTTTTATGTTTCAAAAGGTATCAATTTCACATAATTATACAAATTATAGGTTACTTTTTTGGTCTTCATCATTAACACATGGAATTGTAGTGATTGTATGTTAAATACTTACTTGGTATTCATGTATTCCGCAGGCAACTGAAGTAAAAAGATATAATAAGTACCTACTAAAGTAATTTTTACCACTTCTGTAAAAAAATATATTAACTACAAACGGCAATGTCGTTATACCATACAAATAGTACAGTATCATGTTCTTTATTGTCTAGAAAATTATGCTCTAGGAGTGTGTGGCATCGGATGCCCCAGACGGAAATTTAACGACTAAATTGATGATGTATCAGAGATAGTCCAAATCAAAAATACCATAGTGGTGTTAAATAAGCGAAGTTAAAAATGAAAAATGTGTCAGATGGAAGTCCATAATCTCCGCCTACGCTTCTAGGTGACATAAATGATGTTTTATATATTATGTATTTTCTTACAGTCAAATTGAAATGAAAAAAAACGTCACTACAAAAATTAACCCTCCTGAGTATCTATATTATCTTCCAATTGAGACCTTTATCAAAAGATTATACTTCTAAATTCTAAACTTTTATCGAATTCGAAATATCGAAATTAAACACTTTAAGAGTCTTAATGCCGTGACGCAGACAAACAGAACAAAATTACTTGTATAATAGTTCTCTGTAATTGACAGCAGAACCCCTAAAAAGAAAAAAAGTTAAACATTCTTCAAGTGTCTAGTTTCTGAAAGACGAAATAAGTATGGGTGTTGTCATGTTCCTTACACCTTTGTAAGAAACTTGACTAAGAAGCAACCTATTTTAAGAACACTACGGGACATACGAATAGGCCTTTCAAGAATTAACTTTTTTATAATTATCTGGCAGTAAAAGTCTACAGCTGATTATGGCAATCTCCCGATGTCAAGAGGAAGAAAAAATTATAAAAATTGAAGCTGTTTAGAAATCAATGTTTAACCATGTTTTAGCCAGACTGCTATATTAATTGAAGCGCGAATAGGTCGGCTCGACCGGAGTAGGACCACGCTCTCACAGAATAATACCAGCGTAATGCTGTATTTCCTATGGTCAGTGTAGAGAACTGGAGACTCTCTTTACTGGAAAGGAGACGTTCTATCTTAGTTCACAGGGGTGACAGTGCATCTGCATTATGATTCGTAATCGATGCTAATGTACTCATAGATGGGCTATTGCATCCACTTAAAATCATGTGGACTGTATGCTCGTTTGTCACCCTTATTCTATAAATATTGTTATCGATATTAATAATAATAACAATAATCATCATCATTACAGCTCTTCACAAGTCCACTGCTGAACGTAGGCCTCCCTCAAGCAATGCCACAAAGCACGGTCCTGATCCACCTGCATCCATCGACTTCCTGCATGTAATATTCGATTCGACTTCCTACATATATAGTGGGGGGTCGCATATATAGAAATTACATATATAAAAATTACTTTAATAATAAATACTAATATTATTAAAGTAATTTTTATATATGTGTAGTTAAATAAAGATAAATAGACAACTAATGCCTACTTAACATAATTATATAAAATCACGTCATATATAATATTGTTATGCTAAACAGATGCAGTGAACAAATACTTGTTTATCAATATGTCTGCCGGAAAGAACACGAATTAGCGTGATTGTCACGCTTACATTGAATATCAATTAGAGTTACAAATGTGAGGAGAGTCGCTGATATTTTATCTTGATGGCCGTGTCTTAGCGGTTGATGCTGCGAATCTTGAGGAGCAATCCCAGGCACAGTAACAACAGAATTTCACTATGTCCCAGGCGTGGTCTGGTTTGTGCATTAACTGTTGCGTTTTGTTCATAATTATTACATCAGGCAAGATTTGTGACTGTCCCTGTAAATTGCGTTATTAACGTATACTTATTCTCCTTGTTTATACTAAAACTTGAATTATTATTAACATGCAGTATCAGTGTTTCTAAAATAAAATAAATGAATTACCTTTTATTTCCAAAATGATTTCGTAATGTCTATTAACAAAGGCCTTCTTTAGACTTTTCCATAGCTTCCAGTCGATTTTAATGGTTTCCAGTACATTGCAGTCGTATATTTAAAATCAGCGTTTCTAAACCTACATTTAAGTCCATTTCTGATATTATCACAGAAGGATTGCATCGAATATTAGTAGGCTGGGATGAAGAAATGCATTTGTGTATGGGCATACTCTTCTGTTATTATCAAGTACCCTAAAATTTCAAATTAGTAGTAAAAACAGGATTTCCATGTGGTTAAAATAAATGAATAGTAAAAACACGTCAAATTACACCAGGATTAATCTGTAATAAATATATTACGTAAGAAACATTGTAGGAGTAGGATTATAATATCTACTACATATAGTGGCTTAGCAATGACTTGCAAAGCCGCGGGTTTGAACTCCACTCAGAACAAGTAATTGTATGGTCTACAAGTAATTGTTTCGGGTCTGGATATTTGTCTTTGTAAAGTTTATGGATGTAAACTTACAAGAGAACATAGAATATAAAGAGTAAAATAGGAATATTACGATGCAGGAGAAAACCCTAGTGTGGAAGTAACGTTTTTATTTAAAGTACAGAAAGAAGAATTGTTCCGGGTCTGGATGTGGAACAGTCTACGATACAGGAGAAAACCATAGTCAATTTAAAAAAAAAAGAAAAAAGGATATAATATTATGTATATTAAAGATCTAAAAACTTTGAGTAGCAGGTAAAGATTCGATTCCAAGATGATTTTAAGAACATGTTAATGTCATTAAAAGAAATGTTTTGTATTAAATAATGTACCTATACTAGTGAAGAAATTACTATTAGAATAAATTACCTAATAGATACACAATGCAGTGAGTGCTTTCGACGGTTAGTTACAAACACGGGTTCCAACCCCAAACACGTAAAGAATGGTTAAATACAAGTTAACTTTACGAGCCGCAATGTTTTAAGAGTTCAACTCGACACTGTAAAACATACATTTTCTCGTCGAAATTCGGAATATTGCGGAAACTCTAACGTGTAACGGAAAGTTTTTTTTGTTACTTTCTTCGAGGACTTTCTACTTTGTGGGTTGATGAAATAGTTTCCGAAGTTGTTGTGTTTGTGACTATTGGATTACATATTAAGTAACTCTAATTGTGAAGATGTGGTGTATAATGCATTTCATTGTCGTTCTACAATGTAAGTTTTTAAAGTTCTTATAAAAATCAGACGTGTGTTCTCAAATAACATTTAATGGTATCTTCTTGAAATATGTACACTAATACGATTAATTTAGATATGTATTTCATTGTTGATATATTTAGTTTCATGCACAGATGTTCCTTCTCTTCTTTCATTAGAGTGGAGAAATCGAAAACTCCAAAACTTATACAATATAAACCTTTCAGATTAATGATTTATTTTATTGTTTACTATGTCCAAAATTTAATTCTGATTTATGTTTACTTTGGTAGAGTTTTATTAAATGGTTATGTAGCCACATATTTTATTGTAGCGAATAAATAAAATTCTACAACGAATAAAAGAATCCTCGGATGATATTAACAAATTTTATAACTTTTTTATTTATTAATGTAATAAAATATAAAATTATATTCCTACATACATGTAGGAACATAATTTTATGTTTTATTGTGAACCGATAACATAATATAACTTCATGACTATATCATAGTCTTCTTACTATTATAATCATAGCTTAAGATAGATGCTTGTTGTTTAAGCTTATTATACTTTAGTATTATTATTAAATTGTATGATGCTTTATATATTATAATACAGATAGATAAATGAACTATTATTTCACCACGATACGTATATTCCATATGCCGTGGATACCAGAAACCAAACTCAAATAAACAAGACGGCAGTTACGTTTTCACCTCTGCAGTCTAAGATGAACTGTCTCATGTACTATAGTTATACTTGGTGTCTTATACCTGAGAATGAAACACGGCGTGGGGTCACTGCTCCTTGGTGACAGAAACATTAAGAGGACGGTAGCAACTGGCCTGGCTGAAATGGAGCCCGACTACTTGAGTTTGAAAAACTTTAAAGTAGTTTCCTTCTTCTTCATCATCAGCTCGTAATAGTTTTCACCACGCCTGGCGGGCGGGTTTGCGATCACATTAACAGACGTCTCGCAATTTTGACGAGGACAGCTCTTCGTTGCCTCGGTATTTTACGTTTAGTAATAACGAGATTGTTACATGCCATCTATCGTTATAGTCATAATATTTCTGTAGTTTTCCAGAAGTAGTTTTATGTTATTAACTTAGAGCATACATTACATGGAGGGAGCACTGTGTGAGCGGAAAGCGTGATCGGCGTAGAGAGAGAGAGACTGAGTTTAGGTAGAGTCTGTCTCTCTCTCTCACAGTCACTGTCATTGGCTGTTTCATTGGGCATGCGCTCGCGCGATACAACGGTGGAAAACACGCCAGCCAATCAGAAGCATGTGCGAGAGAGACAGACTCTACCTAAACCTTAGAGCACCGATCACGCTTTCTGCTCACACAGTGCTCCCTCCATGTAATGTATGCTCTAAGGTTATTAACCATTCCTTTTTTAAAGTTCTGTTATACAAATTGTTGAAGATAAATAAATATTGTCTACGACCTTTTTAGTTTTTTTTTATATCTTGTGACTTGTTGTCATGGTTATGAAAATAACAAGAAAAATGTAAGACTAGTTTTTCGTAATAAGTATATTTTTGTTAGAAGATTAAATGTTTCAAGTCTAAGAAATCTTCTTATTTCAATGTGAGGAGTTACATACAACGGTCATACAGAAGCTCCCCACATAATGGCGACCGTGATAGGACTGAGAAACAGATTCTGGATTACAAGTGTGAGATGGCTATGTAAGGATATAGTTAAGAAATGCATAATTTGTCGTAGGTTGTAGTTTGATACACCGGAGGCACCACTCCCCTCTTGAATAGATTCAAGGCACGGCAGCGTTTCAAATGACAGGTATAGATCTGGCCGGGCCGTTGTATTTACGTAATCAAGAGAAATGTTGGGTGGTTTTATTTACTTGCGCGACATTTAGGGCTGTGCATTTTGAGATGGTAGACTCATTGTCCACAAATAGTTTTAATATGAATCTTCGTAGATTTATTGCTCGAAGAGGTCGTATAGACGTCATTTTCACAGACAACGGAACAAATTTTCGAGGGAGTGCCAATTTACTGAAGGATATTAATTGGCAGGAGGTTGAAAGTGTGACGGCAGTCCATGCTATAAAGTGGCGTTTTATTCCACCTAGAACTCCTTGGTGGGGAGGTTGGTGGGAGAGGCTCATTAGAGTATTAAAGGAGATGTTGCAAAGAATATTGGAGCGTCAGCGATTGACTTGGGTAGAGTTGGACACAGTCTTGTGCGATTGTGAAGCTGTCATTAATAGTCGGCCACTAACATATGTCTCGACTTGTACCGACGATTTGCGGCCACTTACACCTATGTTATTTCTACATGGCTTACCTTCTAATGATACTTCTGATTTAGATTATGTAGATAATATGAATTTAAATGTAAGATACAAATATTTACAAAAGTTGAGAGAAGATTTCAGAGTTCGATTTCGTAAGGAGTATTTGGCTTTACTTACAGCTAGATGGAAGGAGAAGACTATAGAAAGGAGATATAGTTCTAGTAGAGACAGACGCGAAAAGGCTATTTTGGCCCTTGGGGTTAATCATGGAAGTAGTTACCGGAGCTGATGGTGTTACTCATTTGGCTAGAGTCAAGACTCAAAAAGGTGAAACTTGAAGACCATGTCAGAAATTGTATCCGCTTGAGATTTCAAATGATTCTGACCTCTTGCAACGAGCTGAAGTAACGATAGAGGATGAGAAGTTATCAGTAAGTTCAGATAGTCCCTCTTCTTACACTCCTCGGTTACAGGTGGCGCGAAGGTGACGAAAACAACGCGGTGCGGTCGAAATATGAAATTGCCTGCTCGGTACTTATGAATTACATTTGGTTTTATGGTTTTCCTTAGTATGTTGAGTTGCGTTAATTGGTTACCATTTTCTTTCGGGTCTGGAGTGTGTTGAAGATAAATAAATATTGTCTACGGCCTTTTTAGGTTTTTTTATATCTTGTGACTTGTTGTCATGGTTACGAAAATAACAAGAAAAATGTAAGACTAGTTTTTCGTAATAAGTATATTTTTGTTAGAAGATTAAATGTTTCAAGTCTAAGAAATCTTCTTATTTCAATGTGAGGAGTTACATACAACGGTCATACAGAAGTTCCCCAAACAAATGTTGTTAAAAGCATCATAAAAAGAATCGTATGTTCGTGCTGCAGTTTGAAAATGTTTTTGAATCGATAGCACTTTAACACATTTCACTTTAAACTCGCGTTTATATGATCAAAAGCAAATTCTTTGAAGCATCGACAATTCAATTATTCGTTTTGTGTAAACACTGAGCGCTGTGATCTCTTTTGCTGACAATTGTCAAAGTTGCACGATTTAAAAAAGACAATTTAATTTTAAAAATTTGAAATATAGAAGGGTACATTATTTCTTCTTTATGTACAAGGTCTTTTCAGTTTCTTGATTAAATTGATATTACGACATCTTCCCAAAAGTAGAGGGCAGATCATTACCTTACCGACCACAACCTTAACCTTATTAAGCTCTTTCTCTGGATGATTTTTTTTCCAAAATATTATGAGTTTTACAATTAAATTAGTCCAGTGACAAAACTTACAATAATTTTTGATAGGATCAGTATTTCATGCCGGCACACCGCCTGCAACTTTAGGAGGCACAGGTTCGGCCTCACATAAAATACTGCTGGGCTAGAGCTCTCCAGCGAAGCTCCTTCCACTTGACTGCATACAACGCAGAGCGGCTCTAATCGTCGACGACCGAGTACTTTCCGATCGGCTCGATTAACTGGCGCTGCGAATAGATGTTGCATCCCTTTGTATTTTCTTTCGCATCTACCCCGGGTGGTACTCTGAGAAATTATTCGAATTAATCCCAGCCACCAAATTTCATGAACGCACTACTCGGCAAAACTCACGGTACCATCCACACCATCTGTATGCTTGGCGGTCCACCACCGTACGTTTCACTAGGAGTTTTCTTCCGCGTACGACCTCTCTGTAGAATAGTTTACCACCGGCGATTTTTCCGGTCTGATACGACCTGAATTACCTACCTACACTAGTTACTAGTTACTAGTTGCCTACATTTTAGAAAGGAATTTCTAAAATGTAGGCAACGCACCTGCAATTCCCCTGGTATTGCAATTGTTAATGGGCGGCGGTAGTCACTTAACATCAGGTGAACCGTATGCTCGTTTACCACCTCTCCTATAAATAAAAACATGCGTGCAGCTCACACGCGATAAATGTCAAACCATCAGATGAAATGAAATATCTAAAAGGACTTAAGAAGCTATTATCTATTTCAATTTTTAATTTATTTTTTAAGTTGATTTTAAATCAAATTTAAAGTTTATTATTTATCATTTAAACCAATATCACATGATATACAAGTACAAATTCGTCTTAGGAGAGAAAACTTTCGTCAAACTAATGGGACCATCCTTGATCTATAAATATAATAATAAAAAAAAGAAATATAAAATTTGTTTTGTTGTAAAACTTAAGCGCCGAATATAGAACAGTTGCAGTATTTTCTTGCTTATTAAGTAGGGTGTTTCAAGGTTTTTGAGTAAAATATAAGAAAACTTGACAAAACATGTCAGTAAATAGTACAAGCAATGCAAATTGTCTAATAAGGAAATATTTAAACCTTAATTTTTAAATAGAAAGTATAGCACCGATAACAACGCAGGTACTCTAGGTATCTATCATGTGGCTGTTAAATTTAATTTGGTTAGTTATAATTAATTATTTTCGACTAAGAAAATCCGAAATTTTCGGTATTTGCGCAACCTTGTAATAAAATATTTTACTAAATACAGATAATAGAATAAGATACACTTTGACTCACTGCGGGCTCGGCCGCCATCGTGAATGGGTTACTATATCGTATGTTTACAGCGGTTAGCGGCTCGTGATAAATATATATATTGGAAACATATGAAGTCCGAAACGCAATCATGCATTGAGGGAGCGCGGCCGACACTTCATTGCCCTATTACCCTCTCAGAAATGAAAGGAGGCTTGTACCCAGCAGTGGGATGTACTTACGATGTAACTTTATTTTACTTTTATTTGATACTTAATAGAATCAGGCACTACTTAGTGAAACCTATTAATAACTTAATAAAATCTAAATCTTTTATTTTAAAATGATACAAATTAATATCCAACATCTGAAGAGATTCGCTATGAACCTCCTGTTTGGTGAGCATAATAGCTATTGCAGCTTCAGTGGTTCACCTTTGGTCCTATTCTTAATCGGTTTTTATAGTTTAAGTTTGTCATAATATGTACTAACAATGTAATGGAGGCATTTGTGACGTCTACCATATTCTGCTATTATAACATTTTAAAACCAAATTATGTGATAGATTTTTACACCACTTATTTTATCACATAATAGGTTTCAAATTAATAAAGTTATTGTTCTAAATTCTAGCACAGAGGGTAGAATAATTATAGTATCGATAGTAAATATACTATCGTATCTTCTTGGGAATCTGTCTCCCTCATGGCGTCTTAATAAAATTTGTCTAATCATTTGTTAAACAAAACCTGCCACAAGAAAGCTTCCAAATTACTGAAACGTACATGATTGGTGTTCCAAAAACCCATTTCACGTGTTATGCAAATCAAAGCAGGCTAGTTTCTAAAAGTTTGTTATACTCTGAACATTTTACAGACCTAACGTTAGAAAGTGATCACATTAAATAAATTTAGGATTTTTTTTAATGTTTATTGATTTTCCTGATCGCTTGTAACTTGAGAGAAATAATAGCGGTGAATAATAAACAATGTTAATTAATTTTCTTTAAAATTATATTATTATTAAATAAGACATAAATGTAAAAATTTTAAACAAAAAATACTCATTCAATGTCTTTTTCAATCAGCCATTTTGTAATCGACATCCATCAATGGATAAATTTGGAGACGTTGCTCGTTCAAGTAGCAGTATATGTAATTGCATCTCGTGTCAGGTAGAACTTTATGTGATATAAAATAAGAATCAAACTACAATGATTTAATATTTTAAGAAAGTTATAATTATGTTCTATTATATTTTCGTTGGAATTAAATTCATACTCAAAGGTTTTCTTTGTCCTATCTTAGGTAACCGAAAGGTATTTAAAGTCACCCGAATACAGAAAACTTTTACCTCGCTGAAAGCAGTGATTTTTAAAATTCAAAGGTAAAACATGGGGCAGCGCCGAGTTCTTACTAACATCAATCGAGTCACTTTCAAGATCACTCAGTTTGGAAGCTTTGAATTATTCTTTTGAAAATTCACACTGAACAATATCGTAAGGAAGCAAATCGAGAAAGTTTTTTTACAGTAATACTTATAATACTGTCTTCGAGAAAGAAACTTTTAATAATCCATTCCACTTTGAAGCTCTCAAGAGATTTTATATACAAAGCTAAAATTAAGTCTAATTTATATATATATATATATATATATATATATATATATTTACAATATTACATTTTGAATATTTTTATTGAATAAACGGAGCACACACACATCTATCGTCGAGAAGACATCGAAATGTAGATGCGTCGCCACCCCTGAGGACTTAGTTCTGTATGCTCACCATATGAAACACAGAACGGTTAACATGCATTTATATTCTGGTATTCTATGAGAATGTGGTTCTTTCCTGGTTGAGTGGACACATTTAAGCTGCAGACTATACATAACAATAGCGTGCTTCAAAAACACAAAAAATATAAATATTGATAAAGAAACAAAGGGGGACGCCCATTTTCGGCCATGGAACGCCCAACAATGTGAATTTGTTAAAAAATTATATCTTTATTTATGGTTATTAATCGCGGTATTCATTTATCCTCAAACAATGGGAATATTTTTGCACAAATTAAAAGTACCGGAAACATAATAATAAAAATTAGGTAAATCATTATTTCATTAGTTTGTGAATAAAAAAAAGTGTTGCCAATCACAAAACACATTTAAAAAATCGATTCTCTTTTTCGATCGATTATTTACGGTGTCATCATTACAGTGCTAATATAATTTTTAAATAATTATGATGTTACGATAATTAAACAAGCGAATTACTAGCTGATTTCTAATGAATTCTTTAGAGAGTAACAAATGCTACGGCACAATTTAACGGTTAATCTTAACCGATCTTCTTTGAAAACAGATAAGAACTGTTATTCTTATCTGTTTTTAAAGAAGATCGGTTAAGTTATTCTTATCTGTTTATAACAACACATTTAAAATAGAATCATGTTATGATAACGAAACAAGTTAGTTTCCAGCTGATTTACCATGGATCCTTTAACCTTTTGAGCGGCAAAGTCGCCTATACTTGACCAACACCTGCGGGCCCTGAGCGCCAACGACGTCTATAGTTGACAAAAAACCCGGCTCCGAAAAATATGAAATATAGATATTGGAAAATTATTACAGGTATTTTAATTCTACACTCCTCAAAATAGGAATAACCCAGCAACATGTGAGTATAAAAAACAAGTCTTCTAGAGCCACAAGTACTAAGAAACATTGAACTAATAAAAATGGATTTTTATCTAAGCAAATACTATGTCCAGCACGCCAAAGTCGTCTATGGTTGACCGCTAGTGTCAAACGCGGGAGGCATAGATTTCTTGAAAACTATCCAAAATTCAGCTCAATGGTGTTTTTTTTCTATTATTATTGATATTTGAATAAAATTAAAGGTTATAATTATAAACATAAAACTATAATTAGCTACATGAATAAAAAAATGTTATCAGATTATCTTCGCATAATAAATCTAATATCTCAACTCTAGCGCATCTTTAGCGCGTCATCGAAAATCAGTTCACTGGGCACCGTGATCAAGGATAGACGACACCCTGATGACGTCATAAGTGATTACCGAGAAAAGTAGAGCAATGCAGCATGAACGATTCCTCAGAACTCATTCGGATTTTGGAAAGCGTCGATGATGATGAATTTTGATTTTTGATTGATGAATTGAATTTTTGATTGATTGGTGAACAAATATGTTTATTTATTCCATGACCAAGATTTTAGTATTATAAGGCTGATTTACCTAGTGCGAATAATTATATACAATTGTTGATTAATGAATAATTATGTACCTTTTTTAATAATAATACAAAATTACAATTAATGTTTTTTTTTACTTAGGGTGTGAAGAGCAATTTTTCATTTTGTGTTGTGCCATTTTCTTTCTCAGTCTCAAAATCATCTAGCAGCATCAGCATCATATCAAATCCCCATTGTCATAAGAGTGTAAGACTTTTCTTCTCTGCGTCACTTGGCCTACGCCTTCCCCGACACATAAAATATTATGAATCGATGTCTGTATATTTCGGTTAGATCGATTTTGAAATCGATACACAACATTCTAAGAATGTTTCAAAAGGGAAGGTCAGCTACGCCGTTGTCGTCCAGTCGCGACAGTGTCGTCATTAGGATGGAGAGTAGTGTTAATGTTTACTACAATTTTATTGTTACTGTTTGTTTTTTATTTATGTTTATATGTACAAAGTACATATATAAAAAGAGTGGAAGACGGCACAAGATTAAATAAAACATACAGTTTATTAAGAGTCATTTATAGCATAAAAAACCAACAAAAACAAGTTATTTCACGTTATCGATATATCAACACTTGGCAACACTATTTTGTTTTGGCGCTTTGGCGTACAGGACACGGTAATGCGTTTTTGGCGTGGCGCTCAAAAGGTTAAAGCTTAACAAAACGCAACTGCACAATTTTTATCAATTTCAAGACAAAAACAACCGTTGTTATCGGCTTGGTTGAAAACGTTAACAACCGCCTTCACATCTGTAGTTATGATAATTAAATAAGCGATTTAATAGCTGATTTACAATGAATTCTATGCAGTATAACATAACGCTACTGCACAATATAACTGTTATTCTTATCTTTTCTTAACAATACATTTAAAATGAAATCATGTTACGATAATTAAACAAGTGAATTTCTAGCTGATATACCATGAATTTTTTAGAGCTTCATAAAACACTACTGCACAATTAACTGTTCTTAAAAATACACTTAAAATAGAATTTAAATAAAAAAGGAAGATACATTTTAAAAAGCGAGCAGAAGTTAAAACACCTCCAAGATTATTCTCTTTTTTATGAAATTATTAATCGAATAATAATCGAATCGCTATGGATATTATGATGTTATGATAATTAAACAAGCGAATTACTAGCTGATTTACTATGAATTCTTTAGAGTACAATAAAATGCTACTGCACAATTTAACTGTTATTGTTATCTGTTTTAACAATACATTTAAAATGGAATCATGTTATGATAATTAAACAAGTGAATTTTTAGCTGATTTACCATGAACTGTTTAGAGCATAACAATACGCTACTCCACATTTTAACTGTTCTTAAAAATACGTTTAAAACATAATTTAAAAAAAATAAAAGAAAATATATTTTAAAAAGCGTGTAGAACTGAAAGCGAAACTCAAATATTATTATTTTTTCATTAAATTACTAATCGAATACAAATCGATATCGTTTCGTTGTATTTATGTTAGTTATGTGGCAACATCAAATCTGACAGCTATAGGAAATATGTCATGCGAAATGAAATCACAATTCAACAAGTAAAAAGGTACTAGTGAATTCACAACTAAATAGTTGCCATTGTGTTATTTTGTTTGTTATTTTTCAAATAAATTCTCAAGAACTCATATGGAGTGAGATTGTCGATCACATTATAGTGTGACAACAGTTAAAGGTAAGTGTTCAACAGTTTTTAATTTATTAATTCTAGTGCTGATATTTCATAGTGATGAATGTATGAAATGATGAAGTTGTTTTATTTTTTAACATATGCACAAGCTATACCTGACAAACAAAATAGCTTATTTGTAACACGGCGATAAGATTAGCTAGCTAACACCAGATAGTTACGAAATGGACAATTTTTATCAAATACCAAGAAATAAGACAGTCGATTTTTAATTGTTTTTGGACTACTGGTAGGCAGTCAGTCCTTAATTATTAAATAATATAGGGCATTAAGTTTTAAGTAACATTTACCTATATTTGAGTTTAAAGTAAACAAATCTATTTTATTTTGTTCACTTTGTCTTATTTTTTTTTATTTAATATTATTTCAGTTGCCATCGTCATCGCGTGAGTGTCATGATTGCGAAGGATTGATAAAGCAGCAACACGTTAAACTTTAGAACGGGAACCATCTGAATCATCTAGTCCATCCTTGTAGCAATCTAAAGTGAGTAATGTATTGAACCTAGAACAACAAAGCTTAGATCATACATCATACAATATACTGCTGCCTAATTTTGTAAGAGCACCACTCACACAAAATCAATGTTTTTTCCTGGTTGTAACAATTCCAATCAACTCACTGTGCCATCAGCATTGCGGGTATGTATTTTTGTGAATACAATTACTATGTACCTCCAGAATGTAGAATCAGTAACTACCATTTAAATAGTAACTCTTGGTATTTACTTTTAGAATTAATATATAACCATATTAAAACATTTAGTGTAGCACAAATTATAGATTTTTCTACATTATTGTAAGATAATATTTACCATCATATAGACTTTGAAAATATTTACAATATGCCCGAATATACTGTACATTATTATCTACGCTTATCAAAGGCACAATGCCAATAAATTCTGTCTGAAGTGCCCAAAATGTCAAGTAAACATAGTGGATGCTTTGCACTTGCTGTATATTTGATAAAAGTAAGAACAGGAGATAGTGATGAATGCATATAGGCATTATTGCAAGTACCAAGAAACAAATTAGAGCGGCTCATGAATATGGCCCAAGAAATATTAAATCAGGATGTTGTTCCTATGAATTTTATCAATCGTTACCACTCTCTGTGCCAAATTCTATTCAGTAATTATGATATTATATCTGAGGCAAATAATTTCTTAGCTTTCCTAGATGTTTTTGTTATCCAAAATCCTAACAACATCATAGGTCATACTGTGTATAGAAAAAGACCCATACAAACTGATATTTAAGCGGTGAATCTCACCATAATCCTTCACAGTTAGTTACCATGAGCAAATCTTTGTTACAGAGAGCATATGGGATCTGTGAGAACAAGCACCTGGCCGCGGAGCTTCAGCACGTCAAGCAGGTTCTGCACAAAATCAAGCTTCGGGTCCCACGTCTTCGTCACAGTGACCGAGTGAAGCCGACCGCAGTTGAGCGTGTGCCTGCTGTACTACCGTATGTCAAGGGTGTCACCCCAACCAGATAGACATACATCAGATTTGATAGACCACAAATCCTCGTTAAAGAACATTAATTCCTACCAAGGATGATATGTGAGGCTACTGAAATTAAAAAACATCCTAATTTCAGTAGAGAAGGCGGTTGGGTACTGCCACCTGCTTGGGACACTATAATTAATAAAATTAAAACAAACCCCAAGCATACCACTGCAAGACTTAAAGATAGAGTAAGTTCAATCTGCGTAGATTGGACTATAAATATAATAATAAAAAGCTGAAGGTACTCCATGTCCCAATACTGACATTGGGATGGCAGTCACCTCAGTACCCCAGACCATGGGTGCTATAAAGCACCTGAAACGTCAGGAATTAATAATAATAGTATAATAATAATATAGCCATTTATTTCCGAACTTTGGGGTTACATAATATTTGTGTTTGAGTTCCTATTGTAATACTAGTTAAAGTAAGTCCCTCTGTTCGGTGTGCCTTTTGGCATAGGCCTCCAAAAGAAAAATCACGCGTCGGGAATTAAAAGTTAAAGAAATTAAAAGCAATAAAATTGGTAAAAGTAGTCGTTAAAAAGCTGTATTTGTGAAAATAAAAAGCTTTATATCATAAAAATCCCGACTTTTTTTAAACCAATTCCTTAACCATTTCATTATTTTAATTGCATATTATCATTTCCATATGCTTTTATATGTGGGCACCCATGGCCGAAGTGTCTATGAACAGTGGGCATCCCCCTTTACGTATTTGGTCCTAAATTAATTCGGTACATAATCTTAACTTTACCGGTTTGGACTTTTCTAGAGGCCTCAATGGTCAGGTACACTTTATTTTTATTACCAAGCAGCAATGCGTGCTCTGCATTGTTACTTTCTGAAGAATATAGAGAGCCAGTATAATTACAGGCCACGAGGCATTCCGCCTTAGTTCTTATTGGTGATAACTAATGCATTCTGTAGCCTTCTTTACTCAAGGTTGGTTGCAGGTGTCAGGTATTTTACATCAACTACATGTAAACTATGAATTGATATAATTAAAATGCATATGTTTAAATAAAAATATTTTACACAAACGAAAATTACCTTTCAATAGAGAATAGAATAATAGAATAGAAAAGAAAATAGGTGACAGAGAGAAACTAAAAATTATAAAAGCTGCGAGTGCTAATCTGCCAAGCGCGGCGACTATGGCGAAATTCCCCCATTGAGATAATCTTTTTCACTTTTATAGGCTGCGATGGTTGGAAGAATGAATAAATGAAACAATATTTAGGTACCACGAAAAAAAGTATACTCATCAGTTCTTGTGTGTTAAGTTCTCTGTGCTCATTCTCTTACGACAAAACCACAATTGACTCATTATATTCATTAACGCCTCCTCTGTGTTTGTATACTGTGTAGTCATGAATTGACGGACCGAATCACACGAGTTTTAACCTTCCGGGGGAAAAATAATATTTTTACTGGTATCCCAACCTATATGAACTCCCACTGGCAACACTATATCTACACCCCATGTCAGCCGAAGCAGCGAGACACAACTTCAAGTTAAAGGTTTAAAATTGGTATTTAAGTGAAAGTTCTTAATTTTATTATTAGAAACGTTTCATATACTCATAAACGTTTTGGACGACGGGCATACGAGACATTGAATTCTACTTTATAAGAATATTCATACATTCATATTTACTGCCAAAATATGTATAACATAACTGCTTACATTGTAATAAAAGTTCAATATAATATCCACGTATGAGACAGAACGAGAATCTTCTCTCATCACATATCTGCCTTGCGGTGCCACGAGGGGGTACACGAGGCATTGAACTTCATTTTATATGAATATTGATAAGTTAATATTTCCCGCCAAAGTATATATATAATAATATAATTGTTTATTATAGCATAACAAAAACGTAATATAAATCTTTGTATAAGATAGAAGGAGAGTCTGGACATTACATATCTGCCTTGCGGTGCCACGAGGCATTCCATTTAATTTTATATCCATATTCATAGGTTCATATTTACTACCAAAGTGTATACAAAATCATTGATTATAGCGTATATTATAGGAGTCTCAGGAAGGATAATAATACACTTGATTACTTGTTGTTTACTTTACTAGTTCACAACTCGAATAGCCAGTCAATAATTATTGCAATCGTTTAAATAATATCACACAATGGTGGTAGCATATCCCTACTACCTATCAAAACTGAACCTAGCAACAGTTTGAACGTGTAAGAATTATACAATCCAAATACTTTTATAATATGAAAATAAATAAAGCGCTGTTATAAATATTACTGATAATTGAATTAATTACAAATGTTTAGAAAATGAAAATACTTATATAAGTACTCTTTGTAAATACCTCAAATTCTAAATTAAAAATAAACTGAGAAAATTACCTATGATAATTATTATGACAATACAATGACTATTTTATATTTGATAGTTAAAAAAATAATATAACAGCAAAACGATAATTATACAAATATTATTTATAACGATTCATAATAGAAATTATGTAAAAATCACTGATAACACGTAACAAAACGCAATATAAATCTATGTATGAGACAGAGCGAGAGTCTATACATTACATATTTGCCTTGCGGAGCGGTACGAAGGGGTACACGAGGATTTCGTATGTTGAGTGTAGAGAAACGGAGATCCATTTTACTGGAAAAGTGGCATTCGATCTTAGTCCCTATGGGTGACAACGCATCTGCATTTTGATTCGTAATCGAAGATAGATGTTGATGTTTGTGGGCCACAGCAACTACATACCATCAGGTAAACTGTGTGCTCGCATGTCAAACATATCCTGTAAGAAAGGTACAGTTAATTCTATAAAATTGTTATTTAATTTGTCGTATAAGTATATAAAAATTTGTTTTGTATGGAAATTGAGACCACTACAATTTTGTGGTCAGTTTATCTGACCATTTGTTGTTCTGATATCGGTTAACTCCGGCTTAGTTTCACTTTTGAGTAATTAGGCCTTTGGTAGAAAAAATATATCTCCCACAAAGCTAGATGTTTAGCTCGCTGAGCGGCCAGCGCTTCGTTACCAGGACAGAGTTTTTTTTTATATACAGAGTCGTTTAAAAACTTCGATAGTTCGGTCCGCTTAGATATTAATTTTTGGGTCTAAAAAATTTTTTTTTTGCGGTTTTTGGTAAATCGTGATAAAATGGGATGCCAAAGGACGATAGTAGACCTTTACGTTTCCTGAAAATAATTCGATGTAATAATTTGGTGTAAACTCTTATAATTCTCCTTTTATCTCATTCCAAATTTCCAGGATATTTTCAGCACCAGCTTAAGAAAATGGCGCAATTTTCTTTTAACAGTTCTGTACGTAAAATTATACTCGAAAGTAGTTACTATTTATATAATAGTAGTAATAGAACTGTCGTGGCAACTTACTATTATTGTAGAGACTTTTTTCCAGTAATGACAATGTAGGTATTCTAGGTTCATTATTTACGTGGTAGAGCCACGCTGCAACTGCGGCTTGACCGGGGTACATAAAATAGTAGCTCGATGCTGCTGTTTCTTATGGTTAGTGTAGAGAACAGGAGACCCATTTTACTGGGAACGAGGCAGTCCATCTTAGTCCTCACGGGTGACAACGCATCTGCATTTTGATTCTTAATCAAGGATAAATGTAGATGTAGTCTATGGGTCACAGCATCCACCTACGATCACGTAGACTGTATGCTCGTTTGTCATACTATTCCAAAAAAATATTAAAACTCCATAAATTGTTAACTCCCGACGTTTCAGGTGTTTTACAGATACCACAGTCACGAGGAGGGGGAGGGGGGGGTGACTGAGATTTTTGACTTCCCGATTACATTTGTGGATCATGGGTGCTGTAAAGCAACCGAAATCTCGGGAAATAAAAAGTCTAAATAAAACGCGATGAAATCGTAGTGTTCGCGTAATTATAAGAAAACATTACATTCTGAAATGTTTTTGTATGCCGTATACGTTATAACGGCGATAGTACGTAAAATTAAAAGTATATTTAATGTTCATCATTTATGGGAGCCCATTACTTTAACGCTCCTTAATTGTGCAGAATAATCTTTAAACATTATTGTTTTCATTGAAACAGAAACCTATAGTTAATATGTTTGTAAATATTGTAATAAAATATTGTAGTTGTCGCCAATACGTAAATAGTTTGTGAAAATAATATTTATAAAAATTCTACGATCTTTTGTCCTAATATCTATATCTTTTACAGCATTCCAATTGAAACACGGTGAAAAAATCATTCGATTAGATATTCGTAAATTGAAATGAATTTAAAAGAATTCAGCACCGATAGAAAACCACGAAACAATATTCCAGCTGGCTCTTTCGATAATAATTACGATTCCGAGCGAGTAAGCACCTAATGTGCCCTGCGGGGTATATCCACCTTCCATTTTTTGCTGGATTATTTCTTGTAAAATGAAAATTCTTTGCGTATTATTCCTTTAAGAAAACCGTATTGATCAGCACAGAAAATTATACTGTAATATTAAGTTATATTTCGAAATTAATATTTGACAACTTATTATTATTAGAATTATTTAGATTACGTATAATTTAGCTATATGTCTTATAACAAATCAAGAAAGAAATAACAAAAATAAAAATTCATCATATAAACTTTTTTTTTTAAATATTATCTAACCTATATCGTGCCTTTTTCCAAAATCCATGGTGATAAAATAATTGTACTAAAGGCTTTTTCTTCGCAACTATGATTGCCTATTTCTCTCTTTATAACAAAAAGTTAACAGTAGCAACAATTTAGTACATTGTGTACAATTATGTACATCCAAAAATTAACTAAAATCTTATTACACATACGAGGTAGTAACACCGGCGTACTGCGCACGTGGCACAAATACTCTATAATAATAAAATAAAACTGCGATTCCCATTCATCCTGTTGAGCGTGGCAACCATTACAAACACGCCTGTGACGCAACCAGTGGGAAAAGACTATGTTCATTAGTCGTGAAAGCGAAAAATCACAAGTGAACAATAATGGACTGCAATGAATAAATACATGAATGTGAATAATTTGTTTTGTACTAATTAAGTTGCAAAATTATGTGCAATAAGTGGGATGAATGGTAAGATAGATATTTAGATATACCACCATTCGCGGCATATATTACAACTTGAAAAAAAATCCCCGACAAATATTATATGACAAAACCGCCGTAATACTTTGTGAATTTTCTCAGCTCAATAGCGCAGTTCCCAATTACTTGGCTATTGCGCCATGGGCTTCAATCCCGCACAGAATAAGTGTATATGGCCTGCTAACAATTATTCCGAGTCTGGATGTCTGTCAGTTTTTAGCTTAACAAATTTAGTAAAACGACTCCACATCATAATAGAGAATAGTGCAAATAGAGTAACGCAGTTCTTATTATGAACTAATTTCTTCATAATTATGTAATGCTACAATTTTCGTTTTTCCTAATACCAGTTGGATTTGTCATATAAAGTATCAAATTCAAATTCAAAATTCATTTTTAGGGTTCCGTAGTCAAATAGGAACCCTTATAGTTTCGCCATGTCTGTCTGTCCGTCTGTCCGTCCTCGCTTAATCTCTGTGATCGTTAGCACTAGAAAGCTGAAATTTGGTACCAATATGTGTATCAATCACGCCGACAAAGTGGTAAAATAAAAATTCGAAAAAAATGTTTTATTAGGGTAGCCCCCCTATATGTAAAGTGGGAAGTGATTTTTTTTTAATTTCAATCCTAACGTGTGATATATTTTTGGAAAGGTATTTAAAAATGAATAGGGGTTTACTAAAATCATTTTTTGATAATGTCAATAATTTCGGAAATAATCGCTCCAAAAGTAAAAAACAATGTGTCCCCCCCCCTCTAACTTTTGAACCATAAGATTAGAAAATATGAAAAAAATCTGAAAAGTAGAACTTTATAAGGACTTTCTAGGAAAATCATTTTGAACTTGGATGGAAACACCCACCCACTACCGGGAGCAGTTGCAGGAGCGCGGAGCGCTGCTGGAGCGCGAACATAATGGATACCCCACCTTTAAACTCATAAGTGGGAACACTTATTGTGACAGACGGTAAACTACGGAACCCTACACTGAGCGTGGCCCGACACGCTCTTGGCCGGTTTTATTTACCATTACACCAAAGGTCCATGGGTTAGTAATACATTAATGCTTAAAAACTAAGTGTTAGTATTTTGAAAAACAAATTAAGTTAATTTATATTAAATTATATTTGGAAATAAAATAAAATTATAATATATCTAGAAATAAATTAAATCTAACTTAGTCAAATTGAATCGAAATTAGATCAGACCAAATCAGAAAAAATAATTCCAAATTAAATTCTAATTTGTCATGTACCTAACAGGCACTCCGTGCGGTCTACACCTCGAAGAGTTATTGAAATAGAAACAGAAACTTTTTTATTCAATGTAGATTATAAACAATACTTATTGAAAGTCAATTTTTTCATTTACCACTGGTTTGCAAAAAAAACCTCTGTCCTGGGAAGAATCAGCAAGAAACCCAGCGGGACTATTTTTTTTTTTCAAATAATAGCTTACAATTATGTTTACAATTAACAACACAGGACAAATTAGAAATAGCTTGGTAGCGATCACCCTTCTCAGGGGTTAAATATCATCCATAAATTCCTTAATATTATAATAACCTTTTTTATACAAACTTTTGAATAAAATTTTTGAACTTTGCGCATGCCAAATTTTGTATATTTTCTGGGATTTTGTTGTAAAAGCGTATACATCGCCCCAAGAATGAATTACTGACTCGGTGGAGTCGAGTAACTGGTACTACTAGCTTGTGTCCTAGTATTTACAGAATGAATATCACTTATTTTTGCAAAACTACGTTTATTCTTGTGTACGTACATTACATTTTATAAATGTATTGAGGGGCCAGAGTTAATATACTAATTTCCCTAAATTTTTGTCTCAGTGACTCTTTTTGGTTTTAAATTATATATTGCTCTAATGGCTCTCTTCTGTAAAATAAATATAATTTCAGTGTCAGTCACGTGTCTCCATAGCAAAATACCATACGACATAATGCTATGGAAATAACTAAAGTAAACTATTCTAGCTGTTTCAACACTGGTAAGATTTCTAATCTTTTTTACAGCATATGCTGCAGAACTAAGTCTGCTAGCTAGTTTTGATATATGGGCGAGCCATTGAAGCTTTGCGTCTAGTGTGATTCCAAGAAAAATGGTGGTATCAACAAGACTCAGTTCTTCCCCATTTAAAATTACATTCGTATTAACATGTTTGACAATAGGAGTTTCGAATTTCATACTTTTAGTTTTAGTACCATTTAAATGCAAATTATTAACATTAAACCAATTGACTAACTTAGCTATAGCATTATTTACTTCGTCGTAATTTAATAACTGTCGTTTTAATTTCAAAAGTGAATATACTCCGCAATTTTTATTTAATAAAGAAGTCAGTTGGAATTAAAGACGCAACTTTTTAAAAAAAAAACAAGTAGATTGTGTGTAACGTACTAAATTCGCAAAGTAAAATTAAATTAGTCGCAGTTAATTAATATACATTCGTCGGCAATGAGGCTGCACTATCGACCTCCGGTCTGAGCAGGGGGGTGATGTAGTGGCGCTGTCGTCGCACTACAAGCGTAATACACCGAAGCCTAAATCGCGCTATCAACATTCCGAATCATAAACAGTATATATAGAACTTCTCCGCACTATCACTCGGAGTGTTGGCCGCTCCCCGGGCAGAACACCTTGCCTGGCGGGAGATCTCCCCTTTTTCTACCACGGCTACAGTGGTGACCCTGACGTGATCTGAACACGCAACCAACAACCTTCCGAAACTTCAAGCTTCATCATCGTCATAGAATACCCCACTCCTTCGCTCCCGAGCAGATATCGTCCGCAGTCTTCATATCCTGCAAGCCATCTAGCTTCACAAGGTTCATCGCAGCACTGGAATAATAATGCTTCCTGTTCCTTTAAGCTACTCTCTGCGTCATACAGTGTTCGGCACGGCTCTGAGCCTTACTGCTCGCCTCTGCTTCACGGCACTTTCGCAGATTACTTGCCTTCTTCTCGACTCACCGCAGACTATAAGGCAATCTCCTGGCACTTGCACATTCGTCGGCAATGAGGCTGCACTATCGACCTTCGGTCTGAGCAGGGGGTGATGTAGTGGCGCTGTCGTCGCACTACAAGCGAAACACACCGAAGCCTAAATCGCGCTATCAACATTCCGAATCATAAACAGTATATATAGAACAGCTCCGAACTACTCGTATCACACGGAGTGTTGGCCGCTCCCCGGGCAGAACACCTTGCCCGGTGGGAGATCTCCCCTTTTCCTTCATGGGCCACACTATGTTTTTGGCATTTGGTGCCGGCGTAAGAGTATCCACTACTTATCATCACGTGGGTGTCACACGAAGGGACAGAGGAAAATAGCGTAGGAGATGGGCACCAGCGTCTCCCTGATAACAACTCAATAATCGCAATAAAAGTGTACAGTTTCCAATCCGCATGCCAAGCAATCGTTAGTTTGTTACGGTTTAAATATTTTTAGCGGCGTAATTTTTATAGGCTGTAACCGATGAAAGAATGAATGAAGTGTACATGTCATTGAAATAAGCGGGTAGTATAGAAAACAAAAGGAAATCTTTTAATGTCCAATTTCTTTATTTGTGTGATTTTCTTCAAAATTATTCTAAACTGACTGATATTTGAGGCTTCGTGTGTGGTATTTATTACGATTGGATTTCATGGCTTTGAATTTTATGCGCGGAACCCGAATTCTTTTTCTAAAATAAAAGTAGGTTTTCTAAAATAACAAACAGACGGACAGAAAAATATTTAAAAAATTGTTTTTGTTATAAGTACCGTTAGTGCTGTAATATGTATTTAGTAAAAAGCTGTTATTTTAACATTAGAAACAGACACTTCAACTTTATTTATTTTTGTAGATAAGTTAGAGTAACTTTCTTGACGGCTGACAAAATTTAAATCATTTAATTAAAGTTGTTCAACTACAGAGATCTGTGGATATTCAAAATTTAATTTTACTAATTAAATTGAGACAAAGCTTGTGAAGTCTAAAATGTTAGAAGATAAGTTAAAATTTAGATTTATTTCGTATTTTTTTTAATATCTCTTGTTGTGACACTTTCGTGACATTGGTCAAATGTTACTTAAAGCAATAAAACTAAGCAAAGAAGGAAACACAACACAGAAAAAAAAAGAATGTAAACAGTTAATTGAGAATGATAACGCTAAAGGAAACACAAATTCACAGCCTATCAGTGGAGAGTAATATTGTTCTGTGATTCACCGTGTCATGGCACGGTAGAGAACCCATACTCGTATTATTTCCATACCGTGAATATTGTATCGAATTGTCTTGCATACCAATGGCGAAATAAAAATTCAAAATAATATCAGAATTCTCAATAATTTGTTGCGTTTAATATCTACAGCATGCTTTTGGTTCCTACTGCGATCTTTAATGCACACAAACAGCTTGCCCATTTTAGCAAAACTAACAAGTTTGAGAAAGGACTATATCTAGCCTTGGATTATTATTAGTAGGCCTGGTTGATCAATAAGTTTTCGGAATAGGATATTTATCAATGAGGTATAATAATAATAACAATAATAATAATAAAGGCGTAGGGAAGTGACGACCCCATCGCCCGCTGTCGTAACAGTTATGTGACAAAACTGCGACGTGGGCGCAGTCAGTCAGCATCCTGCCAAGAGGGGTGAGCGCCGTGCCTAGGCAAAATTGTAGATGCAAAGGTCCGTTTGTGCATATGACCCAACCACGAAACGGTGCCGGGCTTGGGCGTCTTCCGTTATTTGGCGCCCATAAAATGGATGATGGAAGAAACACTGAAAGGAACGCGCATAGGGCCGCTGCCTGGGGGTCGCCGGGGCGCGTCTGGAGCTGGCGCTGGACGCGGCAGCATGCGGGCCGCCAGCCGAGCGGGAGGAGCTGCACGATCACCTAACAGCCCCTCGCATCCATCATCCCCATCAGAAGGCTTGGTGTCGGCTGGGTCTTCTCGGACCCAGCAAGCGGCACCCGCCGCTGGTGGAGCACGTCGCATGCGTTGGACAAAATCCATGAACGAAAACGCATTGCGGGCGTACTATAGGGCGAAAGGGGAAGAAACTGTGGGAATAGCGTATAGGTCTCGGATGCATTGCTTTTTTTGCTGAGCTGGAGCCGTCTATCCCCGTCACGGAACAAAACCTGGCAGACCGAGTTCGGTACATCATAAGCTCGAAAATATTTGATGATGCCGAACTCGAACGACTACGACGTGAGGCTATTCCGTCGTCGAATGAATCGGCTATGGCTGGAGATGCAGCTCCACATTCGACAGACCAGCATCCACACGTGGATGCCGCCATGGATCTTCCAGTTGTGGTTGATTCGAACGACGATGAAATAGTCTCCCACGAACTAGAGCAAATGAGGAGTATATTGGAAGAGGCGATTTTGGAAACGCGCAGCACCCCTCTCGAAAATCGACCGCGACTTCCCCGCATACCCCTAAGCAAGCGAATTCGGGCTGTCGTGAGGGCTCATAACCCAATGCTGGTGACCTATTTGGAAGCCAGCCGGGACCTTTGCGAGACGGACTCGATTCTCTTTGGCACCGCAGTGGCAGTTTGCCGTATTATTGGCGCCAAACTTCCCATGGCTGGACGCGCTACTACACAAAGTAGCGCCATCCCAGCCTGGAGAAAAAGAATCGAGGACGTATCGCAAAGGCAAGGGCCCTTATCGGCAGACTGACAAGCTTCAGGTCGGGTAATAATAGACCGAGGATTATGCGTACCGTTAGGATGGCGTTTGCTGGGACAAATATCAGTTTGTCCCAGCATCACGCAGAAACTAACGGAGCGCATAGACGACCTGAAGCAAAAGATCGCTGCTTGGGGGAAGCGGACTCGACGATTTTCCGAGAGGTCAAGGCGGTTCAACCAGAATCGTCTCTTCCAGAGTGATCAGAAGAGGCTCTATAAATCATTGGAGCAACCAAAGGTATGTGGAGCGGGCCAAGGACCCGATCAGGCTGACATTATCGCATTCTGGCGTGGCCTGTGGTCAGAGCCCGTAAACCACAGCGAGGGCCCTTGGATGGAAGTTGTGGCGAGCCAGGGTGCGAGTGTTACGCCTATGGACCCCATCATCATAACGCAAGAAGACGTGGCTGAGGCGGTCCGTAGGGCCCCGAACTGGAAAAGTCCGGGGCTCGACGGGCTGCATTATTACTGGCTGAAGGGGTTCATAGTGTGTCACGCTGTGCTCGCCCGACAGTTTCAAGAGGTTCTCGACCAGAAGTCACTCCCGAGCCTCTTCACTACTGGGATCACTCACTTGGTTACTAAAGATCAGGATACCACAGACCCGAGCAAATACCGCCCCATCACATGTCTACCCACCATATATAAGAGACACTGACATCCATTTTGAGCGCGAGAATCACTCGTCACCTGGAGCTAAACCAGGTGACGTCACGCGCTCAAAATGGGTGTCGGGGCGGTGGTCGTGGAACTAAGGAACCACTTCTCATTGACGTGGTCATAGGCAAAGTGGTGAAACGCAACCGTCGGAACTTCTCTGCCGCCTGGATAGACTACAAGAAGGCGTTCGACTCGGTGCCCCATACATGGCTAAAGAGGGTCCTCGAGCTGTACAAGATTGACTGTACAGTTAGAGACTTCCTCGAGCAGTGTATGGGGCAGTGGAGTACGATCCTTTGTCATCTGGGCGAGCGGATGACGGCTGCGGAGAACCACATAAGGATAAGAAGAGGTATATTCCAGGGCGACTGTCTGAGTCCAATCTGGTTCTGCCTCTCTTTGAACCCTCTCAGTACTTTACTGGAGGGCTCCGGGAGGGGATTTCAGCTTCGGAAAGGAGTTACAAAAGTGACCCACCTTTTCTATATGGATGATCTCAAATTATTCGCCTCCAGTCGCTCCCATCTTATGGAATTGCTAAACATCACTTGTGAATTTAGCAATTCTATTAGAATGGAGCTGGGGACGGATAAGTGTGCGGTCCTCCATGTTGAAAGGGGAAGGGTCGCTAACTCTGAGGGCATAGAGTTATCTATGCCCGTCAACTTAAGGGCTCTTTCCGAGGCTGAAACATACCGATACCTGGGTATGTCACAAAACATCGGTATCGATGAGGCTGGTATGAAACAGTCAGTTTGCGACGTGTTTTATGCGCGCTTGACCAAAGTGCTTAACAGCCTTTTTTTAGAATAAGACACATATAACGGTTGGGTCATACCTGTCCTCATGTATACCTTTGGCATACTCAGGTGGAGTCAGACTGAATTTAGCGCCCTGGATAGAAAAGTCCGCACTACAATGACGTCCCATAGGATGCATCATCCGAGATCGTCGGTAATGAGGCTGTACTTGCCGCGAAAGCATGGTGGGCGTGGCTTTCTGAGCGCGCTCACCATGCATAATCGCGAAGTTTGCAGTCTCCGTCAAAACTTCTTGGCGAGATCGGATGATCCATTCTATAATGACGTCATTTCTAGTGATAAAGGGCTTACCCCTCTATCCTTAGCTAACGAGGAATGGCATGACCCAGCAGTGCTTAGCATTTCTGATCGGGAGACCGTATGGAAAGAGAAAGAGGTACTATAAGGCTCTACATGAGCCCTTCGTAGATACAGTCGCCTCCCTCAACTGGCTACGTTTCTATGACCTTTTCGGGGAAACCGAGAGTTTTGTCTGTGCAATACAGGATCAGGTTATTAAGACCAACAACTATCGGAGATACATCCTAAAGGATGGCACTGTCGACGTCTGTCGAGCTTGTCGTCATCACGGGGAGTCACTTAGGCATGTCATCTCCGGTTGTTCGGCGCTTTCTAACTCTGAGTACTTGCACAGGCACAACCTAGTAGCCAGAATTCTACACCAGGAGCTCGCTCTGAAATACGGTCTCATGGACCGAAAATTGCCGAATTACAAGTACTTGCCGGAAGCCGTGCTCGAAAATGACCGCGCCAGGCTCTACTGGGACCGGGCCATCATCACAGACAGGACTATTCTTGCGAATAAGCCTGATATTGTGCTGATGGACCGGGCACAGTCAAGGATATTTTTGATCGACATTACCATTCCGTATGACGAGAACCTCGTGAAAGCCGAAACAGATAAACGAACAAAATATCTGGACCTGGCTCACGTGGTGACCGACATGCGGAGTGGTATGCCGACCGAAATTATTCCCGTAGTCGTCTCTGCGAATGGGCTAATCCCATTCAGCAGCGACTGGGACTCCGTGACGGACCGCTCCAGGGTCAAATGCAGAAGGCGGTGCTCCTCGATACCGCCCGCATCGTCCGCCGGTTTCTTTCCCTTTCCCCCTAACTTCGGCCGTTTGGTCTCCCCTGCCGAGGGCTCCCATCTGGTTGGATCCTATTTATTTATGTAGTTTTTGTATTTATTTTATTTTATTGATATTTATGTACATTTATCTTTTCATTTTAATTTATAATTATAACCCAACCAGGTGAGAAAATTATATAGATACCCCAAATAATAATAACAGGACGTTCCATATTATAAGTATGAACCAAAGCCAGTTCTTGAAAATAGAAGTGTCACACTGTACTGGGATCGGTCAATTATCACAGACAGGTATATAGTGGCAAATAAACCTGACATTGTGTTGATAGAACGAACTACACGCAAGGCAATAATAGTGGATATCAGTGTTCCTCATGACGAGAATCTCGTGAAAGCAGAGAATGATAAAAAAATTAAATATATCGACCTGGCTCATGAGATTGTCGCTATGTGGGGCGTTGATTCTACTATTATTGTACCAATAGTTGTTTTAGTTAATGGGCTTATTGGTAAAAATATGGACGATTATCTGTCCAACTTAGGTTTGGGCAAATGGCTAAAGGCATAAATTCAAAAATCGGCTTTATTAAATACGGCTCGAATAGTAATAAGGTTCCTATCTTTGGATGCCTAACTTCACCGATGGGTAAGAATTCCTCGCCGCGGTGGGGGATAATAACCGAAATAATATTATTATTTATATAGATTGTATTTATATTTATAATATTATAGTTTTGTGATAATATATGTGATAAAAATAAATAATAATAAAATTCCCAAATAACAAATTCTCAACGCAAATAGATTTTACAATATCAATATAAATAAAACTTTGAAAATCTGTGGATAAGAAACTAATTTCAAGAAAAATGTATTTCTTTCAAATTGACAACTGTCATCTAAGAAATTTTACAAACAGATTTATAAAATATTTAATTTAACATTACATTATGCATCGAACGAGACGACAAATACGAATAAATACCGCCAATACCACAATCGCACACGTAACATCGCCTACGGAGGACTATACATCCATGGAATGTAATCCAAGAGGCACAAGAAGAACCCCCGTACCATCTTTGAGGGGATGAAGAGCGCCAGCGGCTGGAGGAATTACCATCCTACATGAGGTCCCCGCTACTGATGGTGTAGTGCGACGACGCATGCGCTGGACTAAGGAATTAAATATAAGTGTTATGGGCGCGTACTATAAGGCTACCAAAGGAGGAATCAATCTTACATCTTATCGCCCTAAAATGTTGTCTGAATTCCAACTGCTACAACCCAACCTAACAAACTTAACTGCCCAAAGTAAAGACTATCAATTCAATTCCTGATTCCCAACGAACACTTCCAGGTGAGACTGATGACTTAAATGTAAATAACAGTAATCATAATATAAATATTACTAACTTAAATAACGAAAAAGTAGAGCAAAATTGTTTTGATATAGAAGTGAGTTCCAAAGACAGCGAATATATGAAAAGGACTTTCGAATGTTCCCTTCTGGAATATAAAAATACACCTATAGAAAATAGACCAAAACTACCTAAACTTCCTAACAACAAAAAAAACTATTTTAACAGTAGCATCAATGAATATTCTATGTAAAGATTATTTTGAAAAAAGTAACTCTATTTTGGAAACTATGTCTCTTCTATACTGTTGTGCCCATGCTATATGTATGATAATGAAAATTCCTGTCATTTCAGTACAAAATTTTAAGAAAAATAATACAGAACCTAAATTCACAACAAAGAATTCAAAAACGAATTGACAATACGCGCAAAATTATAGGAAAATTAATAAGCTACAAAAACAGGTAACAGACGTAAAAAAATAATTACTTTAGTAAATCAAATCGCTAATGAAAATGATATTAGCCAATCAGATCCCCATTTTCCAGATAAAATCACTGAATTCATTGATACACAAAAACAAAAGTTAAAAGCATGGTGCAACCGTATTAGACGATATTCAGAAAGATCTAAACGTTACTTCCAGAATCGCACATTCGAAAGTAACCAAAAGTGGGTGTATCGGTCTTGGGAGAACACTAAACTAATAGTTGTACTCTTGGTAGCCCAAGCTTAAATGAATGTCTAAATTTTTGGAAAAGTATGTGGTCTAACGAAGTTTATCATAATGAAGGCGAATGGATTCGTGCAACCGAACGTAAGTTTTCTAATTTGGCTCACATGGGTTCTATTTCAATTGCTGCTCAAGATGTACACTCAATTACTCATAGATTACACAATTGGAAATCACCTGGACCAGATGGTATACACAACTTTTGGCTGAAATGGATAACAAGTAGCCACGTGCGTTTGGCTGCACAGATTCAAGAAGCCATTGAGTGTTGTGAGCTCCCGAGACTTCTTACAACTGGTATTACCTACTTACTATATAAAAATGGAAACACCACTGAACCAAAAAATTACCGACCTATAACATGCCTTTCAACTGTATACAAATTAATAGCTGCAATTTTGAATAACAAGATCTATAAACATTTGGAAAATAATAACATTCTTTCAACTGCACAGAACGGATGTCAGAAAGGGTCACGTGGTTGTAAAGAACTTCTTCTCACTTGACACTGCTATTTACCGACAAGTCTATCGTAATCGCAAAAATATGTCCGCTGCTCGGGTGTATTACAAAAAGGCATATGACTCTGTTCCACATTCATGGCTGAAGAGAGTTTTAGAAATATATAAAATAAATGACAAAATTTGTAAGTTTTAAGTAAATTAATGGGTCAGTGGAACACTATCCTAAATCTACCAGGTGAGTGGGAAAGTAGTTCGATAGACTCTATAAATATGAAACGGGGTATATTCTAGGGAGATAGTTTGAGCCCAACTTTGTTTTGTTTAGCCCTGAATCCTTTAAGCACTGCTGTTGAGGAATCCGGATTAGAGTTTCGGTTTCGAAAAGAAAACTCACCGATCTCACATCTACTTTATATGGATGATCTCAAACTATTCATATCAAAATTAACACATAGTTTCAACAATGATATAAGAATGGAATTTGGAATAGATAAATGTGCTGTCATCAACGTAAATAGGGGCAAAATTAAAGATTGTAATAATTTTGCAATTACAAATGACTTACACTTCAGTTCTCTTTCTGAAACAGAAACCTATAAATACTTGGGCATGGCAGAAGCACTAGGAATTGATGACAAAAATATTAAAGAAAATTCAAAAGTAAAATTTATGTCAAGATTAAAAAAACTTATCAAAAGTCATTTATCCGGCGGAAACAAAATTAGAGCATATAACTCCTGGGTAATACCTAGCCTTCTATATACTTTTGGTGTTACAAGGTGGTCTCAAACAGAATTGGATGACTTAGATAGACGAGTCCGTACATTAATGACTACACACAGAATGCACCACCCACGATTATCTGTCATGAGGTTGTATCTTCCAAGAAAAGATGGTGGACGGGGCTTATTAAACATTAAAAACCTGCACAACCGTGAAGTATACAACCTCAGAGTCTATTTTATTAAAAAAGACACATCACACATTCATAATGACGTAGTGATTAATGACAAATCATTAACCCTGCTTAATATATCGGCAAAGGACTGGCAGAGGCCTTATACTATGACTGGATGAACGCAAAAAGGTTTGGAATGACAAACAACTGCATGGTCGATTTTTTAAAGCATTGACTAATCCTTGTGTAGACATGGTTGCATCAGTACATTGGTTACAATTTGGTGACCTTTTTGCAGAAACTGAAGGTTTTATCTGTGCAATACAAGATGAAGTAATTAAAACGAACAACTACCGGAGATACATTCTGAGGGACGGCACAGCTGACGTATGTCGCGCATGTCACCACCCTGGAGAGTCCCTCAGACATGTTATTTCCGGTTATTCACAACTATCAAATGGTGAGTATTTGCAGAGACATAACCAAGTAGCTAGAATAATACACGAACAGCTTGCCATTAAATTTGGCTTTACTCAACAGGACGTTCCATATTATAAGTATGAACCAAAGCCAGTCCTTGAAAATAGAAGTGTCACACTGTACTGGGATCGGTCAATTATCACAGACAGGTTTATAGTGGCAAATAAACCTGACATTGTGGTGATAGACCGAACTACACGCAAGGAAATAACAGTGGATATCAGTGTTCCTCATGACGAGAATCTCGTAAAAGCATAGAATGATAAAAAATAAAATACATCGACCTGGCTCATGAGATTGTCGCTATGTGGGACGTTGATTCTGCTATTATTGTACCAATAGTTGTATCAGTCAATGGGCTTATTGGTAAAAATATGGACGATTATCTGTCCAAGTTAGGTTTGGGCAAATGGCTGAAGGCATTAATTCAAAAATCGGCCTTTTTAAATACGGCTCGAATAGTAAGAAGGTTCCTATCTTTGGATGCCTAACTTCACCGATGGCTTAGAATTCCTCGCCGCGGTGGATAATAACCGAAATAATATTATTATTTATATAGATTGTATTTATATTTATAATATTATGGTTTTGTAATAATATATGTGATAAAAATAAATAATAATAATAAGATAATAAGCTAATATAATAATAAACTCAGAAGTTGTTAATACCACAAGACCATTTTTTTCATAGCGTAGGACCGGGATAATGTACCACGCAATTTGTAGGACAATATGTCTGTTAAATTATATAAATATTAACTAATTAAAAAAAATCAGGTGGTTAGTAATCATTTTTATCCTCGACCTCGTTATCGATACATATTGGATAGAGGGGACTCTTTAATCAAACCATAGATTTTGTAGGACAAATATTTTTTCGAATAATTTAGATAATTATCTTGAGATTTAACAAAAGAAAAATTCAGTTAGTAATAAATATTTGAGAATCATCAAATCAACATATTTTATTCTTGCTACTTCTGTTAAGTTAAGAGTTAAGAGTTTCGTACAGGAAATTATTGGGCGTCTCATCAAAATAAAGCTACTCACGAAAAATTAGCTTGATAGTAATCACGTGCAAAAATGGGCGATGGATCCTGGACTAACACGACAAATATAGAACCATTTCTTTTTTCAAACTCGGCTTAAATATTTATAAATAGATCTACAATGCATGTCGTAATTTTAAATGGTTTAAATTTCTTTATACACACGGCATTTAATTCAAGGTTAACTCGATGCTGTAGTGATTAATCAGAACTGGCTTAATGAAATTTACTAGTGAAATCTAAATATTTGCCATGGGAAGGGATTTGGAAAGCGCTCCCCAGTTAACCCATTATCCTATTTCTAATTAAAGTTTGTAACCGAGTGTGCGGTGAAATGTTTTCATACTTCTAATTAACTGTTTCTATAACAAAATCTTAAACATTGTCATATGAGGTAAGGATATGTTCCTACTAATAATCTCACACATACTCATCTGCAAACATTAGGTACATTGTCTTAAATTTTACACCCATGTAAGAGAACCCAACTAAGAATAAATATACGCATAGAACATAATAGGCGATCAAAAAGTAAGGCAGCGAAACTTAGGCATTCGACTTGAATTTTTAGCCAATTTAAAAAAAGGAGATGATTCAAATCTTTGTCTTTTTGTATGCATTTAAGCGATACTTTCAATGTCAATTGTGAAGATAGAGCAATATGTCTCACCAGCAAACAGGAGGGAAGTAGCTATCATAAGCGTTTTCCCCTGTCAATGTATAAGTCCAAGTGGTCCATGGATACAATAAAACTAATGGCAACCGCACTGTTCCTAGTCTAAATCTAGTTGCGCAAAAATGCCGAATTGTTCAGTTTTTGCTGCCAAAAGAGATCTGTCACATCAAATTTAATCACATAATTCTTAATAACTTCTCTTTAACACGATTTTCACCGATATAGCTCAACGAATTAGTAAATTGAAGTGGCAGTGGGCCGGCCATATATCTCGAAGAACCGACAACTGATGCGGAAAAAGGTTCTCCAGTGGCAGCCTCGCACTGGTAGGCGTAGTGTAGTGAGATGGAGTGACGACCTGGTAAGGCATGCAGGAAGTAGATGGATGCAGGTGGCTCATGACCGTGCTTTGTGGCATTTCTTGGGGGAGGCCTATGTTCAGCAGTGGACTTGTGAAGGGCTGTAAAGATGGTTTTATTAGCTTTGCGTGTATTTATTCATCTATTTATCTATGTAACGGAATATTTTTATGTAATTTTCACCAACTTATAGACTGCCAAATGACTTGAAAATATGCACTCGTATTAAGGACCACCGACCATACAATAATTTACTAACTTCATCTCAATATCCTGATCAGGGTCACCAGGATAAAATAAAATAGTTATCAGGATCATCATAGCTCATGGTCAATGCGTGTTGTTTAAGTATTTTTAAACTCTTCTATTATTAAACATAATAATTACAATAATATCGGTCGTGTTGTTTTTAGATTTGTTTTCCAACACAGGCTGCCGAGTCGTCGCAGTCACCATTCGATATTGTATTAATGTCTGTGTGGAAATTTTTCGTTTTTGTTTCAATTTAATGTGAGAATTTTGTAGTGACAGACTTTATGTGATTTTGTGTGCGCAAATTTCCTCCCGTGCATAAATGACAGACAGTTCTGTATCGGGGAAAACGTAATGGCTGCTCTCCTCTGGACTGCATAACCGACAGCCGCCGCTCCTGTTGCTCTATGATTGTGAACCGACTTTAATGATTTTTAAATCAAATTTATTACACTTCGTACATGTACAGGTGTCATACAAATTTAAATACTTCGGTTACCAACCTACTAACTACCAACTAAGCGTGGCCACTGTGACAAATATCGTCCCTACAAGGCAATCTATGGGGTTGCCTCTGTTAAGCACTGGACTTTAACAAGCTGTAATGATGTTAAAGATGAATGAGTTGATTACTTTCCTTTGGCATATACTTTTTTATTTGCGGAAGTCATTATCATTGATCACCATCATTACATCCCTTTAAAAGTCCACACAGTCCCCAGGAATTCCACAAAACATGATCCTGAAGCATCTGATTCCAACGACTTCCTGCATGTCTCACGAGATCGTCACTCTATCTTGTGGGGCGTCGCCCTATATTTTAGCTACCGGTACGAAGCTGCAATTCGAGAAATATTTCCCCATCTCATTCTCTATTAGATATTCTCATTTCAAGTTTATCACGCAGAAAAACCCCGAGCATAGCCCTCTCTATAGCTCACTTAGTAACCTTGAGCGTCCCCATATGGCCAGCAGTGAAGGACCGCAGCTCAGATCCATAAGTTATAACTGGCAACACGCATTGGTTGTACAATCTCGTTTTCAAGTTTTGAGGTATATACCTGACGTAAGATGTGTCGTAATTTCCCGACCTCTGGCCATCCTCTCTGTCGAAGTTTTACTTACCTAGTCAGACTATTTGTCCCAGGTAAAGACACTCTCAACAACTTCGAGCTTAGTGCTTCTAACTACTACCGGTATACGTGTAACATGGACGTTATACATGATCTTTGTTTTGTCCATGTTCATCTTAAGACCTATTCTTTGGCACTATTGAAGTCATTGAGCATAGTGCTGAATATTTAACAGCGGGGTTACTTTATAGCGGTACTACTAATAATTGCGTAAGTACTTAATAGCTCATAGGCAGATTAATATTCGTTTCAAAACTCTCGTAGTTCAAACAGAGTTGGAATGAAGAATAGGAGGAAAAACTGTCCTAAACAGTAAATGTATTGCTAGTAACTAGGACTAAGGTCACTAAAAAAGACATTGTTGTTTTGTTATTTCTAACAAGTTCTAAACTATATTATTGGCTAACTTCAGATTCCAATAATTTAGCACAGGATATGTTGTGTTTACGCGTTTGAAAGTAGGTAATTACGACAAAGAAAAAGAGAAAGGAGATGAATTTGAACAAGATTCTATTAGCTTCGCATTAATCTATCTATCTCTGTCACGGAATCTTCAATGTAATTTTCACCAACTTGTGAACGGTAGTGGAGTTAAATTTATTAGGGGCACGTTTACAGAATTCTGCGAAAGTTAAATCTAAGACACTGTCGTTTAATTAGTACCGGCTTAATGAATTTCACCAGTGAACGCTAAATATTTGCCGCTAACAAAGGATTGCAAAACATTTCATAGTAATTTCGTTATTTCATTTCTAACTCGAAGTTAAATCTGTAAGATTCTATTAATTTTAATATCGGAATGCTTAGTTCAGACATATTTTAATGGAGAGACCACGCCCTCGTCTGTGCTTGATATCGAATTTGCTATTAGGAGATTGTAGTAATAAATACGTAAGCAGTAGCTACATAACGCGTACATGTTGACCGCATAGTGACAGTGAGAGAATATCCACTACCTCATATCGTCCGTGGGTGTCGGACGAGGTGATACGGTAAAGCAAACCAGGAGATGGACATCAGCATTTTCCTAATAACGACAAAAAATTAAAATAAACTGAGGTTGCCAACTCGCTTGCCAAGCGTGGCAACTATGGCAAATCCTCCTTATCGGGTTGATTTATGAAAAGAAAGTTATCGTATGAAAAGAAGTTTAGCGGTGGACTTTTAAATAAAACTAGTTTTTCCGGATTTTATGGCGTATATTAACATTTTCACATTCCTGACGTTTTGAGCACTTTACAGCATCCATAGTCACGGAGGAAACTGAGATGTTCAACGTCCAGATGTGATAATTAACAGCGATTACCTTCTTTAGCTCAAGATGTAGCTAATCTTGTCAGTGACTCCTGTGACAAGGGGAAGTACAGCAGGTACGCGCTCGACTGTGGCCGGCTTCACGCGCTCACTGTGACGTAGACGCGGGACCCGAAGCTTGTTGTCTTGCAAAACTTGTTTGACGTGTTGGAGCTCGGCAGCCAGGTACTCTCTGAAGCATAGATTTACCCATGGTAGCTAACTGTGAAGGATGGTGGTGAGAATCACCGTTTAAATATCTTTTTCCTCTACACTTTGTGGCTCAAGGTGTTGTCAGGATTCCGAATTACTAACACATCTAGAAAAGGTAAAGAAATGTTTGCCTCCTACTCCATTGTCGCTGGTTATTAATAATTATTTATGAAATGGATGCTCAGAGAGATACTCGTTTACTGTGATTTCACAGTACGCTGTGCTCGCGTCGGTTTGATTACAACCGACACTAATTAAATAGTTATTGCAATTTAAAGTTCTGATTAACCACGAGCTCTGGAGGAAAAGAAACCAACGTAAGAGACATGCATGTCTGGAAAAAATATTTTGAAGACATGTGAAGTCCGCCATCGCGTAACCGGTAACATCTGCTATCAAACCTGTTGAGACTTTTTGCTATTATTCCTTTAATAATTCTTAAATGACAGTAATAATTTCACCAAAATAAAATTGTATTTTTCGATTTATTTTAAACAATCTAGCTGCAACGATTTTTTTCAATCGGCTTAAACGCTACAATTATGAGCAAAGTCGTGATCAAAATAGTGAAAAAAATCCGTACTTGATCACAACAGAAGTTCATTTTAGAAACTATAGCTTGACTGCTTGATATTTCCTCCAATTGTAGGTGAATATTTTTTGAATTAATAACTTCTTCAGAATCATTGTGATTTGAAACTCGTGGAAACGATAAACCGACATTAAAAAGAGACAAACATATACATTTACAAGATTGAGCTTGCGGGAGAATGAGATGGCATACAGTATTCAGTTTCATGTTATCTTGGTCTCCATTTAGCACGGGGCTTCGTAGCCTCCCCGCTTTTATCTACTTTTCTGACGGTTTCACTTCTACCACGTGTGAACTGTACATATTATGTTTTCCTGTTTTAATAAAATAAAGAAAACAAACGAGCACACCGCCTATCTGTTAAGTGGATGTTGTGGCTCATAGACATCTACATTTATCCTCCATTAAGAATCAAAATGCAGATGTGTTGTCTTATCATCTGGGGACTAAGATTGAATCCCTCGCTACGAGTAAATAGGATATCGGTTTCTCTACACTAACCATACAAAACGCAGCAGCAATAAGCTGCTATTTTACGCTGGTATTTTGTGAGAGGTTTCCTGTCCCGGTTAAGCCGACCTATTTGCGCTACGACCATAATATAGCTGCACCGTGGCTCTATCACGTGTGGTAGGATACACAAAGCCAGAATACTTTTAGTACATTTTGTTTAGGTGTTTTATCAATACATATAAATTAAATTGAAGTGTATTGTAGTGGTACTAATAACAAAAAGTAATTTTTTTAAACTTTTGTCTGTCTATTTATTCCGGCTAATCTCCGAAACGGCTAGATCGATTTTGATGGGACACATTTTCCCCGGCAGATAGCTGGTGTTTTAAGGAGTAACTAAGGCTACTTTTATTTAGAAAAAGAATTAGAGTTACGCGCAAAAAAATTAAAACCCATAAAATCCAATCTTAATAAATTCCACGCGGGCGAAGTCGCGGGGCACAGCTGGTCTTATATGAAATTATTATTCACGAGATTATTCCAAGTTACGATGATTGTTGCTGCTTGCCTTGAACTTTTGTTGTTTCTCAGACTACACCAATAAGTAAAAATAAAACGATTAATAAAAAGGAAAAACTGACTTCACAAACTAAAAGGAATTTCCACACAATAGCTTCTGAAGTCTGGTCTTTAATTCTTCGACACACTATGTTTTTGTAACCGTGTTTATTACCGTGGGTATTGTAAGAGGCAACAATATGAAAAAGTCAGGAGATGCGTGCCTCGTTTCCATTAAAAGGGTCTACAGTTCTCTACGCTCACCATACGAGACACAGTATGTCTGTGGGAGCGTGGTCCTAACCCGGTGGAGCCGACGCGATTCTTACTACAACCATAATATAGTTGCAGTGTGGTTATACCTATTATAAAATATTTGAGGCATTGTATTAAAAATATTTTCAATGAAAAAAGGATACATAATTATCCTTTGTGTTACGCATAGTACCTTAAAACTAGAAAACACGTGATCAGAATTACGAAATCATTCCGATAATTTGGTTTGAACTTGATATTTTGTAAATATATAATATCATGTGAACCGTAATCAGTGAATTGAATCGAGCTTATGGGATTTATAGAAGCGGCTCGAAGGAATTTAGATTAAAATTGATGTCGATAGAAGTGCGATGTAACGTGAGACTCATTCTATCGATATTATTTCTTAGGCATTAAACGTTAATAAAGTAGTGAACAACGTTTTCGGCTGATTCACAACGATGTCATCTTTTAAGGATGAAGAACCATTTAACCGATTTTTTATTTTTCCATGGATCAGCAACTTTAAAAAAACGGATACAATAGTATCGTTGTTTTTCAAGTTTCTTCTATTAAAATATACATACAAAAATGAATGTGACAAGGTGTCATTGTGCACCACATGTTTTAATTTAGCAACACATTGCACAGAAACCGTATTGGCAGTAGCTTCATACTCCACCATCTCCATCATCCCCAGGAATTTTTCATACTTTTATATAATGTGACAGAATTGTATGCTGCCTTCGTGAACCACTTCAGGTGCCCTTGGGGACCAACAGTGTTCCGTCAAAGAACCACGGGTAAACACCAATATGGCAATCAATTTTTTTTATAAGTATTAGGATAATAAATGCTCGATGGCAAGTGAATACTGCGGTAATGTATCCAGTTCCCGATCAAAATGAAAAAGCTTTTTCATCCTTGAGGACCAATATTAAAAGCATAATTAGGGTGCTATTTTACCATGGTATTCTGTGAGAATATAATCCTTTTCCCGGTCAAGATGAAGCATTTTTGCTGCAGCGATAATACGCTATAGCGTCGAAAAAATATGGACAGTCCACGGTCAGTCTACTTGTCCGGCGAAGTTGACTGACCGTGGACTGGCCAAAAAGCTTAATGCCATCAGTATTTAAAAGGAAACGGGGGGCATTTAATTGTTTGCCCGCTTGTCCGTCATTGTGCCGTGCAGTGGCGGTTAAGAATATCCACTACTCCATATCTTGCCGTGGGTGTCGTAAAAGGCGGCAGAGGGAAACAGCAGGAGATGGGCAGCGGCATCTTCCTGACAACAGCAATTGTACAAAAAAACTGCGGTTGCCAACCCGCTCGCCAAGCGCGGCATCTATGCAGTATACCTCCCATGATGACACTTACGAAGAGACGGCTCCCAGTCCCTAGCGGCCCTGCTATTCCTGAGTACGTTGGTGACCGTGGTAACCGTGGTACAGGCGGTGCTATTAATCTCCGGTGGAGGTTTGGTTACTACCTAAGATGAATCAACCTGGCAACATACAACGCATGCACCCGAGGACTGACGAGAAGATCCTGGAGCTGGAAGAGGAGATAGACAATATGCGCTGGAATATTATAGGATCATCCAACGCACGAAGAGAGGAGGAGAATACGGTGATCCTCGAATCCGGCGACTTGTTCTATCACCGAGAGGGTGATCATGTGTTTAAAGTATACATATTTTTTCAAAGTGTAACATTGAGCATACCAAAAAAAAAATTGAAAACTATCATGAAAATATTACGTAAGTATTTCGTCTGAAAACTCAGTATTATTATTTCGAGGTGAACGACCAGAAAATTTAATTAAAATTAAAGTTTCGGAGCCTGGATAACGAAGTAAAGGGAATGTTAAATTAATAAAATATTCTTTATGCTTTTAGAAAACAGTTTAAGTTAAATTATTAAAAATTATATTCCTTTTTTCTTTGTTTTAAAAATATTATTGGATTTTGTTCTCTACTGTGATGAGATGCATTTTACATATATATAATCTCCACAGGTACAAACGTATGGACCCGGTACAATAGTTTGTAGTCCATATAATTGCTTGCTAGGTGCGGGATTTGAACCCGCTGCCCTATCGCTCCGCTGATAATATTCTAAGCCACCGCGCTAACGAGCTGCACAAAATAAGACTAGCATTTACTAAGATGATCTGAAGACATAATATCTAATATAATACAAAATTATTATTGCAAATATTTATGAATATTATCAGCACGCGTTTCACGGGGAAGCCCCACACGAAATCATCCTCAAAATTATATGATCGGTTTAGGCATATATATGCCGTTAATTAGGAAATTACTCAAGCTTACATCAGTTTAAAGTTATCGTGATATATTTTTGCAAAAAAAAAACAACATTGCAAATGTTATAGTCGTTCATCATTACGGCCCGTCCATTGGTGAACACAGGACTCCACCGATGACTGTCACAAAGCACGGTCTTGAGCTACCTGCGTCCATCCAATTCCTGCATATCATACCAGGTCATCACTCGATCTAGTGGGGGCGCCCTACACTTCGGCTACCAGTACGAGCTTGCCACTTGAGAACCTTTCTCCCTGTCGGTTGTCGGTTCTCTGAGCTATATAGCCATCCCATTTCCTCTTGAGCTTACTAATCCATTGGGCTATGTCGTTTACTCTGATTCTATTGCGTAGTCGTAGGTTCAATGTAGTTGTAAAGGCAGGTAAAATAAAGTGAACAAACAGATGATTTTCTATACAAAAAGTAATAAGCAATTAAAGAAAATTGTGTACCGCCGGCGTTTTTTTCTGAACGAACACGACTTAAGAACCTTCAAGAAACGAGGTTACACCTTTTTAAAGGGCTTACCATCAGATGAACAGAATTTTCGTTTGCCACCACGGCTAAAAACTAAATTCTCATTCTTTGAGATAATCATTAGAACTTTGTCTACGAGGATGAACTTGAAATAAAACTCTGTTCTATGAAATGTCACATAGTTCATAATAAATGTGACGAGTCCTTGGAACGATAGTTATTGTGGAATTCTACTGAGTCGAAAAAACTATAACAATAAAGTAAAGAAAGTAACGTGAAAGCCTTTATACGTACGAGTACTTCACTTATTAGAGGAAACGTTACTATTAAAATTAATTAGTTAGTCTCGCTAAAACTCGAAACTGGTTTAACCTATTCTGATGATATTTTTTGTGTATATTTGACTGGATCCCTGGATGATTTATATTCACAATTAGACTCGGTATGTAGCACTGATGTAGAGAACCTGAAATCACCCATGCGGAGCCGTGGTGGATCGTGAGTTATTAATGAATGTAAATCGGTTTAGGCAGGTTAATGAATAAATATTCTATACAATTATAATAAGAGGAGCAAGTGTATTAAAACACGCATAATATTTTTTATTCGCCGAAGGGTCGAAAGTTAGCGATCGTCTACTACTCACGAGCTCATAATTCGCACGTGTTAAATATACTACAATAGGCAATTTATTCGTTCCACTGTGTTTTACTCACTCACATTCCCAACAGTTGACACACGTGAACGCGCCAAAACCAAAAATTAAATAAGTCTTCCCCATTTTCCCGCTTTTGAGCCAATGGATATATGATATGTTGAAGGTCGATTTTATGGAGTGTCGGCGGTATAAGAAATTTAGAATGTGAGTGACGAGCGTGCAGCGAGGCGAGGTATTTCGATTTTTTATATAAGAGGTTACAAACTATCATGCGACTTGAGTATACACTACGGTATATTTAGCAGAGTGCATGACAAACGGTCTTTAGTATCCCAATTGGTGCCCGTTCAAAACATATAATACTGTTTTCGCGGCTACATTTACACGCGCAGGACTTAGCCCAAGCGGAAAAGAATGAAACATATTATGCGCTGTAGAGCCATGCTGCAGCTATATTCTGATTGTAGCGCGAATGGGTCGGCTCGACCGGGAAGGACCATACCCTAACAGAATACCAACGTGAAATAGCAGTTCAATGCTGCTTTTTTTCGTATCGTGAGTGTAGAGAACCGGAGACCCTTTTTGAAAAGAAGGCATTCCATCCTAGTACTTACGTGTAACAATGCATCTGCATTTTGATTCCTAATCGAGGATAGATGTAGATAGATGTCTATGGGCCACAGCATCCACTTATCAACAGGTGAGCTGTGTGGTCATTTGTCACCCTTATTCCATAAACAATATTAGTGCACACCCTCAGTAACGTGCAGTGTCACGACACACATTTTTTTATAAAACTGCAGTGACGCACTAACTCACAGTCGACCTGTTGGTAAGTGCTTACTGTAGCCCATGGACCCCTGCAGACAACAACAAAATAAACTTCACAGAAAACGTTGTCATACATGAAGACTAAGATGAAATGTGTCCACAGCCTGTAAATATCCTCGCTCTCTGTACCCTTCATAAAGACATAGGTTATTAATGCAGTAAGGCGGAATTATACTGACTTTTTCTTGCTGATAAATGAAAAAAGCGAAACTTTTGACTAAAACGACATCCAAAAATCCTCTGGTAGCATGACTACTGCATAAGCATTCCTAGACTGGCAAATATTCTGCAATCTGTAAAGGATGCAAAATGAAAAGCATACCTTACTTAAATTATATAGATAGGCATAATTTTGTGATAAAAATAAGTTTTAAATGAACAAAATGTCCGAATGAAATTTAGAAAACAAAATTCGTTCATAATTCCGAAGGGACGTCTGCGATAGCGGCCGCATTGAGGGATAAAGTTTCAATATTCTTTCATTATAAAGTCTTTAAGAGGCAAAGAATAAAAATACACTTTAAGTTTTACCTTCCAAGCTCTCTTTCTTATAGTCTTTCGCGAAAGTTGGAAATAAAATACTTAATACATATTGTAAGTACTTACTCGATCATTTTAACATTTAATAATCATTATCTACATCTTTTCTTTAAATAATCGTATGTTAGTAATCGTGTAACTTCCAGTTGACTTGATCGATTGAGCTCATATATATATATATATATATATATATATATATATATATATATATATATATATATATATATATATATATATATATAGACCCGTCACGTTCTGTCCCTCCCGGAGGGGCGAAAAGTGGATTGCGGAAACCCGTCTGGCTACGCTGAATGTATGTGGAGGAATGAATGATAAGATGGATGAAGTATGCGAAATGATGAATGACAGAGGAATAGATGTGTTATGTGTGAATGACACGAAACGAAAGGGAAAGGATGCCACTGCACATGGCACGTATACCGCGTATTGGTCTGGCGTAGACGAGACCGAACGGGCATGCCAGGGTGTCGGTTTCATCCTTTCAGAAAGAATGGGTCAATGTGTGAAAGAGTATGAATGTGTAAGCCCGAGGCTGCTATGGATACGAATTAAAGTGGGCTTAAAGAAACTGTTCCTGCTAGGGGTGTACGCCCCAGACATGTCTAAGCCCACTTACATCCGCGAGCAGTTTTGGGACATGGTAAGGATGGTGTTGACAAAATGTAAGGAAAATGAAAATATTATTATGTTAGGAGACTTTAATGGAAGGGTTGGGGTGAAGAGGTCTGGTTATGAAAGGATATTGGGAACGTTTGGTGATGAAAGTATAAATGAGAATGGTGAAGACCTCCTCACCGTATGTGCGGAAAAGAATCTTTTTGTGACGAATACTTTTTTTCGTCATAAGAAGATTCACATGTATACATGGGAAAGAGGTGATGATAGAAGCATGATAGATTTCGTAATTGTGGATGAAAGAATGAGGAGCGCAGTCGTAGATACAAGGGTTTACCGGGGGTCCAACGTAGGGACGGATCATTACTTGGTCTTATGTCGAATTAATGGTCTTTTCAAGCGTTGGCAGCATCGGACATCTGTATCTACCACTGCGTTACAGCGTATAAGAATAGAGAAGTTACAAGATGAAGATGTGATAGAGAAGTATAAATGTAGACTGAGAGAAAATATTAGATGTTTGAATGAGTTGTGTATGAATGATTTAGACTTGAATACTGTGTGGGATAATATTAAGAAAGGTTTGGTGGATACCGCCACCGAAGTATGCGGTGTAAGTAAGAGAACAAATGAAAGGAAAAGTAATACGTTATGGTGGGATGATGAGGTACGGTGGAAGTTGAATCAAAGAAGAAAGCATGGTTAGATTTACTAGCAACCAAAGCTGATAATTCTTCTGGTATGAATGATGAGATTGAAAGAAAAAAGGCAGAATTTAGACGTCTAAATAAGAGAGTAAAAGAAGTTGTTGAAAGGAAAAAGAAAGAAAGAATGGATAAGAATGATAGAAGGATATCTGATAATTTCCAGGCTAACATAAAAATGTTCTGGAAACTCGTAAGAACTGCCAGGGGAAATACAAAACAGCCTATAATAAATGCTATAAGAGACGAGAATGGATGTATTCTGAATGATGAAGTTTCGAATTTAAACAGATGGAAGGAATACTTTGAAAGCGTGTTTATGAGTGAAGAGTCGTATGAATTAAATGAACTAGAAATTCCGAAAGAAGTGGAAAGGGGTATGGAGATAAGTGTAGATGAAATAATGAAAGCAATGAAAAGCATGAAAGCAGGTAAGGCAGCTGGATATGATAGAGTATCACTCGAGATGCTAAGGGCTGGAGAGGGAGTGGTGGCAGGCCTGCTGTACACCTTGTTTAATTTATGTTGGGAATTAAAACGGGTACCGGATGACTGGTGTAAAGCAGTTATAGTACCAATATATAAAGGAAAAGGGTCACAGCAGGACTGCAAAAACTACCGCGGTATCAGCTTGCTTAGTATTGTGGGTAAACTGTATGCTAAGGTGTTAATTGAAAGAGTTATGAAAGAAACTGATGGAAAAATTTGGGATGTGCAAGCGGGTTTTAGAAAGGGAATGGGGTGTACAGATCAAGTCTTTTCCATGTGCATGATTGCGGAGAAGTTTTTGGCCAAAAACCAGAAAGTTTTTTGTGCGTTCATGGACTTGGAAAAGGCTTATGACAGAGTGGACAGGAATGTGTTATGGCAAACACTGAACTCATATGGGTTGAGCGCTGGTTTGATACAGGCATTAAGGTCTCTTTTATAGGGACTCTAGTGCTTGTGTCAGGATCAATGGGGTCTACTCGGACTGGTTTGGCATCCAAAAAGGTGTCAGACAGGGCTGTGTGGCTTCCCCTTGGCTGTTCAACCTATTTATGGACCGGTGTTTGCAAACTTTGAAAGATGAAGAATGTGGGTTAAGAATGGGCGAGTTAACCGTCAAATGCCTTTTGTATGCCGATGATCAAGTCATACTTGCGTCATCGGCGGCAGAGTTGCAAATGATGGTTACATTAATGAACTGGGAATTAAAAGAAAGGGGAATGAAAGTGAACGCAAGTAAGACGAAAGTGATGGTTTTTGAAAGAGAAAAAGCAAAACGGTATGTGAAATAAGAATAGAAGGAGAGTTGATTGAGCAAGTGGATGTGTTTGTGTATTTGGGATGTGTATTTAGCAGGGATGGTAGATATGATAGGGATATAGAACGACGAGTAAATGCAGGGAATAGAGTGAATGGGGCACTACACTCTATTATGAAGAACCAGAATTTGTCAAAACAGGCACGTATGGTAATTCATAATGCTGTGTTAGTCCCTACTTTAATGTATGGTAGTGAAAGCTGGGTGTGGCAGAAGAAGCACGAAAGTAGAATAAATGCTGTAGAAATGCGGTCTTTAAGGAATATGCTAGGGTGTAATCTAAATGACAGGGTGAGAAATTGTGTGATAAGAGATAAATGTGGTATGCAAGATGATTTTGTGACCAGGATTAAGAAAGGAATGCTTCGGTGGTTTGGTCACGTAGAAAGAATGAATGAGGAAAGAGTGACTAAGCAAATTTATATGGCAGATGTGAATGACCGAGTCGGGAAGGGACGCTCTAGGAAAAAGTTTATCGACCAAATTGGCGATATTTTGAAAATGGGCCACGTTAGAAGTACCCTTAACCGACGAGCATGTATGCGTAGATATATGGATGTAAAGGAGGCGAAAGAGGTATGTCAGGATCGTGCCAAATGGAAGTCCGTAGTCTCTGCCTACCCCTCTGGGTGACAGGCGTGAGTGTTTATGTATTATGTATATATATCGAAATATATATCATCATCATCATCATCATTACAGCCCTTCACAAGTCCACTGCTGAACATAGGCCTCCCCCAAGTAATGCCACAAAGCACGGTCCTGAGCCACCTGCATCCATCGAATTCCTGCATGTCTTACCAGGTCGTAACTCCATCTAGTGGGGGGTCGCCCTACACTACGCCTACCGGTATGAGGCTGCCACTCGAGAACCTTTCTTCCCCATCGGTTATCGGTTCTTCGAGCTATATGGCCGGCCCATTGCCACTTCAGCTTACTAATCCGTTGGGCTATGTCGGTCACTCTGGTTTTACTGCGGATATCCTCATTTCTGAGTCTATCACGCAGAGAAACTCCGAGCATAGCCCTCTCCATAGCTCGCTGAGCGACCTTGAGCGTCCTCATACGGCCAGCAGTGAAGAACCACGTCTCTGATCCGTAAGTCATCACTGGCAACACGCACTGGTTGTACACTTTAGTTTTCAGAGATTGAGGTATACCTGACGAGAAGATGTGTCGTAATTTCCCGAACGCTGCCCAGCCGAGTTGAATCCGTCGATTGACCTCTCGGTCGAATTTGGACTTACCTAGTCGGACTATTTGTCCCAGGTAAACGTACTCGTCAACAACTTCTTCCATACCATCCAGATGGTGTGGATGGTATCGGGATATATATATATATATATATATATATATATATATCCACACCATCTGGATGCTTGGCGGTCCACCACTGTACGTTTCAAGAGAAGTTTTCATCCGCGTACAACCTCTCTGTGGAATAGTTTACCAGCAGCGATTTTTCCTGACCGATACGACCTGGGGACCTTCAAGAAAAGAGCGTACTCCTTTCTAAAGGGCCGGCAACGCACCTGCAATTCCCCTGGTGTTGCGGTTGATCATGGGCGGCGGTAGTCACTTAACATCAGGTGAGCCGCATGCTCGTTTGCCCCCTCTTCTATAAAAAAAAATGGAACAATTTGCTACCACCAGTTCGGTCTACCTTATCATAATCAAAGAAAGGGAGGGGAAGGATTTAAGTCATGAATTTCTTGCAAACACTTCGATATGTAGTGTCTAGCCACACTAAATGACACTAAAGTAAGGCGTATGCATTGCAGAACAGTTTGTTTGAATATAGTGTGTGTTCGAAATGCAAAATCTAATGCGTAGCACATAAATATCGATGACAAAATTTTGGACAACAAGTTACTTAAAAATAGCGGACAAAACTATTTCTACGAATTTAATGCATGTAAAGAAATTAAATTAAACAAAAAAATGTAGTAAATGTTAGGCAAAAGGAATTAATTAAATCTTGAAGTACCTAAGTATTGCGTTGGTATCATTGGGTTTCTTTTTGATATTATTAATAACTGGTACCCATTTTCCTTATCTATTGAAATAAGTATGTTTTCTTTAAAATTCAAACCAATGTTAGAATATATCTATAAACCTCACGAATTATCTTTGCAGGCAATTTATCTTATTTTGCGAGCATTTCTGATCTATCACTTTAGACGTGAAGCATAAACGCTCCGGGAAGTTTGTAGTCTGTGATCATATGTATATACTAATATAAATAAAGAAAAAGAAATTCTTTATCAATAATCTCCAAAGTTATTTTTTTAACTATTTCTTGAAAACTTAAAAATATTTTTATCTTTATTAATCATAACATTTTTCCATTACGATATTTTTAACCACCTATTAGAATAAATAATTTTATTTCAAACTTATTAATTGGTGACTGTGTGAGTGAAACTTTCATCTGGTCGTTAAGGGGTATGTTAGGGCTGAATCTGAATGACAGGGTGAGAAATTGTGTGATAAGAGAAGAGTGTGGTTACAAGATGAAGTTGTGACCGGGATTAAGTAAGGAATGCTTCGGTGGTTTGGTCATGTGGAAAGAATGAATGAGGAAAGTGTGACAAAGCAAATTTATGTTGCAGAAGTGAATGGCAGAGTCGGAAAGGGACATCCTAGGCGAAAGTTAATCGACCAAATTGGTGATATATTGAAAGCGGGCCAAATTAGGAGTAAGTACCCTTAACCGACGAGCATGTATGGATTTGGAGGAGGCGAAAGAGGTGTGTCAGGATCGTGCCGAATGGAAGTCTGTAGTTTCTTCCTACCCCTCTGGATGACAGACGTGAGTGTTTATGTATGTATATACATATTGATTTTCTTATATTTTATTTTAGTATTTTTAGGAGGATTACCTGTTTAGTTTATTTATGTACAAAATCATTGTAAAATTATTTATCACACAATTTGGTTTCATTAGTGACGTAAGAGACAAGTATAGGAAACGACAGAAACATTTTATAATTACTGGTAGATGGCGGTATAACAACTTCTTTTACAATAAGCGTAAATTTGGTATTGTTGATCGAAGGTAAATATGTATAAAATCATTGTTAAAATAATTTATCACACGATTTGGACTTATAAGTGACGTAATAGATAAGTATAGGAAACGACCGAAACATTTTATAATTACCGGAAAATGGCGGTATAACAACCTCGTTACAATAAGCGAAAATTTCAGTAGATGGCGGTATAACAACCTCGTTACAATAAGCTAAAATATATGTATAAAAACATTTTAAAATAATTTATCAAACGATTTGGTTTCATAAGTGATGTAAGAGACAAATATAGGAAACTACAGAAACATTTTATAATTACCGGTAGATAGCGGTATAACAACCTCGTTACAATAAGCGTAGATATGTATAAAATCATTGTAAAATAATTTATCAAACGATTTGGTTTCCTAAGTGACGTACGAGACAAGTATAGGAAACGATAGAAACATTTTATAATTACCGGTAGATGGCGGTATAACAACCTCGTTACAATAAGCGAAAATTTTCAGTACATGGCGGTATAACAACCTCTTTTACAATAAGCATAAAATACTTATACCGACGTTCGTTTGTTCCGGCACTGCGACCGTGAATACGCCTGCCGAGATTGACGATTTATACAAATCCTCTAGAATAGGAACCCTGAGGTAGAGTCACGCTGTAACTGTATTATGGTTGCAGCATAAATGTATTGGCTCGAGCAGAGAAGGTCAACGCTCTCAGGGGTTAATTAACAGTGTAAAATAATAATACTGTGTTAATATGGTCTGCTGCTGTATTTTTACGGTAAGGGGAACACCTGAGATCCTTTTTCTATAAGCTACAACGAACCATTGCAATTTGGCCCACAGGGTCGACAAAGAATATTTTGATTCTCACAGTCAATAGTCAATACTATTATCAACTTTTTATATAGAATAAGGATCACAACCGAACACACAACACAACAGAGCACACGTACGTAGACATTAACATATTTTCTCGATTAAGAACCCAAATGCAGATGCGGCGCCATCACTGAAGACTAAGATGGAATTCCTTGTTTCCAGTAAAAAGGTTCTCCAGTTCTCAACACTCACCTTATAAAAAACAGCAGATTAAGCTGCTCTTTACCGGTGCTTTCCGGCCGAGCCGACCCAATCGTGCTACAACCATAATATACAGCATGGCTCTACCAAGTCGAAAACTAACCATCACATGAACTGTGTACTCGTCTGCCACCCTTACTTTTATCCAGCGGTGGATGTTTAGCGGTTGAAGAAGAAGACAAAGTTAATCTTTTAAATGAAATGAAACTGACAATAAAAATTCTAACATAAAATTTATAGATATTTCAACTCTGCGGCTGTAATTACTATAAGTTCTCAAATGAACTTATAGTAAATATTTTGTTTTCATATAATTAATGGAATTAAGCGTTATATTTGTATCTATTAAATTAATTATTCGCTATATATATTTATATATATAAGCTAAGATAAGAGGCGAAAACGCGTGGTATTTTCGACGGTAGTGTGTCTCTCCTAGTGTAGTGGATACTAATGTTGTCTTGTTTAGTTTAGTTTAGTTTAGTTTACGATGGGCTGTTTTCCGCAACTCCACGGCAGGAATAATATGCTTATTCGAGCCATGATATCTCCCCGAAGAAGCTCAGCAGTCCCTTGATGTTGCAAGCAACTTCGGGAAGCGATCCCGGCGTGCCGAGATGTTTAGCCCTGATTGAAGCGACTTCTGGACACGTCAGCAACACGTGAAACGCCGTTTCTTCCTCTCCCATGCATACCCTGCACAGGGGGCTGTCAGTAACACCTATGATGAACAAATGTTTGTTAAAAGAGTCATGTCCTGTGATAGCACTTGTTACTATCCTGATCTGTGGCTTGTTCAGTCTCATTAGAACCTTGGTTAGACGACTGTTTATTTCAGGTAGGGCCTCCCTAGCTTGTCTACAGTCTACTAAATTTTTCCAAAGCTCAGCTGTAAATTATTGAAGTATCTACGTACCAGTGAACGAACGTAGCCAAAGGGATTGGTATTATTGGTTCCGGCCCTATAGTTGCTAGGGCCGATCCCCTTCTGGCCAGTTCATCTGCTGCATCGTTGCCTCTAGATCCACTGTGTCCCTTGATCCATTGCAAAGTCACATTGTTGTACTTACATACCTCATTCAATCGTTGATGGCACTCGTGTATCAGTCCCGAGTTCGTCACATTGCAACTCAGAGCTAATAGTACCGCCATACTGTCGGTCAGTATTCTGATGGAGAAATCTTTCACCTTCCTAGCATCTATTGCTATGGCTGCTTGGATGATACCCATGCATTCAGCCTGGAAGACTGTGTTGTGGGTACCAGCGGTGTGCATATGTGGATATTAAGGTCTTCAGATAAAGCCCCAGACCCCACACTTTCATTTGTCTTAGAGCCATCCGTGAAAACTTTGAGCTCTCTTGGTCCCAATCCTTCCAGATGGTCAGTTTCCTTCAATTGTATCCTGTACTTCTTATCGAATACAAATTGTTTTGGGATCCTATCATACTTGGCTTGTAAGATAGGAATTTTTGAGTAAATTCTATCGATTATATCTGTATGGGGGACTCTACTCTTACTTAAAAGATTTAGGGTCTTGTGTCTAATGGCAGCTAAAGTTGCTTCTTGTTTTATATGTAGATGAAGCGGTTTTAGCTCCAGCATAGCCTCCAAAGCTGCTGTTGGTGTTGTCCTTATGCAGCCCGTGGCAGCCATACAAGCTTCTCTGGTAACGCTGAAGCTTTTGTATAGTGGTGGCTTCATTGGTTTTGGTCCACCATACCAGAGAGCCGTATGTGATCATGGGCGGAATTACAGTTTTGTACAGCCACAGTATAATTTTTGGCGTTAAACCCCATTGTTTGCCGATCATGTTTCTGCACTGCCAGAAAGTTAAACTAGCTTTGCTGATTTTGTTTTCTATGTGTTTGTTCCAGTTAAGTTTACTGTCCAAGGTAAGACCTAGGTATTTTACCTCGGAAGAAAGTTGGAGTTTTGTGCTGAAAAAGACTTGGAAGATGATAGTTATTCAGCATTCGTTTTTGTGTGAACATTACTATAACCATTCTATTTGGATTAACGGTTAGGTCATATTCCCTGCACCATCTCTCCACAATACGGAGAGCCGATTGTGTCAGGTCGCACACAATGTTTGCTGTCTACCAGAGACCAGTATTGTCAGATCATCTGCATAACCGACTGTGTAGAAATGACTGGCGTTTAATTTGCTGATGAGTTCATTAATGACCATATTCTACAGGAGAGGTGGAACAGAACCCCCCTGCGGGCATCCTTTCATGATCTGAATTGTCTGAGATTCACAAGCAATCTTTATTGTTCGTGTACTGAGCATGTTTACTATCCAGTTAATCAGTGCTGGTTTAACATTATGTCTACTTAGGGCACCTTTTATGCTGGAGAAATTTGTTCTGTCAAGCACCTTCTATGTCTATGAAGGAGCCTAGACATTTTGGTTTGTTTTGGATGGCCTCTTCAATCTTTGTTATTACCTGGTGAAGTGCCGATTCTGTTGATTTACCTAAGCTATAGGCATGTTGTTTTTCGTGTAGCGGTAAGTTAATTAGCGCCGACCCTCTCAACTCCCGCTTCACACATCCTCTCCATCGTCTTTAGGAGAAAGTATGTGAGGCTAATAGGTCTGTAGGATTTAGAGTCTGTATAGTCGTTCTTACCTGGTTTGGGTATGAACGTGACTTTCACTTCCCCTCCATCCCCTAGGAACATATTTAAGAGCCAGACATGCTCTCATTATGGCAACAAGTCTAACTATTAGGACTTTACCCTCCTACTGAAGAAGTGCCGGGAATAAGCCGTCAGGTCCTGCTGCCTTATAGAGTTGGAAACTATGAATGGCCCAATGGATTTTGTCCATCGTCACCACTCTTTGTGCTAATTCCCAGTCTTCTTTTGTTGGTGTCAGTGAATCTTCATGCCGGTTCACCCTTTCAACTACACAGCAACCTGGGAAGTGAGTATCAATTAGTATGCGTTGGGTTTCATCCGGCGATGTTGAGTAGCTTCCGTCGGATTTCTTTAAAGAGATAGATCCCGGCGTGTTCTGTTTAGCTACGATTTTCCTTATCCGATTTGCTTGTTCACAGGTTTCTATGCTACCACAGAATTTGCGCCACCCTGTTGAGCGTTGATACCTGATACATTTTTTGTATTCAGACTTAGCTTTCTTTATATAGAAGCCAGTCTTCATCCTTTGAGGTATTCATTGCCCTATTTAGGACTTTTCTTACCTTCTTACCTTTCCTGTCTAGTTCTTTACCCCACCACTGTTGCTTTTGCTCAGTATGTTTTACTGGACATGATTCATGGTAGCTATCGATCATGGCTTTAGTGACAGCTGCTACCTATTCTTCTAGGAGCGATTGATCTGCTATAGTATTAATTTCTCCAACACCCGCAAGCGAAGACGTCATCCTATTGAGGTATTTTGTTTTATCCGTCTTGCGGGAATTTCTCCATGGTGGTATAGCGGGGATATCGACCTGTAGTACGCAGCAGATCCATCTGTGGTCTGAGCATGAGGCCTCTTTCAACACATGCCATCCTGTTATTAGCTTAGCTGCTCCTTCTGTTGCAAGTGTGAGGTCGATTATTGTGCGACAGCGTTTATTTATGAAGGTTGGTTCATAAACAGTGTTTAATATGGTTAGGTTAGTGCTAAATAAATATTTAACTAAAACCTTACCTCGTTCATTAGGTTATTCCATTCCCCAAAGGGGATGATGCGCGTTGGAGTACGTCGCGATCACAACCTCTAGTCCGGCCCTCTCACAGAAATTCACCAGCCTGACGAGGTCATGAAGGGGAGGGGTGTCTTCCTCAGGCATGTAGACCGAGGCGACGACTAACCTTTCCTCCTGTGTGTTTTATAATGCTACGGCATACATGTCCCTGGAACAGAAATCTGTTAGTGGTTTTGCACAGATATCTTTAGTAGTATAAATACACGCTCTAGGCTTGTCGTGCTCAGAGTTGTAAAATAACTTACCTCTTAGGTTGTTTAGGCCTTTAATTTTTACAGGCCCCAACCCATGACTCTTGGATTAGGGCTATGGCCGTCCTTTGTGCCTCCAACCACTTGCGTAATTGAGCCGACGCTGTCTCACTGTGGTGGAGGTTGGCATGCACTAGGCTAGTTTTGGACGAAGGGCACGCCATCATCGATCGCGTCATCCCCGTCCCCGCCTAAAAATAAGTCTGCCAGCAGATCTCGGGTTTCATCGTCAGCCACCGAGTCGGAATTGGACGGCAAACAGCAGACCTCTTCGTCGCTCAGTGAGCTGTCGCTGAGCTCAGTTTCCACTGGGGGCTTCGGCTCGGTTGTGCAGGCAGTTTTTTCAGTGGACTTGACATCCAGTGATTTCGATGTACCGGCAACCATGGCCACGTTACCCATGACTTTCAGGTTCTTTTCTGCCTCTTTGCAAGGTGGGGAATCAACGAATTTTCCTCCACGACCCTGGAATTTAACGTATACCGCCCCACATACACATGCGAGACGGCGCCCCGCTTTCATCAGGGTCGGGATATGATCCTCCGGCACCGAAACAACGAGGAACCACCCGTCCGTCTGTTTGTCCGCTTTGAGTAGTAGCCAGTCCTTGATGTTTACCCAGCGGTTCTGGTACGCAAGTACACGACCAATGTCGCGTGAGTTCTTCCAGGCACCTTGGGCATCAGGGATACCACATTTGATTCTTTGTGGTATCTCTGACTGTTTCTTAATAGTCAGCGAGGTGTTGGATTTGAGGTCGAGGGTATTAATATTCCCTTCAACCAGTCCAGAGCCTTCTGGTCATCGCACCACAGCTTTAGGACACCCTCCGTGTAAACGAGTTTGCCTCTAAAAACTGGGCCCGGCGCATCAGTGTCCTGGTTACTCCAGGCCTCGCTGATCATCTTCCTCTGTATGGCCACGAGGATGTCATCAGCTATCTCCTTTGTTATGTGACCTGAACGCGCACACGTTAGGGCCACACCCAAATTTGCTTTGGCAGCAGAAGCGTAGCTTGTTCTTGCAGCCTTTGGTTGCTGTTCAAGTCGCACTTTTTTGTGCTCTCCTCTCGGCGAGGTGGACTCCTCTAGCAATCTTCTGGCTGCTCTTTCCTTCTTTCCAGGACGCTTGGCTGCTCTCTGGTTCCTGGCGGATTTCTTAGAGCTGGTTCCGGCGGCCGTGCCTACTGCTTGGGCTGGATTTTCATCCTTCCCAGTTTCAGCACGACTACCGGTTCCAGCCCCAAGCACCGCAGTAGCAGTAGCTTGCCCAGTTCCCTGAGTCTTGCTCTTGGAAGCAGCGAGCGCTGCTCTTTCTCTTTTTGTCGCTGCTTCTTATTCTTCTTTTTGACCTTTGCGCTACTGCTTGCTGGGATAGACCCACCTGATGGTGCGTTGGGTCGGCAAGTCACCATTTTGGGAGCCTTGCGCTTCCCCTTACGGCTCACCACTTGCCAGGCAGCGGAGAAAAGGTCTTCGGTCCTTTGGGGCTCCGCAGGAGTTTTTCTACTCGCGGCCCCTTGCTCATTTTTCTCGTCCACCTCCTTGGATTTGGAACTGGATTCAGAGACATCCAGCGCGGAAATTGCCCCCTCGGTGGGGCCACCAACGCTGGGTGGTACAGTCAGTGGAACGGCCGGTTTAACGGCGGTTCCTTCTGGTTTATCAGTGTCTAAGGTCACTAACACCTCTGACACTTCTCCTTCTCGTCCCCCTGGCTTCCCACCCTCCATGGAGCCCGCACTTTGGGAACGCCCTACTTTATTAAAAGAATTTCAGGCGTTAGGATTACCGGGGGAATATATTGACGCAGAGTTGGCTCACAGCGCGACATCGGGAGCTCGATCCAGCTGGCAGATAGGGCTGAAAAAGGCCCATCCCCACTGCCCGAGTTGACTTTCACTTGCCCCGTCAGCATCGCCTTTACCACCACCTAGCCCTTTTCAGGGAGACTAGACAGCCCCCCCACATCCCTCGCCTGCGACCCTCTGACGGGACGCTTGGCCATTTCCTTATCTGTGGCTAGCAGATAAGGCCACCGTTTAGTTTGAAATCCGGACCAAAGAGGGCGTGTTGCCTCTCGACACTATATACCCCAGTGACGATCGGCTCAACCCTCCAGGACTCCTCATCCCCGCATACGGCGCTCAACTGCGCAGGTCCTAGCACAGGTGGGTGTGTTAGTCCACCGGATACACCCACTCTCTCCGGCCGGCCGACTCGAACCGTTCCCTCCTCTTTTTCCGGGCTTGGGACCGGCAGCAACAAAAAGCATTGACAAAGTTAGATTCCCGAGCTTCCTGTTGCAGGCAGAGTTAAATATAATGTTGTCTTGTTTGCTAGATTATAACAAATAATATTATATCAGAATAATAAACGTAACAGACTGGAAAGGGTTGCACGCTCTACGCCTCTTTGCCATAAAGCTCTCGTTAAAAGTTATTATCTTTTATCTAACAAATTCAATGAGGCGTATAATAGATTTATTCTCAGCGTTGTTAAATTGTTCGGTTAATATATTCTTAGGTCATAAAATATTATTCGTCAATTTCACCTTGACTGCTGCTTCACACTGCTGATTTATTGATTTCACGTAACAAATAAATTAAATTGAGTGTGTCTGTAATGTCAAAATAATAACTTTTTACTAAATACATATAGAAGTACGAGTGTAAACGACAGTTATAACAAAAAAAATTATTAAAATTTTGTCTGTCTGTTTGTTCCGACTAATCTCCAAAATTGCTGGATAGATTTTTATTTCAGAAAAAGAATTAAGTTTACGCGCAAATAAATTAAAACCTATGAAATTCAATCGTAATAAATTCCACGCGGACAAGTCGTGGGGAACAGCTAGTATACGCGAATGTAAATACTTAATCCGTGAGGGATTTTTACTAATCTACCTTAGAGTGGCAATTCCAAAGCCAAACCTCACAAATTGATAATAAGGTAAGCGAGGGCATCGGTTCCAATTACAAGATGCAGCATAATTATCCAAATTACTGCTCAGCCAAAATGACTTGGTGCACTTGTGAAAATAAATATTGTACTTTAATTTTATACAGATAAGACTGAGACACGTCGTAATTGTATTAGATGTAATTAATTGAAATTGAAAGAGGTGAAGTGAAGAACGATGGAATAGGAAACTATACTAAAGACAATGCGGTTACTTTTAAGTTTATTGTGGTTAAATGCAAAAACGTATCTAGATCTGTGATCTGATTTGCACACAAATGGTCTGGCATAAGATAAAGAGCCGTTTCGAGATGGTAGTTCTGCACGCGCTTAGCGCTGCTAAGACCGGAAAGGAAAAAACCAGCCTTTGAGACATGCATTCCTAATTTTCTTATAGATAAAAAAACTAAATTAAGATAATTACATATTGGACAACACTCTTAAATTGCAAACTTGATTAAATATTATGTTACATATATAGTTAGCAACATGGGTAAAAGAATAACATAAAATGTGAACAAATAATGGTAGAACTGCAATCTCGCACTCTTTCTGGCAGTATCGCTGATGCAAATGTATCGCGCCGAGACAGCTCGCTGGCACTGGTGAGCCGAGACAGCTCACTGGCGCGGGTGAGCTGAGACCGCTCGCTAGCACGGGTGAGCCGAGACAGCTTGCTGGCGTGGGTGAGCCGAGACCACTCGCTAGCACGGGTGAGCCGAGACAGCTCGCTGGCGCGGGTGAGCCGAGACCGCTCGCTAGCACAGGTGAGCCGAGACAGCTCGCTGGCGCGAGCGAGCCGAGACCGCTCGCTAGCACGGGTGAGCCGAGACAGCTCGCTGGCTCGGGTGAGCCGGGACAGCTCACTAGCACGGGTGAGCCGAGACCGCTCGCTAGCACAGGTGAGCCGAGACAGCTTGCTGGCGCGGGTGGGCAGAGACCGCTCGCTAGCACGGGTGAGCCGAGACAGCGCGCTGTTGTGGGCGAGTCAAGACCGCTCGCTAGCACGGGTGAACCGAGACAGCTCGCTCGCGCGGGTGAGCCGAGACAGCTCACTAGCACAGGTGAGCCGAGACAGCTCACTAGCACGGGTGAGCCGAGACAGCTCACTAGCACGGGTGAGCCGAGACCGCTCGCTAGCACAGGTGAGCCGAGACAGCTCGCTGGCGCGGTTGGGCCGAGACCGCTCGCTAGCACGGGTGAGCCGAGACAGCGCGCTGGCGCGGGCGAGTCGAGACCGCTCGCTAGCACGGGTGAGCCGAGATAGCTCGCTGGCACGGGTGAGCCGAGACAGCTCACTAGCACGGGTGAGCCGAGATCGCTCGCTGGCTCGCTGCACTGAGACGTAGATTTTCATTCTGTAAAGGCAAAGCTTAGTCTGTTCGCAATGTATTCAAGAGCTCACTCATTGTGTGCTGTTGAATTAAAGTTTTTCTACACACTAGCACGCAGCAGTGGTTCTTGTTTCACACGTGTAGTTCATAATATTTCAGCACCGTCAGTGTCAGTATTATTTTCCATAAGCCTAAAGCTGAACATAGTTGTAAAACATGACTCTGAACACTATACATGATTAAAACTACTTTTACGGATTTTATCGGGTTTATTTTTACTTTTATTTACTTTTATTTTTGATTCCCGACGTTTCGGGCGCTTTCCAGCACCCATGGTCACGGGGGACTGAGATGACTGACGTCCCGATGTCATTGTTAAACCCGGAGTACCTTCAGCTTTTTTAATTATTGTTTATGGTCAGATCTATGCAAAATGAACTGACAATGTCCTGAGGTCTTGCAGTGGTATGCTTGGGTTTAGTTTTAATTTTATTGATTATAGGATCCCAAGCAGGTGGTAGTACCCAGCCTCCTTCTCTATTGAAATTAGGATGTTTTTTAATTTCAATAGCCTCACGTATCATCCTTGGTAGGAATCGGTGTTCTTTCGCGAGGATTTGTGATCTATCAAATCTGATGTAATGGTTGGGTCCGTCTAGGATATGATGGTTTGTATGGGTCATTTTCCTATACACAGTGTGACCAATGGTGTTATTAGGATTTCGGATGACTAACACTAAATCTACTACTATGACTAAAAATAAATCTATTGTGGAAGGAAGAGTTTTACAAGCAAGTAGATGGTGTTGCGATGGGCTCACCTGTATCTCCCATTGTCGCCGATATATTCATGGAAGACTTTGAGGAGAAAGCCCTCCTTACTGCACCTGTTACACCAAGGATCTACAAGCGGTACGTAGACGATACTTTCACAATTTTACCATCAGACAAAGTAACTGCATTTTTAGAACATCTTAATTCCATAAACTCTAAAATTCAATTTACTATGGAGTTAGAGGCAAATAATTCCTTACCTACCGTGTTAGTCATTCGAAATCCTAATAACACCATTGGTCACACTGTGTATAGGAAAAGGACCCATAAAAACCGATATTTAAACGGTGAATCTCACCACCATCCTTCACAGTTAGCTACCGTGGGCAAATCTTTGTTACAGAGAGCACGAGGGATCTGTGACAGCAAACACCTGGCCGCCGAGCTTCAGCACGTCAAGCAAGTTCTGCACGACAACAAGCTTCGGGTTCCGCGCCTACGTCACAGTGACCGAGTGAAGCCGGCCACAGTCGAGCGTGTGCCTGCTGTACTACCATATGTCAGAGGTGTCACAGACAAGATTGGCTATATCTTGAAGCGAGCTTCTATTAGAACATTCTACAAGCCGCCGAAGAAGATTAGTCAGTTCCTACCATCCGTCAAGTGTCATATTCCTCTACAAGATGCAGGAGTGTACAAGTTTGATTGTGAATGTAGTCTCTCTTATATAGGACAAACAAAAAGATCAATTAGGACCCGCGTAAAAGAACATATAGTTGATGTGAAGCATCAACGTTCCGGGAAGTCTGCAGTTTGTGATCATATCCTAGACGGACCCAACCATTACATCAGATTTGATAGACCACAAATCCTCGCGAAAGAACACCGATTCCTACCAAGGATGATACGTGAGGCTATTGAAATTAAAAAACATCCTGATTTCAATAGAGAAGGAGGCTGGGTACTACCACCTGCTTGGGATCCTATAATCAATAAAATTAAAACTAAACCCAAGCATACCACTGCAAGACCTCAGGACATAGTCAGTTCATTTTGCATAGATCGGACCATAAACAATAATTAAAAAAGCTGAAGGTACTCCGGGTTTAACAATGACATCGGGACGTCAGTCATCTCAGTCCCCCGTGACCATGGGTGCTGGAAAGCGCCCGAAACGTCGGAATTAAAAAATAAAAGTAAATAAAAAGTAAAAATAAACGCGATAAAATCCGTAAAAGTAATTTTAATCATGACTCTGAAATCTGAACAACCTGCTTGCATTATCTTTTGCCAGCTTGAGATGCCCCAGCAAACATTTTTGTCATATAATCAAACATTTTTAAGACTTTGAGTCTTTTAAAGTTATTTTAAAGTATTTTCTTTTACTCTTCGTCACATACTGGTGCATTATACGTCCTGATAGTCATATACATTTTTTGTCGTATAATAATGCCATGTAAACGTTCTTTCGACATTTTTTTACAACCGTCATATAATAGCGTCTACGACGACGTCTATAAAACTTACTTATACAACTTTTCGTCGAGTAAACGTTTTCGTATTATAAACGTGGTAATACTGTCAATTTTGTCTTATAATTACCTTTTTAAACATCTGCTAAACGGATAATAATTATTTACACGTAGTATTTGTAACTATTATATACAGGTCGAATAAGTATTACAAGTGCTACCTGTATACATCCTTGAGTATCTCAAACATGATAATACGACCGCCATTTAACTAATACTCATTTAAAGATTTATAATAACCTTATATACAACATCCACCATTTTGAAATCAAATTTATCATATTTATTTACTGATTGTTACAACATGGATCAACAAAATTGGAAAAGTATTAAAAGAAGTGGAGCATTCAGAAAAAAAGTTAAAAATAACTAACTTCAAGCACGTATGTACCTTAATACAAAGTAATAGAGCTCAAGCTGTGAGTGAGGAAAATGAGAAGGGTTCCGTATTACATTTAAATGCAAATTTAACCAATCAGTTTAACCAAAATGTTACGAGTATACCCTGCAGTTCATTTGCCGAAGTTCAGAAGTCTTGTTCATTTTCCGAAGTTGAAGACAGTTATTCATCGTCCGAAAATGAAAATGTTGATAAACTAGACACTACAACCAAAAATGATGACTTCAGATACCATTATAAAAACGTGGGCTATTGATTTTGATATTCCACAAGTTGCATTAAAGCAATTAAATGTAATTTTAAACAAAAGAATGCCCTGTATAGTCCCTTTAGACCCAAGGACGCTTTTAAAACGTAAAAAAGATGTACAGATAATTCTTTTAATATGGGCAATATTGGCATAATAGTCTTATTGAATCTTTAAAGACGATTTTACAAAACCTAAATGATAAATCGAAATGTGTGAACAAGTAAACCATAAAATGCATCCGCATTTTTTCATTTTTTTTGTTAGTGAATTACAAGAATTAATGTCTAATAATTTGAGAATTGCATCGCAAGATGGGGTCGATACATTGATCGAAGTTAAAATCAGAGCCTTAATATGCGACTCGCCAGCGAGAGCTTTGGTTAAAGGTGAGTATCCTTATCCCAAATATGTAATTTAAAATTTTCTGTTAAGTTATATTCCTATTGACTTTTCAAGTAATGTTATATTCGAAACTGAAACATCATCCTGGTCAAAATCAGCCAGGAACTTCGGTGCAATATTGTACCGGCTTTGATGGTCGAGTGGCAGCAAGCGCTATTACATAAAAATGATTCTGAGTTCGATAACCAACTGGAATATAGTAAAAGGTTTTCGTTTAGTAGTAGTAATTTAAATAAAAGTCAATTAATTATATTTTATATTTTACAGGAGTATGCAACTTTAATGCTAAACATGGTTGCTTGAAACGAACAGTGGTCGGCGAATATAGTCATAAATCGCACACAGTCATCTTTGCAAAGACTGATTACCCACAAAGAAATGACGCGGACTTTCGTTCTAAGAGGTATGGAGATCACCACAAGTACGATTCTCCTTTGCTAGCATTGCCAATAGATATGTTTGAACAATTTCCTGTTGGAGATTCTCTACATATTATTGATTTGGGTGTTATAAAACGGTTAATTGGTTGGAGGGATGGAAATTTAGGAAATCTAATTACAAAATCGCCTGCAAGGAAAATAGGAAAAGTCTTTTAATTTTTGCTGTGCTATCAGATGCCAAAGGAAATATACAGGAGTGTTAGACGTCTTAAAGATTTGTCACATTGGAAAGGTTTTGAGTTCCGTACTTTTCTACTCTATTTAAGTTTTGTGATATTAAAGGATGTATTATCTGATTCAGCATATCATCATTTTCTGTTCTTTTTTCTCAGCTGTAACTATTTGTACAAGCAAGACACATTTTCAACTTCTACCAGTCGCAGAAACAATGTTAAAGCACTTCGTTGACAATTATGGCAAGTTTTATGGCCAAGAGTACATTACAAGCAATGTTCACAATTTAATACACGTAGTAGACGAAGTAAAGAGATTTGGAACCTTGCAGAGCTTTAATGCTTATCCTTTTGAAAATAAATTGAGTTCTATAAAGAGGATGATTAGAAAAGGAAACCAGCCACTTCAGCAAATTGCTAATAGATTAATACAGATACATAATACAGATACGTAATATAGAAGTAGAAACTTAAGAAACGCTACGAGGCAATATTGCTCTACGATAAAGAGTTACAAATATAGAAGTAAACTTAAGACAGTGATTCAACTAGAATCCTTTATCCTCTCAACTGATAATGGAGATAAGTGGTTTTTGAATAACAACAACTACCTCGTTGAATTGTGTTGGGCTACTTTCAACGAGGGACGTATGCAGACAATTGGAAATTGAATTGAAAACTTAAGGAATGATGTTTTTGGAACGCCTATTAAATCTTCATATCTTAATATATTTATGATATATGAGAATGAAATTTCGCAAACTGAAGCCATATATTATATTACTGATATAAATTGTAAGTTGGTTAGCGTTATATACAACTCAAATATATATTTTGCTCCGCTTATTCATACATTTAAGAAATAGGTAATAAAGAAGTAAAAAATAAAATGTCACAAATAGAACATACAAAATCGCAACATAACAATAAATAAAATTCAAATTTGTAATATCTTTACCTGTTAATTAACTATATAATTAATAAATGGAAGAACTAGAAGTTTTTAGTAGTATTATCTATTTCGAAAGTTAAAGATTACAAAATTAACTTAAAAATTACAGAAAAAACAGGAAACAATATTAAATTATCGAACAACGGAAATAATCAAATAGTCACTTGCATTTCCATATTTGAAAGAATGACATGTTTTACCTATCGTGACCGTCCGTAAATCATCATATCTTTCCATCATCATTTGACCAGCTAGATTGGAAAGCAGTAGGAACTGCATCCCATTCTAGCTGAAGCTCAAATGAAGTTGTGAGACATTTTCTTTTTGATGTGGTGCATTTTCTAGGTCTACATTCTGGATATCACGTTGCTGTTCATCTGACTGGCGATTATTTTCTTGCAACACTTTTGCTTTTTTTGGTCTATTCTTTTGAGCAGAAGCCCTCAGTAGTTTAGCTTCATTTGTTTTAACAGCATGCCTCATAACATTTTTTTTTAAAATTATTCACTCTCTGGTATTGTGAAGTTATTATCAGATTGGTGTATTATTTAAAAAAATAATGATATAGTTTTAGTATAAGACTTAAAACATATTTTTGGTTCCCCTCTGGTACACCTCCTGCCCAAGAACATTGTTATGTCAAGTTATTATATGCGCGACTTTTGCCTTTCGTACCAGTTACAGAAAGTAACTTTATAATATCTTCTTCAGCTTGAGGATTATTTAAACGTTCCTCGAAACTAATGAGTTTCTGTAGGTTGCTTATAATTTTGAAATTATTGTCATTACCGCCCTGATGATTAACGTCAGTTACTGGTACCGAAATACGTGTCACCAATTCTTCTAATTTGGTGTTCAATAATGCAAGTTTTTGTAAAATACTTTGCTGATTATCATAAAGCACTTGTATATTTACTTCATTCGCCGATACCATGCTTATTAACTGGTCGAGCTTTTGCGCTATATTATCCAGTTTTTCTGCACTAATTCCTGGGATTACTGTGGTCTCAGTGGCTTGATCATATGGTAATTCTATAACCCCAACTTGAGATGAATGTGGTGCAATATCAAAACTGGCATTTTGATCAATTAGCTCCACGCCGCTGGTATTTTCCTAAAAGAAAAAGTATAAGCCAGCGTGCGCGTGGAATCAAAATTTCATACAAACTTTCCCTTAGTGATAATTTCTGGAATAAAAATCCATATCTTTCTCAGGGTCCCATACTATTTCAAATCGGATTAACTGTTTAAGCGTGAAGAAATTATAAAAAAATGACTTTCGCATTTATATATTAATTAAGGAGTAAGGAAGAAAATATTATTATTAACTTTACCCATTACTTCGTTCGCACGGAATTAAGACTTCATACATAAATCTCCAACAGATAATTGTAGATCATTGTAGGGTTCACCTAAAACAAAAGTATTATTTAGATTTAACTTAATTATAAGTCACGCAAATCCTTCTGTTATTTAAATATAAATTCTTTGAACTAAATTAGGAGTTTAAGATTTTATCATTGATCCCTAAATCCACTGTCATGGCGTACACATTTACAATAAACACGCAGTTTATAGGTCGGGAAGTTCTATAGTTGTCATATAACGCTGTCACTTTATAAATTATTAATAAAATATGTGAAAATATTAAAACTTTAAAAGTGCTTAAAATTTTTAATGCAACCTTACCTCACATTAATCAGTAAACTCGATTGCACATTGGTTTACAACTGATGAAATGGTTTTATCACCACAAATAACAAAGAAAAAAATTCAATATTAACTCAGCTGTCAAAAACACTGCCTAATTAAGTTAATAAGATATATAATCTGTTATATTATTCGTTTAATACAAGTTGCATCATCTTTAAATGACAATAATACAACGATTACATTATATACAAGTCATATTGTACGCCATTACTCGACACGAACTGGTCGCGACAGTTATCATAACATGACATCTAGTCGAATAGCCAACGTGTATATGACGACTATGCGACTAAGTAGGTATTCATATGACTGTTACACGAAACTCTTAGCGTCTTAAGTTGAATAAAATGGGCCCTAATGCCGTCGAGTAAACGTACTGTTACGAGCTTGAGGTTCGTGACAATAAAAATTGCCGATAAAATTACCTAAATTAACACTTTAATTTACTTTACACAAATTAAAACTAAAAACACTATTAATTAAACACACTAATTCACTTAATTCCGCTCCGAAGCTTCGCTTGTGTCGCCGAGTTCAACTCTGCCCCGATCGCATCTTGCAGCGCCTATTTATATAATTAGCAAAGAAGGGTCCCGAACATTCAAGTAAATGCGCGCCAGGCAACGAGTATTCGAGTGTAGATTTTCCAGAAACTTAGTTTTCGGGTGGCGCTGTCGGTCGAAAGATTTGTGATGTCATTTACTGCAAAGCTCCTCCCTCCCTCGCTCCTAGCCCCTCGCTCTCGTTCCTGACACTAGATGGCGCTAGTTGACTTATTCATGCAACACTGCCCCCTCCTAAGACATGCTCGTCCCGAGCATTATCGGTCCCATAATAACGCGCCAAGCGATCCACATGGACGATCTTAGGAGTCCCTCTTGCGCCTTTCTGTATCCGGTAGGTCACATCGTTGATCCTGGTTACAATCCGGTACGGGCCGTTCCATTTAACTTGAAGCTTAGGGGATTTCTCTTTGCTGCGGACTGGATTGTGCAACCACACTAATGAACCTTCGTTGAACCCTTTATTGTTCATTTTGCGGTCGTACCGGGTTTTCATTTTCTCAGACATTTGCTGGCCCGATTGTCTGACGTGCTCATAAATGTCATTCATTTTGTTCCGCAAGTCATTTGCATAATCGGTTATACTGCGTGGGGCATCAGGTGGTATCCCGGTGATCAGGTCCGCAGGCAGCCGTAATTCTCTTCCAAAGTTTGCGAAAGCTGGTGTCACTGCTGTACTTTCGTGAACAGAACTTCGATATGACAACAAAAACGGTTGTATGTGCTTGTCCCAATCTCGTTGCCGATTGTCTACAACTTTTGCTAGGTACCTCTTCAATGTCTGATTAAATCGTTCTACCATTCCATCAGATTGCGGGTGATAAGAAGTCATTCTTGTTTTATGAGTACCCATAACTCGGCAAGTTTCCTGGAATATTTGAGACTCAAAATTCCTTCCTTGATCGCTGTGAATCTCTAAAGGTACTCCAAAACGACAGAAGATTTCATGAACTAGTTTATCTACAACTGTTGAAGCTTCTTGATTTGGAATGGCGAAGACTTCTGGCCACTTAGTGAAGTAATCCATCACAACCATGAAATACTTGTTACCGCTTTCACTCTCCGGAAACGGCCCCGCCACGTCAATGGCTATTCTCTCCCATGGTGCACCCACATTGTACAACTTCAATACACCTCTACTACGAGTCTGAGGTCCCTTTACAGCCGCACAACTTGTACATTTGCGACACCAGTCCTCGACGTCGTTTCGACAGTGGACCCAGTAAAACCGTTCTCGGATCTTCAGTAGAGTTCGTTTAACTCCCAGATGGCCTCCTGAATAATCATTATGGCACAGCTGTAGAACATCCGGTACTTTAGTTTTAGGGACAACCATTTGTAAATGACAGCTGTCTCCCCGAACATTTTCCCATTTACGGCACAGAACTCCATCCTGAAGCAGCAAGCTGTCCCACTGGGCCCAATAGCTTTTAGTGGTTGAACTCATTGCTGAGACGTCGCTCCACTTAGGCTTGGGAGCACTGGCCTTCATCCATTCCAGGATCGGCTTGATGTCCGGATCTTCCTGCTGTGCACGTTGAAAGCTGTCCTTCCACTCGTTGCTGAGGTGGTCTGCCCTGAGCATCCTCACGGATACCACTTCCTTACTCTCTTGCTTAGTACAATGTTTGCAATCTTCAGGACAAGGTCTTCGTGATAATGCATCTGCGTTGCCATGAGATTTCCCGCTGCGATGTTCGATCTCCAAGTCGTATTCCTGCAGTAGTTCAATCCACCTCGCAACTTGTCCTTCTGGATTTTTGAACTGCAATAGCCATTTTAGTGCAGCATGGTCAGTTCGTAAGTGAAATTTTCGCCCCAGAAGATATTTGCTAAAATGCTGCAACGACTTTACCACAGCTAGCAATTCGCGTCTTGTGACACAATAGTTCCTTTCCGGTTTTGACAACGACTTGCTGAAGTACGCTATCACGACCTCTTGGTCACCATTACGTTGAGACAACACACCGCCAAGTCCTATATCACTTGCGTCTGTGTCAACTATAAATTCTTTGCTCGCATCAGGGTATCCCAAAATAGGTGTTTTGCACAGACGGTCCTTGAGCTCCTGGAATGCGATGTTACAACTTTCATCCCAGCAGAAATGTCGCTTCTCCTCGGTTAGCTTATGCAGAGGTTTGGCTATATCTGCAAAGTTCTTCACAAAACGTCGGTAATAGGAGCACAAACCCAAAAATGCTCTAACCTGCGTCTTGTCTTTTGGAACCGGCCAATCATTTACAGCTGCGATTTTCTCTGGATCCGTGCGGATACCTTCTTCCGACACTACATACCCCAAAAAGTTGACTTGCCGTTTGAATAGTGAACATTTCGTCGGACTCAACTTAAGGTTGGCACTCTTAATCTTCATGAGCACGCGTTCCAGGTTTTGAAGGTGTTCCTCAAACGTACGGCCCACGATGATGATGTCATCCAAGTAGACCAGACAGGCATCGCCAATTAGCCCGGTAAGTACAAGTTCCATCAGCCTTTCAAACGTTGCTGGAGCATTGCACAACCCAAACGGCATTACTTTGAATTGCCACAGACCCTTTCCCGTCGAGAACGCAGTTTTCTCCTTGTCCTTAGGGTCAATTTCAACTTGCCAGTAGCCACTTTTTAGATCCAGCGTGCTAAACCATTTTACTCCTGTAAGCATGTCCAGCGTGTCATCAATTCTTGGCAAGGGATAGCTGTCCTTCTTTGTAACGTCGTTCAGACGGCGGTAATCAACACAGAACCGCATGCTGCCATCCTTCTTGTTTACCAGTACCACGGGTGAACACCATGGACTAGATGAAGGTTCAATAACACCATCCCTCACCATTCCCTCAATCATGGTTTCCACTTCCTTTTCACGTGCTACCGGCAATCGTCTTGGCCGCTGACGGATAGGCAACTCTTCACCTGTGTTTATTTTGTGTTGAACTAAACCAGTCTTTCCTATGTCAGCATCGTTTGATGAGAATACATCGGCGTACTCGAGTAACAACTTCTTCGCCTTCACCAATTCGTTCGGGGACAGAACACTGCGACAGTCTTCCAAAAGTGTGGTCACTCTCGTTTCTGAATCCTTGTTCGGTGTCCCACTCGATATATATTGGCACTGACGTAACCAATCCACTTCCTCACAAGTACCAACCAGTGTGCCTTTTTCTATAATCTGTTCCCGGTCGCAAAGGTTCAGCACACGTACTCCTGAAATGTCAGTGGTCCTGATCAAGGTTCGAGCTACTTTCCATGGAAGGTCATTGTTTACCCTTTCCACAAGTACACAACGGTGAGCTTGCCCAGCGTTTCGAGGAAGACTAACCGGAACAATCGTTTCCGATCTCGGCGGAAGAACAATCTTCTTGATGCTGTACACGTTCCCTGGTAACGCACCTTCCATAAAAAGTTCCTCCTGTCCACATTTCAAAACACCTTGCTTAACGTCGATCTCACAACAATTATTCCTCATAAAGTCTAGGCCTAGGATGCAGTCGTCCGTTATATCAGCCACGATGACATTATGCAGGTAGATCACGTTGCCTAGCTTCAACTCCATCTCCTTCTCTCCACGGACGGGTATACGCTGACCGGTGGCTGTTACCAAATTCTCGGTTGTATGCGGAGTCCCCAAGGAACTGACTTATAAGTTGGGAACTAACAACCGTACGAGAGGCTCCAGTGTCTATGGTCAGCTTACACGGCATTCCGTTGATCTCGCCCTTTATGATTAGGCTGTTCCCATCATGGATTTGTGAGATTGAGATCCTTAGGGCTCTTTTAACATCAGCCAGCACCCGCCCCGCAGTTCTGGCTTTTACTCGTTTCCCTGCCGCTGCTAAGCGGTGCTGTTGGCCGCACTACCCTCCTGAGATCGTTCAATTTCCCTTTCTAGGGTTCGCTTAGGGCAGCTGGATCGAAGATGGCCCTTTTCCCCACAGCCATAGCACCTTGGGCTGTATCCTTTGTTGCGGTCGCGAACTGTAGCTGCTGCAACCTCCCTGACGCGATGGGAACGATGATCTTGCCGCACGGCTTCCACTTCCAGTGCATGGGCCAAGGCGTCCTTAAGCGTCTCGTGGTGCCCGAACCTCACAACAGCTCTGACTTCCAGGTCGCGGATGCTGTCGATGAATGTCTGCACCAGGTTCCCTTCAATGAGCGCAGGTACAGACCGGTATGCTTTTCGCACCAGCTTCTCCACTTCTAGAGCCCACTGCTGCAGGTTTTCGTTGATGCGCTGCACACGATCTTTAAGCTGCGCACGTAAGACGTGTTCCAGGTGAGCGTTGCCATATCTCACCTCCAATGCCTCAAGGAGTTGCTCATAAGTCACTTCCTCACCGAGAGCTTCCAGAACTGTTAAGGCCTGGTCACGCAGGCCTAGTGTGAGAGCAGTCATGGCCTGATTTTTATTCCAGCCGTTCGCCTTCATAACAGCCTCGAACTGGATTTTGTAGGCTGACCAGGAAGAAGTCCCGTCGAACGGTGGCACTTTGAACCCACGTAGCGAAGGTGTAGTAGCTACTACGGGAGCTGTAGTTCCATCACCCAGTTTGAGGTCGTCCAGCGTTTTCTTCACGTCAGCCACCACGTAATCAACCCGATTGTTCACTTGGTCGATTTGGGTTTTAGCTTCCTTGATTTGGGTTTCAGCTTCCGACAGGCGGTTGTCATGTTGAGCAACCTTATCCTTCACCTCCTTTATCTCTTTCCCAAAGGTAGCATGAAGGTCCTTAATGAGGAGCATCTGCTCTTTCGACCGACGGGCCTGTTCCTCCTGTCGGCGGGCCTGTTCCTCCTGTCCGCTCTGCAGCTGCTCTTTCAACTGACGGACCTGTTCCTCCTGTCGGCGAGCCTGTTCCTCATGTCGGCGAGCCTGCTCCTGCAACATCACCATCAGAGCACCTAAGTCAGGTGCTGCAGATGTAGGAGCTACCGACGGGCCTGCAGCCGGTGGCTGGCCCTCCGACGTCTGCGGCGTTGCACCACCAAATCTTCCGTCCGTCTCCTGCTGGCGTTGACTTCGGTTACGGACACCCTCCGTTTCCTCCTTAGGTAAAATCGGCATGATTTTATCCCACTTCTGACACCAATTGTTACGAGCTTGAGGTTCGTGACAATAAAAATTGCCGATAAAATTACCTAAATTAAAACTTTAATTTACTTTACACAAATTAAAACTAAAAACACTAATAATTAAACACACTAATTCACTTAATTCCGCTCCGAAGCTTCGCTTGTGTCGCCGAGTTCAACTCTGCCCCGATCGCATCTTGCAGCGCCTATTTATATAATTAGCAAAGAAGCGTCCTGAACATTCAAGTAAATGCGCGCCAGGCAACGAGTATTCGAGTGTAGATTTTCCAGAAACTTAGTTCTTCGGGTGGCGCTGTCGGTCGAAAGATTTGTGATGTCATTTACTGCAAACCTCCCCTCGCTCTCGTTCCTGACACTAGATGGCGCTAGTTGACTTATTCATGCAACACTACTTATGATATTTATACGATTACATTAAATAACATTAAGTTGCCACCACAATGTCTACTCAACGTCGTAAATGTTTGTTGGGGCATGTTTCCCAAGTGGTCGTGAGTCTTCGAACTTCGAGATATGGCCGGTACATTGCCACTTTAACTTACTAATCCGTTGGGCTACGTCATTAATATAAATGATGGTGCAGACATCATCATTTTGGATTGGAAATTTAAGCTAAGGACTGTTCATTGCTTTCCAAGTGAATTAAAGCACAACTGCCACCGCCTTGGTTCCATAGGTTATCACGCCCCATAGGTCATCACTGGTAACACGCTGTTTTGTTTCATATTTGTATAGTGTTCGAGATGAGATCGCAATTTCCCAAACACGTCCTAGCGAATTTGAATCCGTCGGTTGATCGCTTGTTTTATACCTGATAAAGGACAACTGAACGAAGTGGAGCTGCAAATTTTTATATTTATATAATTAATTATTTTTTTATTTTTAAAACCACCTATAAATCTATACAAATAAAAAAATACGTGTGGCACTCGGTGACTGCTGCGGTAAAGCTATTGCATAGCATTTTTTATCAACTTATGCAATTATAATTATTTATTTATTTTATTTATGCAGTTAAGTCTTTGATATTAAATCAAGTTACACTTTTTGAGCGTGGTGACCGATAAGAAAACAATTTTTAAGCTATTGCATAGCTTCTATCGCGGGCCTTGAGCGCGGGGACCGAATCCAGAAATTCCGTAACGAAAAAAAACCTCACGCTCCCCACTCCGACGGGTACGGAGGTGTGGCTTGAAGGCCGTGCATTGTCTAATGTCGTCTCTACACGTTGGCCAACACAGTGGCGAATGGAGTGGCGAATATATTGGCCGAGAGTTGGTGACGGCGTCCACACGTTGGAAGGTCGTTCAGTTTACTTCGGTTCGGGCCAATATGCGGACGAATTTATAAGCACCGTGGCGCAGTGGTTCAGCATTGAGTGGCTGCGCCGGGCGCCGCGGGTTTGATCCCGCACGGAACAAGTATTTGTATGTCCTACAAATAATTGTTTCGGGTCTGGATGTGTGTCCTTGTGCAACTTTGTGTTTGTAAACTGCCTCCGCGATACGGGAGAAAATCCTAGTGTGGGGTTAACGTTCTTATAAAAGAATTATAAAATAATAATGGATATTAATGGGGCTGTAAATAGATATACGATATACGATTAGCTTTATGTATTCTTTACATGCATCATAAACTGAAATAAATACCATTATTAAGAACTTAACTTATTTTAAAATTAAAGGACTTATAATCGATTAGTCTATGTTTTAAAATTGGGTTTTGATTTTAAAGTTTAGCAAAATATGTACTTGCATTTCTATCAGACATTTGATGTATATAAAAAACACCTTATAATTTATTTGGTAATTTAATTATTTTTTGAGAAAGACAAAACAATAGCAATAAATATAATTAACACTGCCTTAATAATAGGTACGAATTATAACTTAGAACATAAATGAAAAACTCATGACGAGCAAAGTGGCTCAGGACCATGCTTTGCGGCAGTCTGTGGAGAAAGATGTTCAGTAGTGGACTTGTGAACAGCTGTAATAATGATGATGATTCGAAATCTTGCACGATTAAATTATAAGAAATCGACGTTTTTTTATAGGATAACAAACGAGCACACAGTTCACCTGATGGTAAGTGGTTACTGTGGCCCACAGACATCTACGTCTATCCTCGATTACGAATCAAATTGTAGATGTGTTGTCACTCGTGAGGACTAAGATGAAATGCCTCGTTTCCTTTAAAAGGGTCTGGTTCTCTACACTCACTATACGAAACACAGCATCATTAAGCTACTATTTTACGCTGATATTCTGCGAGAGCGTGGTCCTTCCCCGGTCGATACGACCTTCGTGCTGCAAATATAAACGACGTGCTTCATTTTTTTTCATTTTAAAATTGTTCTGGTAATAATCTGATTGTAAAAAAACGTTATTTTTTTGATAAATAGCTTATTGATTAAAACAAATGTTCAATAATAATCGCGCTAATTAAAGTAGTAGGAATGTTTAAAGTTGAAATTGGCACTAAAAGGCTGGTGATTGGGGCATCCACCCTACAAAGCTTGAATATAAAATTTAAATCAGATGCGTGTAATCACTCTGGGAGCTTGTAGCAAACTGAACGCGCGCCCAACGTGTGGACGCGGCGACCAAACTCTGCCAACAATCCTTTGATCTTTTGTAAAAAACCTACACCACACAGATCTGGTGCCAACTTGCGGGCCATCGTTCCAATACATACCAAGTATTAGCCCAAACACCCCGTCTACACGTTGGCCAATGCTATTGGCCACTACATTCGCCACTGTGTTGGCCAACGTATAGAGGCGCCGGTTTGGGCTTCATTGGTATGTATTGGGACGATGGCCCACAAGTTGGCGCGAGATCCGTGTGGTGTCGGTTTTTTACAAAAGATCAAAGGATTGTTGGCAGAATTTGGTCGCCGCGTCCACACGTTGGCCACGCGTTTAGTTTGTTTAGTTTGTTACAAGCTCCCAGAGTGATTACACGCATCTGATTTAAATTTTATATTCAAGCTTTGTAGGATGGATGCCCCAATTACCAGCCTTTTAGTGCCAATTTCAACTTTAAACATTCCTAATACTTTAATTAGCGCGATTTAATTATTTTTAAACATTTATTTTAATCGATTAACTATTTGTCAAAAAAAAAAATGACGAACATTTATTTACAATCAGATTATTGAGAGAACAATTTTAAAATGAAAAAAAAATGAAGCACGTCGTTTATACGTGGTATAACCATGCAGTTATATTAGAAGTATAGTTGTAGCACGAATGGGTCGGCTCAACCGGGGAAGGACCACGCTCTCACAGAATATTAGCGTAAAATAGTAGCTTAATGATGCTGTGTTTCGTATAGTGAGTGTAGAGAACCAGAGACCTTTTTTAAAGGAAACGAGGAATTTCATCTTAGTCCTCACGTTTGAGAACGCATGAGTTTTTCATTTATGTTCTAAGTTATAATTAGTACCTATTATATGATATTATATCTATATAAATGTATATCGCGCGAAATTCGATAATCACTTCTTAATATCGTTATTTTTTTTAAATTAATAATTTTGTTTTGGTGTGTCATTACACTATTTATACCTAATTATTTATACCTATTATTTATACCCAGATATTTTCGTTTTATAGAGAAGAAAGGCGTAAAGAGCTAAGAAGAAAAAAAAAGAAAAATATTTTAAACAATATTTTTTATTTATTTAATAAAAGAAAAAAATTGTTTTCTTATCGGTCACCACGCTCAAAAAGTGTAACTTGAATTAATATCAAAGAAAAAGAAATACTGCATAAATAAAATACGTGTGGCACTCGGTGACTGTCGCGGGAAAGCTATTGCATAGCATTTTTTATCGACTTATGCAATTATAATTATTTACTTATTTTATTTATGCAGTTAAGTCTTTGATATTAAATCAAGTTACACTTTTTTGAGCGTGGTGACCGATAAGAAAACAATTTTTTTCTCTTCTTGAATAAATGAGAAGTTAATATTGTTTAAAATATTGTTAATATCTTACAATACATGTAGGTTATTCAGCAATTTTTATCATTGAGTTAGCAGCTAGTGTACACGCATACGTCTAGTCGCACGCACACAAAACCCGGTCCGAAGTCTGCCGAGTGCCGAAGTCTGCCGAACTGAAACGACGTTAGACGATGCACGGCTTTCAACGCCACACCTCCGTGCCCATCGGAGTGGGGAGCGTGAGGTTTTCTTCGTTACGGAATTTCTGTATTCGATTCGGTCCCCGCGCTCTAGGCCCGCGATAGAAGCTATGCAATAGCTTAAAAATTTGAAGTGTCTGTTTGTAATCTCAAACTAACATCTTTTTACTAAATACATTTAAAAGTATATACGGTACTTATATAACAACAAAATTTAAACATTTTTGTTTTTCGGTCTGTCTTATTGTTCCGGCAAATCTCCAAAATGGCTGGACCGATTGAGACAGGACTTTAACTGGCTCATAGCTGATGTTATAGGGAGTAACTTAGGCCTGTTTTTATTTTATAAAAACAATTAGGGTTCCGCGTAACAAAATCAAAACCCATTCCACGCGAACGATGTCGCAGAGAACAGCCGGTCAAAAATATAAATAAAAAAAATAAGTAAAGGTGGATCACAAATTAGAATTAACAAGAGAAAACACTCTCAAGTGTAAATAATACTTTTATTTTTAAGTACAAGTAATAATATCATGTTTTGCAATTTCACAAACAAGCAGGCCCTTGTTTTTTTAGGAAATTTTATTTAAGGAAGGTTTATTTAAGGAAACAATAAATTGTAATAAATTATATCAATTTCAAAGTGGCTAACCCTTATCCATATCATCACTGAGGATCGTACTGAAATCTCAAATACTATGGTCAACAGTTCGAAGTTGTGCTACTTGGCATGGTCTTAAAAAGACCTAAGAAAAAACATGTTTCGTAGGATGTATACACAAATTCATAGTATCGCTGGATTTCATCACACGTAATAAACGTTGAATACTAGAGTAAAATAGCAGCTTAATGCTGCAATTTTTTATATGATGATTAGAGAACTAAAAACCCTTTTTACTGTAAACGAGGCATTCCATCTCAGTCCTCAGTGGTAAAAACGCATCTGCATTTTATTTCTTAATTGAGAATAAATGTAGATATCATTCGTGTTGAATGTGTGCTCGTGTGTGAGACTGTTAAACTTTATTGCTGGCGGGATATTAATTCGGAGAGCAATGCAGTTGCAGTTGGTTGAATGAATAAATAACACTTCTTGAAATATCTTCTTGCTTATTTTTCTGAGTACTTCTTCTTACATTGCCGGATTTGGGGAATGTTTTACCACAAAAAACGCCCCTTTTTTTATAGGTACCTGTGACCAATAATAATTAATTAAATTTGCACACGGCACTAACGATTCCCGTCGACCAATTGGAGCGCAGAACGACCTTTTCTAAGGGAAATTTAGAAATTTCTTTAAAATATGTGGTAAAACAGACCTTACAATATTTTTACATATTCCTGACAATAGATATAACTTTACTTTACTATTTTAAACATAAATCATTTACATAAGTTTAAATTTAAGCTTGTAAAAAATAAAAATAGGTTCGCGGTCTCCTCACGGTTTAGCTCCGCCCCCAAACCCCCCCCCAAAATTATACAAACGAGTAGGATAGTATTTTTTCGCTGAACATACAAGTAGCGCCGCCAAGAGGCAGGAATGTGCAACGCTTATCACGATAATAATGCTTAAGATTCTATACAATATCTTTTCATATTCTATGAAATTTAAATCTATCTTATAATAAAGATTACATTATAAGTAATTAATTGACATATTAATTTTTATTTTAGATTACTTTAAAAGGAAAAAGAATTATATAAATCACTTATATGTTAATAGCTCTTAAAGTTATGATAAAAGAAAGTTTACTAAGAAAATAAGCTCATACTTTGCTTCTAATGTTCTAATCAAACTTAAATAATTAAATAGATTCATATACGCTATTTTAAGATAAGAATTGAAGCAATTAATTTACTTTCTTGTTATCAGCACTATCAGTCTTTACACTTAGCTTTATATTACGAATAAGAAACAATTGAGATTAAATGCTAACACTTAGTTTTGAATTACTGATAAGAAACAATTAAGATTAAATGCTAACACTTAGTTTTAAATCACTGATAAGAAACAATTAAGATTAAATGTTCGAATTCACTTTGTCGTCGCTAACATTCTCCCCCACGGTGCGTAGCACTACATCTTCTGGAGGCGACGACTCCGCTGGCACCAGCACGATGACACGTCGAGTTGGACGGCGAAGTATTCCACCTGATGTCCGCACGTCCAGCACCCTGGTTCTTCCGTCTGGTCCGGGATAGGTCTTAACGATTTCACCGCGAGGCCATGAGTTTCGTGGTAATGTAGCGTCCACTATTAACACGATGTCTCCTTCCCTTGGGTCTCTGGTTTCTTTCCCTTCGAGTTTCCTTGGCATCAGGAGAGGTAAGTATTCTTTAATCCACCTTTTCCAAAAGTGGTCTGCGATTCTTTGGGTGGTTCTCCAGTTTGCTTTTCCGATGAGCTCCGTGTCGCTGAATTCTCCCGGCGCCATAGCTCCGCATGATCTTACCAGCAGAAAGTGGTTCGGTGTTAGGCTCTCCTCGTCTCCTGGGTCCATGCTGATCGGGGTGAGAGGTCTCGAGTTGACGATGTGTTCAACCTCAGTCATTAGCGTATGGAGTACTTCCTCGGGCGGGCTCTTCTCGTTGAGGACTACTGCCAGCGCCGTCTTAACTGTCCGGACGAGCCTCTCCCAGGCACCTCCCATATTTGGAGCTCCCGGGGGGGATGAACTTCCACTGGATGCCCTTTTCCTCTGTGGCCTCTTCTAATTCCCTTTTTTGCTCCGACGAAATTAGTCCCGTTGTCGCTAAATACGGTTTTCGGGGTTCCTCTTCTGGCTGCCATTCGTCGGAGTGCCATGATCATTGAGCTAGTGCTGAGGGAAGGTACCAGCTCTAAATGTACTGCTCTAGTTGTGAGGCAGGTAAATAAAGCTCCCCAACGCTTCTCGTTTCTTCTTCCGATGGTGACTTGCATCGGCCCGAAGTAGTCTACAGCTGTGCAGGAGAACGGAAATTGACGATGCTGCAATCTCTCGCTCGGTAGATCTCCCGTCGGTGGTATCTCTGGTGAACTCTTCTTTGTCTTGCACCATTGACAGCTGTGTGCGACCGCTTTTAGAGTTGCTCTTAAACCCAAGATCCAGAACTTTTGACGAATTTCGTTCATTACTGTAGCGGTGTTTCCGTGAAGGAATTTTTTGTGATAGTGTTGTATTATTAGACGAGTTATTTTTTGTTTTCCGTCTAAAATGATAGGATTCATTATTCTTTCGTTTTGGTCGTGGAATTTCATTGTTCTGCTCCTTAATTTAATTATTCCATCGTCTCCAGTGTAAACGTCGATTTTCTTAAGTCGACTCGAATTTTCTAATGGCTTTTCCGACTTCAGTTTTCTTATGTCTGATGCAAAACTATCGCTCTGGCATATTTTTATTAATATCTCTTCGGCCTTTTTTAGGTGTTCTGCTTCTAGGGGTAGGTATAGGCGCTTATTTTCACTTCTGCTGGTCGACGGGATTGAGGAGTGCGCTTCTTTCTTCTGGATTTTTTTGTGGTTTCCAGGACTCATCCTTCTGGCGTGCGGCGGTGGTGGTCGCTTTACGGCTCTTCTTTAGTAGGTGTGTAAAGGCGATCACTCTGGCTGTAGTGCGCAGCAGTCGCTCCCAGCTCGAGAACCTTTCTAGGTTTAATAGGGTGTCTTCTGCTGCCATTGTTGCCAACACCTTTTGCTTGCTTTTTTCTTCTGGCATAACATTTTCTGGCTTGAAGTCGTGAAACGGCCATTCTTCTTCTGGTCGACGGAGAAATGACGGGCCTTTGAACCATCTGGCGTTGTGGTCGAATTCGATTGGGGTTCCCCTCGTGGCGTCGTCTGCTGGGTTCTCCTTGGTTGGCACCCATCTCCAGTCTTCTGGATTGGACTTTTCTTCGATCTCGGCGAGTCGGTTGGCCACAAAAGTTTTGAACTTCCTTGGTTCTGACTTTATCCACTGCAGTACTGTGCTGGAGTCGGTCCAGTAAACCTTTTTCGATATGTCGAGCTCTGATTCCTCTTCGATTGTGGCGGCTAGTCTGCTTCCGAGTAAAGCCGCTTGTAGCTCTAGCCTCGGAATTGATACAGGTTTCGTCGGCGTTACCCTTGCTTTGCCGGCGATCATGGAGACATGGACCTTTCCTCCGGGCTCGACTATTCTCCAGTAGACTACTGCTGCATAGGCTTCTTCACTCGCATCGGTGAATGTATGTAGCTGTCCTTTTCTGCCTTTGGGTGAGACGCATCTTGGGATCTTCAGCCTTGTTAATGTTGACACTTCTTCTAGGTATTTCATCCAGGCTTCCTTTTGATGTTCGTTGATTGGTTCATCCCAGTCTATTTTCTTTCGCCAGATGTCTTGGATTAGTTTCTTTCCTTGTATTAGAATCGGTGTAGCAAAACCCATTGGATCGAAGGTGGACATTACTGCGCTTGTGACTTCTCTTTTTGTTGGAGTCCTTCTGCCATCTTGCAGGTCCTCCGGCGTGTTGCGTAGCCCGACGTTGAAGGCTAATGCATCTTCTTTCACCAGCCATCTTAGTCCCAGATTCTTCTCTTCCTTGGTCAGTTGTAAAGAGTTTTCTTTATTTGCGTCTTCTACCTCTGATATTACCCCCCGAGTTGTTGCTGGCCCATCCCTTCAGATGAAAGTTTGCTCTTGCGTGAATGTCTTTCACTTCTTTGGATATCTTCTTTGCTTCGGTTCTAGATGCGAAGCTCTGCAGATAGTCGTCCATGTAGTGATTTCTCCTAATTGCTTTCACTGCTTCAGGATGAGTGTTATTAAATTCCTCTGCGTTCTTGTTCATTACGTATATCGCTGTTGCCGGTGATGACGCTGCCCCAAAGATGATTGAAGACATTCTATACTCTTCAGGCTTGCCAGTTCTTCGGTTTCCGCGCCACAGGAACCTGAGACTGTCTCGGTCGTCTTCTCTGACTTTTACTCGGAGAAACATGTCTTGTATGTCTGCCATGACGGCTACTGGTCCCTCTCTGAAGCGCAGCAGTACTCCGAATAGTGATTGTAACAAGTCTGGGCCCGAGAGCAAGGCGTCGTTGAGGCTCTTTTCTTCATACTTGGCAGCTGCGTCGAACACTATTCTTAGCTTCTTCTTGACTGGGTGTACAACAGCGAAGTGGGGTAGGTAGAATGTCCTTCCTTTGTTAGAGGTTTCTGGAGCCTTCTCTGCGTATCCTTTTTCGATTAGACTCAGGATTTGTTCCTCGTAGTGCTTTCTTGCTTCTTGATCACGATCCAATTTTTTCTCGATGCTGACCAGGCGTCGAACGGCTTGATTGTAGTTGTTGGGCAGGCTTTCGTCTTCTTTTTTCCACAGGAGCCCCGTTTCATATTGACCGCTTGGCAGCTTCCTGGTAGTTTTCTCGAGAGTTTCTAACGCTCTTCTGTCGCTGTCGTTGGTTGGCGACCGATTCTGAATTCCAAGAGATTCCAGCTGGAAGTACTCTCGGACGATTTCCTCGATGTTTTCTTCGCCAGTGGTCGCTCTGCCATAATGAGTGAAGTTTACCGTGGCAGTTGCTCCTGTTTCACATCCGTGTAGCACCCATCCTAAGTTCGTGAGGGAGGCCACAGGATCTGATGGTTTGCCCTTCTTCAGCTTTCTTGTTACTATTAGCCCCCAATTATCTTGGCCTATCAGTAGCTTGGGTCTCTCGGTGACGTAGAGGAGTTGGCTTTCAATTGCTCTCAGATGCTCGCATTTTCTCACGGTGTCCTTGTTTATGCATTGTTCGGAAAGTTTCAGATCGTCGATGGTTCTTGCTACGATAGTCCTCTTTTCTTTTCTGTGAGCCCCTTTTATTTTGAGCTCGATCTTCTGTGAACTATCTTTTCTTAATACTTTCCCGCCGACGGTTTCGATTGTGAGCTTTTCTTGCTTCCCTTTGACTCCGATTTTTTCAGCGATTGACGCGTCTAAGAGTGTAACCGTTGACCCTTCATCTAGTAGTGCTAGTACGCGAACTTGTCCTTTTGGGCCATAGAGGTTCACCGGGATCATTTTTAGATAGGCCTTTTCTTCTCCTTTGGCGTTGTGAATCGAGGCGACTTTTTCTTCCAACGAGCTACTGATATCCTTTGCTTCTTTTTCTATTGGTGCTGGTGGTCTGTCAGAATGTAGGATGGTATGATGCCATCTTTTACACAGCTTGCAGACTGGCGCTTTACAGTTGATCCTTGAGTGCCTGAACCGGAGGCACTTGAAGCATATCTTTGCCTTCTTGGTCATATCCCATTTCCCATTCAGGTTGGCTTCCTTGAACTTCTTGCATTCTAGAGCGAAGTGTTCTTCTTCACAGAACGGACATGATTTCTTATATTTTTCCTTTGACGCTTCTTGTACCAAATGAACGGGTTTTCTTATTCCTCTTCTTTGCTCTGAAGATGCTTCAGGCGGGGCGAAGTCTCCGCACATGTCGGCTTCTATTTCTAGGAACGCTTCGATGAGTTTCGATGAGCTCCTGAATTTCTTCATCTCTTCTGCTTCTGTAGTAGGCGAACCAACGGAACTTCATTGATGTCGGCATCTTGTCTACTATAACTTTCAGCGTTTCAGGTGAACTGAGGTACTGTGGTTTCTTCAGGGCTTTAATTGTTTCAACTGCATTCTTTATTTTGCTCGCAAATATGCATATGTCGCTTGGGTTCTCGCCGACTTTGGGGAGGTTCTTCATCTTTTCCAGCTCTGCTAATGCTAGTGCTCCAGGTCTTCCGAATCTTGCTTCCAGTCCCTTGATAACCTCGCGTGGATCTTCAGCGGTGAATAGCAGGCTCTGGACGGCTTCTCTAGCCTTTCCTTGGATCGCTATTCTAAGGCGCGCTAAGTTCTGATTGTTACTGAAAGAAGCGGCCGTATCCTCGTATGATCTCTTGAAGGCCAACCATTCTTCACAGGCCCCGTTGAAGTGAGGGAGTTCGAGGTGCTTCGGTGAAACGGTGTCACGTGACTTTTCTGATAACTTTAATATGACTGAAGCTAGTTCCTGGATGTCACTTTTCTTTTCTTCTGCCTCTATGGTTTTGTGGTTCTTATCCCCGGTCTGGATGAACCATCGTTCAACTTCTCGTGTTCGTTCGAACAGCTCTTCTCCGGCACCATCTTCCTCTTCTGATTCTGCGGTGAGAAGTTCCAGTTCTGCTTGAGCAACTTTTGACCGAGCTTCTGCCAGTTCTAGTTCTCTTAGTGCCATTGTCATTTTTGCTTGCGCTTCTGCTCTCTTCCTATGCGACGAGCGAACGGAAAGCGTGTCTGGATCGCGGGTCGACTTCTTAGGGTGAGGCTGTTGCAGATTTCTTTCTCTGGACGTTGGTATGCTTCCTTCGTTCAGACATGACTTAATTGCGATACTTTTTTCTTGAATCTGCGGCGTTGGATGACTTTCTTCTTGGTGAACTAACGCTTCGACGGTGCGGGTCGGGGGGTGGTATGTGTTACGTCCCCCGGTGCTGATTCCTTTCCGGCAATGTTTTTGGTAGGTAGTACGGGTTGTCTGTGTATGCTGCTGGGCGATGATCTGACAAGCGTCGATCGGTCTGATGCTGACGCGTTAGTAGTCGACGTGCTTGTAGAGTCACTCGGCGTATTCATGCTCCAATCCGTCGTACTGGTACCCGTAGTGGCGTTACTTTCACTCGTAGTCTTCGACTGCACTGATTTTGATCTTGTATTCGAAGGCATCTTCCAAATTTTCCTTAAAACCCGATCCGGCTTCTCGAAGGACCAATGTTGAATGTGTGCTCGTGTGTGAGACTGTTAAACTTTATTGCTGGCGGGATATTAATTCGGAGAGCAATGCAGTTGCAGTTGGTTGAGTGAATAAATAACACTTCTTGAAATATCTTCTTGTTTATTTTTCTGAGTACTTCTTCTTACATTGCCGGATTTGGGGAATGTTTTACCACAAAAAACGCCCCTTTTTTTATAGGTACCTGTGACCAATCATAATTAATTAAATTTGCACACGGCACTAACGATTCCCGTCGACCAATTGGAGCGCAGAACGACCTTTTCTAAGGGAAATTTAGAAATTTCTTTAAAATATGTGGTAAAACAGACCTTACAATATTTTTACATATTCCTGACAATAGATATAACTTTACTTTACTATTTTAAACATAAACCATTTACATAAGTTTAAATTTAAGCTTGTAAAAAATAAAAATAGGTTCGCGGTCTCCTCACGGTTTAGCTCCGGAGTAGGATAGTATTTTTTCGCTGAACATACAAGTAGCGCCGCCAAGAGGCAGGAATGTGCAACGCTTATCACGATAATAATGCTTAAGATTCTATACAATATCTTTTCATATTCTATGAAATTTAAATCTATCTTATAATAAAGATTACATTATAAGTAATTAATTGACATATTAATTTTTATTTTAGATTACTTTAAAAGGAAAAAGAATTATATAAATCACTTATATGTTAATAGCTCTTAAAGTTATGATAAAAGAAAGTTTACTAAGAAAATAAGCTCATACTTTGCTTCTAATGTTCTAATCAAACTTAAATAATTAAATAGATTCATATACGTTATTTTAAGATAAGAATTGAAGCAATTAATTTACTTTCTTGTTATCAGCACTATCAGTCTTTACACTTAGCTTTATATTACGAATAAGAAACAATTGAGATTAAATGCTAACACTTAGTTTTGAATTACTGATAAGAAACAATTAAGATTAAATGCTAACACTTAGTTTTAAATCACTGATAAGAAACAATTAAGATTAAATGTTCGAATTCACTTTGTCGTCGCTAACAATTTAATGTGTTAACATTATATGTCATGTTCGCGTGTGTCTGCTGTAACCTTCGCAAAATATCTTTCGCCATGTACTCTTTATATTTGTCCCACAATTCATGTGCATTACATAGCCCGCAAGATGATATGATAGTTGCATAAAGATCCCTAATTTTGGCTGGTGACTGGCACTGCACAGCTTCCTCCATGGTTTCATCCCAGTAATTATGGTTTTCTAAAAGATGCAGAGCTTCACATGCTTCTCTAGAAGTTGCGCATTCCTGACAGTTGACAGTTTTAAGGTCTTTATATCCTGTAGGACCCCGAACATGGTGCAGCAGCAATCGTAAACAGAAACATTCAAAATTAGTTACATGGACGGTATAAACACGACCAAGGGCATCTGATGACTTTACACCGGGCCAATTTGCAACAGGCGCGCCTTGAATACGGCGTTTCCACTCCTTCCTAGATGTGTTCCAAGTATAATAGCGGGGGACTTCAGAATATAACAACGTTTTTGCAAAGGGGTTGGTTTGACAAAGTTGAAAGAAGGCTGTTAGTGTAGTTTTTGGCGGTGATTCAATTCTTTCTTGGAAATTTCTTTCGGTGAAATATACACGCTCTCCATTTTCTAAGTGCACAGAAAGGTAACTGGTAAGGTAACTGTTGGGTGCCTTTCGTGTAAAGGGGAAGCCAAGGAGACGCCACGCTGCCTCGTTACTGCTGACATAACGCCCTGCTTGAAAGGTCTGTACTTCATTAACGGGATTTGCCTCACCTTTACTCCTGAGATTAAATATTGCTTGGTCGCTTCCTTTATTTATGTACTTACAGATATACTTGATTGCGCGGACAGAGCTACATGCTTCTACATTAATGTGCGCATTAAACATTTTACATAGAATGGGGGAATGCGGGACAATCCAGCTGTTATCTAAGGTTTCGAACGCTCCAGAGCGAGATTTGATTCTAACTTTCCTGCCACCATCTTCGGGAGCTCTGCGTCTGTATAAAGGGTAGCCATTGTCATTGTGCACTATTTCTTTTAATAGCTGTTTAGTGAATTTCTTTGTACATTTTCCTTCTTTCATACATGGCGATATTGAATTTCGTGCTCCACATGGACCGTGAATCATATTTCGGACGATGTTATACCATTCTTTATCTTGCTCAGGATCCGAAATCTCGGCGCTTATTATGTCGTCTATTTGGCTGGGCCGCAACTTCTCTTTAAGCCATATTAGAATGTGGGCATGCGGTAATCCTCTTTTTTTGCCATTCAATTGAATACATGAAGCACTGCACCTCTCCGAAAATTTTCCCTTTGTTAATTACATACATTAATTTTTGTACTTTTAATCTAAATACTCTAGCAACTAAATCGTGTCTGTCAGTACTTTTTTGGCCCGACATTAGCTCCTCGGTTATTTTGTTCCATGTGGGATTGAAAGTAAAAGTAACAAAAAGATCAGGTCTTCCGTAAGTTCGTACATAGGCGAATGCGTCTTTTGTGTACTCAGGTAGGTAGCGGGGACTGTTAACGAATGATGAGGGCAGAATTACCATTTTACCTAAATCTCTGGAGTTTACATTGCTAGAAACTGCATCTTGTAAATACATATAATTCTCAACGAGCAGCTTTTTTTAATTTAAAGATATATAACGGAGACGTTCACTTTCTATCTTCACACACATGTCTACCAAAAATTTATGAAATAATTGTCTACACCGGGCTAAGAGGTTAAAATCATTTTCTCGCAACATCATATGATACGCATAAAAATCCGTACATGATACTTTTTTGTTCGGAGTAGGCTCCTTTGTGACCGGGTTAATGAGTGGAATTTGAAAATGATATATATTCTTGTCCTTTGCAATAATTCAATGAGTATTGCAGAGCGTCATAAAACTTGTGTGTATCGGCTACCCGTTGCAATGTATCATCTTGTGCTCGCAAGACAATGTCTCGTGAAGAAAATTGATCACCACTAATTACGGCTGCTATTTCGTTTATCCAAGGTGCATTGTAGCGCCTTTCATTCTCTCCTCGAGGGGTCCGATCTGTGTGAATGACGACTTTATAATCCTCTTCAGGTTTTCTAAAGCAGTTTTAAATGTTTTGACTAAAATGTTACGTTCATGCAAGAATCTTTGAATTTTGAACACTGTGTCTCTCTCAACTCCCTAGATAAATTGGCAGCGACGGTCTACCTCAATTTCTTCGTCACCCATAAAATATACTTGTAAAAATTTATGCAGTTCGTTTTCAGCTGGAAAAAGTGAACCTATTCTATGATAAATTTGCCCTTGCACCGTAAATGTAGGCGAAAATCCCGGCATTATTATTTACCGGTCAACTCCGAAGGACGTCATTTAAAAGCATGAGTTATATTTCCGGATCCTGTTTAAAAAGCGACGTGACTCATTAGCATCATATAAAAAGAGAGTTTTCAAAGGGTCTTCTGGTTCCCCAAGAAACGGAGGAGACACTTTGCCATTGGAACAGTACATGCCTGCGGTCTCATCTTTCCATTTTAAAGCGCTGCAAAATCGACACGCCTTGTCCATCAGTCCGATAACAACTAACCTGTGATTTTTATAATCAATCAACGGGCCATAATTGAATGCTGCGTCATTAAAAACCGACCAATTGTTTCTTTGAAAATTTTGTCGACGTTCAGCTTGGAGCTGTGCATTTGCATCTCTTTGCGCCTGTGTAAGTCTGCCGCCCACTGGCTCTTAAGCTAAATTATTGTAGACGCCCGTTTCTTGTACTAAACCCTAGTCTGGAATGGTAGGTGAAATACATAAATTATATCAACATGGGTGCAGTCAATAGCCCTGTAAATATTTGGCAGACCATGCTCTGCTAGTTATCCTCTAGGAAATTAATCTACTCGTCTTAAAAATTTGTGGCTGTCCCGTACATTTAAAAGTATATTAACAATGTTGAAGACTTCTTTAGATATTTCAAACATTTTTTATAGGATAGCGGTGACAAACGAACACACAGTCCACCTGATGCTAAGTGGTTACTGTGACCCATAGACATCTAGACATATCCTCGATTACGAATTAAAATTCAGATGCATTGTCAACCGTGTCCAGCTACGATTTTACGCTGGTATTCAGTGAGAACGTGGTCCTTCCCCGGTCGAGCCGACCCATTTGTGCTACATCTATACTACTAATATAAGTGCCGCATGGCTTAAGATGAGAAGATAATAAGATGAAAATATGTCGTTTAAATAGAATAAGTAATAAAATAAATAAGTCAAAGTAATATTAATTTAAATAAAAAAAGAACCATCAATACCAGTAGTAGGTAGTTTCGTACGTTTCCCATCGGTATGGTTCACTTTTCATAATCTATGATTTTCATATAGAAATGGCAGCCACGTGGCAGCGGCAGTAAACAGTAAAAAAATAACAATTAACCAAATTGAAAAAAAAATCATTAAAAATTCGTGATTTCTTAAATTTAGGCCATCGAGCGTCTATTTTACGTACCTTGGGTGTCCATCAGTTCTTCGATAAAGTGACTACCTATAGTATGGAGTAGGTGGCGCTATTATAATTTTACTCGAAGGAAATATATTATCTATGGGCCAATAAGATTGCTACATTTATTTACTATAAAATTAAATTTTATTATATTTTATGCCGAACTTGTAGTTTAAATTATAATATTAAATAAATCATTTGCCGTAAAGTATTTGTATTTATTATTTCATTTCATTTGAAGTTTTCAGTTCGGCGAAATATTTCTACTGCTATTTTGTTTTTCGTGAACACAATTAATACATCTCCATTTCTGTTTTCTCTCATTAGACATAATGTTAAAAATCTTTTAAAAGAGACATTAGTACAGTCTGGCTTATAAAATTTATTACATATATTACATTTGAAATAATTCACACCTTTAATTTTTTTACACCTTTTATTTAAAACAATATTTCTCTTTAGACGCATTTTTTTGCAACGCCCTCTAATATTGCAGTCAATAAAACTGTATAAACTATAAGTATGTTATGAGAGTCAATAGTAGTACCTTACTTTGTCAGTAGATGTCGCTATTGCAATAAATGATAGCAATGTTAGCACGTCTTAATCAATTTCAATTATTCATCCGCCACTTTTAAAAGTTTTTTCTGTTTTGTTCACTTATTTATTAATTTCTTTAAGATTTGAATTTTACTTGTTTGAAACACTAGTTATACAATGTTTTTGCAAATTTTTATTGAGCTTTTATACTATAAGTTTTAAAATTTATCATAAAATCACCGTCGGTACACTTATTTCATATTATTATGATAATTAAGTCTCGTACTATTGAGATAACATTTGCAGTTATAGTCCACATCACACAAAGAACACAAACATAGAAAAAACTTTTTTTTAAAATAAGATTTTTACTGAATTTATAAACACAGAGACGATGTTTACACTGGCCGTGCAGCGCCCTCTGTAATAACAAGTTACATATATACCTCAAAGGTAACAACATATCATGATGTTGATATTTATAGGCTACATCCTCCTATAAATAATAATAACTAATTATTAATATTTACCTTACTCGTAAAAGACATATAAAGGGTGAACTTCATACCTTTTAGCTTTTGTCATTGTCTTCCAATCAACCTCAAGCGCCATGAAATATAACAAATGTTGAGTAGGTATATACCCACCTTTTAATATTCTTACTGTTTCATTTGATTATGAACTTAAAATTTTAAATTTTCGTGTTCGCACTAGTAATATAACAAATTAGTTGATCCATTAGATACGGCGCGTAGGCGGTGTTTACGGGTTGTTCGAAGTTAGTTGCGCTTTAGAATACGAAATGCAGATGTTGTGAGAGTAAAATTCTGATATTGTTTAAAATAAAATAACTTTTTTTTATAGAATAAGGGTGACCAAAAAGCACAGAGTCCACCTAAAAATTTATTATTAAACATTATGTTTCATTTTGTCTAGAATTTGACAGCGCAAGATAATCCATGGCGTTGTCCCGAGTGTGTCTTATAAGACAACTATGGGAACTGCGTGTAAAAATACATCTCAATACAACTCTATTGTCTTTTTGTATTTGCTACGCGAATTTTAATGATTCTTTTTCCATTGAATAATTATGCTTCGGCGGTGGTCCCATATAACCATAGCTCATTCCATGCTCTCACAGAATGTGAACGTAAAATGGCAGCTCAATGTTGCTGTGTTCTGCATGGTGAGTGTAGAGAGCTGGAGACCCTCTTTACTGGAAACGAGAAATTCCATCTTAGTTCTCACGAGTGACAATGCACCTGCATTTTAATTTGTAATCGAGGATAAATCTAGATGTATATGGGTCAAGTAACCACTTAGAGTCAGGTGGACTGTGTGTTCGTTTGTCACCGTTATCCTATAAAACTATATATAAATTTGTAGAAAAAATCTATTCTAAATGGTGGAAAAATGGGAAAAGTTGTTGAAATGTTTAATGTCACTCTTTAAGACATTCTAGTAGTTATCTTAAGCTTGTGATATTCCTTACTTTACGTTTACTCAAAACGGGCAAAGAAGTATCACAGCCCTGACCCTAGAAGCTGTTATGTGGAAATTAGGAATTTTATTCTTGTTAGTTCTTTGAATTCTGCTTTTACTATTTACTAATTTTGTATATAAATCCCAAATGCTTGGCATGGACCAATTGTTAATAAAACAAAAACTATTTTAATGCATTTCTATATATATTATTAATGAGTTAAAACTATCCGCATTCAAAATTTTTCAAGACTTTAAAAATGTATAACTCCGAATATTATAATGTCAACTGTAAATTTGACAGTTGACATAATACGAGTAATAAATGCTTTTGTCGATTTTAGTATTGTGTAGTGTAGTTAGTAGTTTTAAGTTGATTTTTCGAAGTTTCCCTAATTATTGCCAAAGAATATTTGCTTCTATTTACTTAATATATTAGTTATGGTATACGACATTGTGTTTTTCTCTTTGTCCTTCTCTTAGTTTCGGTTCAACAGCGCAGCAAGGCTTAAGGTGACCACATTACCCTCACGTACCTTAGTTGTAGTTGATAAGTATTAAAAACCCACTAAATATTGTTTTTGTTCGTTTTCAAATAACGTGACCGAGTTCATATTATAAGATAATTGCGACAATGGGCGAGGAATTCATCATTAAAGGCCCTAGGCGGCAGCAACCTTTACTACGTCACTGTTTGTAAGAATAACAAAATTTACCTATCATTGCATTAATTGGTACAAAATGGTGGTACTCGGTACATTTATTCATTTAGCAAATTATCCATAAGATCACGTACTCATTTCCACGCTCCATATTAACTGATCAATTAGTCGGAGCCTTTGAGTATTCCAAAGGTCGGAGCACGTTTGTGGTGTACACATATTGCCTACTAGAATTTGCTCGTTAATAAATATACCTGCTTGAGTTTCTTGTGTGAAGGTTCATATCGAAACATATTATAATTATTAAATGGCTTATTATTTTATTATTCTGTATTGTACTACTGCAAAGTCAGCATTTTCATTCCTGAATTCATATAGCAATGGCTGGTTTTATATTGTAGTCCACGGCTGAACATAGTTATAGTCTAAGGACGTGCCTACAGTCATTCATCGCGTTTGATGTTATCGGGAAAGCTTACAACGTCTAGAATTTTTTCGTGACAAATAAAACTGCAAGGGTTGTCACAAAGTAAATAATATAATAAATATTTTTTTTATTTCAATTTTAAACAAGTTAACTTAATCAGACTCATTGTTTGCCTTGATTTACCATAGTTGTCACGCTTGGCAGCCAGTTTAGCAACCAGTTTTTTATCACTTAGTGCTGTTATTAGGAAGATACTGTTTAGGCCTCAGAGGCTAACTTCTGACGACGACTCAGATGACACGAGCGGCGGAAAGATATTCCATACCGTGTTTACCCTGCAGAGAGAGAGAGAGCCATCACATAACGCTATTGAGAGGATATTTGTTTTAAAAATGTTTGTATAGGTGTCAGAAAGTTGCCCGGTATATACAGAAAGCTATTTTTACCAGTTTTATCTTATTTTAGAAATATTCGAAGAAAAAGTCTTAATAAATTCTAGTAGTCCTTTTTAACAAATAAATGCACCAACTGCCTTACTAATGTTAATGAAATAGATGATTGAAAAAGTTTTTATCTCTGCATGGACATAGATTAGCTTCTAAAAGATCCAGTATCTTTCAGTATTTATTTTCTCAGTGCTAAAATGATGTTAATGAATAAGAGCGAAAAAATTGTTAATGGAATTATTAAGCATCTACTTATGTCACCATATTGAGATCAATAAAATAATTTACTAAGTTTAATCAAATCAAGCTGGTCTATCGAAGTGTGGAAAAAGTCATCTTGGATAAATTAAAACTAAATTGACTAATAGCAATTGTTTTTTTTTACGATTTGCCAATTAAGGCAGGCAAAGGTCTTATACTATACAACCTAGTCTGATGTGAATTTCGATTAAACTGGAATATCTTTAATTCCTGACTTTCTGCAGCAGTAAGGCTGAAGAAAACATTTCAAACGCTTTATTTTACATAGTATATATTTGTAAATACGAGAAAAAAATTTCACCAAAATTTTTTTGGGAGTTCCCCATTGTTTTTTTATGTTTCATATTAACTTATCCATACGTTATATACAACTTGCCCATGCTCGTCTTAGTCCTATCCGTTAGAGGACACTGCGAAAATAGAACTAAAATTATTTATTTATGTTACCAACTATTTTAAATGAGATTGAGAGTACTTGATTAACGCACATCACGTTTTCCGTATCTGAAATCTCTGTATTAATTATAAAAACAAACTTGTAATTCATAAGATCACAGGTGCACCTGCGGCACAGCAAATTAGCTGATCAATTAGTCTCGACGCGTTTTCGACGCGTAGAAATTGTTTGTTGCTTTTGGAGGTTATTTCAAAGTAAATTCGCGACGATTAAAATTGTTGCCAGAATGTTTTAACAATCGCTCAGTTGTTAGTAACCGATACCGTTACAGCTTATCAAAAGCCCACTGCTGAACATGGGCCTCCCCCGTAAATTGCCTCAGAGGAGGGATACTTGCCATAGTTGTCACTTTGATTTGAGGCTGCAGTTTTTATATTTTAGTTGTTACCATTTTGTAGTTGACACCAAGGAAACGACATGGGGTAGTGGTTATTCTTACAACGCCACAATATTGTCATATTGTCAGCTTTATAATCTTATTACAACTACGACGACAGTTAATTTTAAAGTAATATTTTCAAAACATTAAGGGCTATGCGTGGCGCAGGTTTAGATGGAGGCTGTGCAGAAAAGCACGCCTTGAGTTCTGCGCGTCTTGCCCAAAAATTAAGGGGAATTGTTTTTTTATAATGTGAATTTGTGCAAAAGGTTGGTTGGTTCTAAAAGAGATTTTCGTCGGTGCGTGCTCGACATAATTATTACCCCGGAGAGATATACATAGGTGTTAGTCATCATGAAAGAGAGGCCTACATCATTAATCCTCATTTACAAAGAATCGGATATTACGTTGTTATGACCACAGTGTTCAGAACCATACATGCCTTGTATACCTATTAGGTAGCTAGATGTCATTTACTGTTTATTTTAATGCATCTTATTTTCAAGAAATATCCGGTGCTAAATAATTATTACGAAACATTTAGATTAAGAGATACGCTGCAGCTATATTATGGTTGTTGGTTGATGGTTGTCGACCAGGGCAGGATAACGCTCTCACATAATACTAGCGTGAACTACAGCTTAATGCTGCTGCGTTTCATAAGTAAGTATAGAAAACAGAAGATCGTATTTATTTGGAAACGAGGCATTCCATGTTAGTCCTCATGGGTGACAACTCTTTTGATTCTTAATCGAGGATGAATGTAGACATCTATGGGCCACAGCATTCACTTACTATCCAGTTGACTGTGTGCTCGTTTGTTACCTGCATTCTATATACAAAAAAAAAATAAACAATATTACTACGTTATTTTTTACTTGTCTGACGCTTAAAAGTTTGTGAATTCATGTGTACGTTACTGAAGACTGAAAATATTATGCAGTACAACTGCACCCGATATTAGCTCATTAATTTAACATATGACATGTTCAGGATCGTCCTCACAATTACATAAGGTTTCATTACGATAATCATTATGATAGCATATCAAAAGTTCACTGCTGAACAAAGGACTCCTCACAGATTGTCTCACAGGTGGGATATTAGCTATAGTTGATTAGATAAGCCGGGGGGCTTGGCAGGTGGGTTCGCAACCGCAGCTTTTCCCTACTTCGTGTTTTAATCCGGAATATACTGCTGCCCGTCTCTTGTTTCAATTTCCCCCTGTCGCCTCATACGACACTCACTGAATGATATGGGATAGTGGATTTTATTAGGCTGCCATTACACTCCTTACATCAGATTTGATAAATCAAAAATTCACGCAAAAGAACAACGTTCACTACCAAGGATGCTTTGCGTGGCTATTGAAATTAAAAAAATACGGTTGACCCTACAGGCCAACCGAAACCTGCCCAACAACTTCCCACTAGTTTTAAATGCTAAGCCTATTACGTACTACTTATAGTAGCAAATTTAAATAATATTTTGTGGGGTGAATTACCGTTCTAAGCGAAATTTGCACAGGCACAGGAAAATATCAGGATGAAATACTACGTTTTTCAGTTTGTTTTCTATTTTATTTTTCGTGTATACGTTTTAAAAATATGTATACATAAGTTATTTAAATTGCGACTACTTTAAATTATTTGTAATTTATTGTCAGACAGCGTCAACGTAATTGTATTTTTGTAACACATTAAAATGTTAACCTTCTTTTAAAATCAAAAGCTGCATTCAATTTATTATTTATAAAGATAACTATTTTTGTGTTAAACTAACTTCTAATTCTAAATTATATATTGCTTTTAAGACGTTTCCCCTAGCGAACGACCTTGAGCATTCAGTCCTACACAATCCACGCGCTCTCGCTACAATATATAGCGTATAAATAAGCCCGAATTGTTAGAATTATTTCAATTAACCCTTGTTTACTCGCACGACGAATAATACATAACTACTCGCATGGGGTCTCCGGTGACCCCAAATTATAGGCGTTATTTTAAGTATATAAAATATAAATAAGTAAATAAAACTTTTTCTATTACTAAGCGCTTTATTTGTTCTTTTATATTTTCCAGAAATAACGTGACTTATTATAATAATCAAACAAAAGCAAACGAAGTTCAAATAATTATCAAAAATCAACAGTTTTTACTTATTTTGAGACCAAAGTTAAAAAATTAATCATTTTTAGGAACTCTCTGAATCAATTTTATCACAATGTTGGCAGTATATTTCAGCGTGATCGTTGCACACAAATTTTTTGCATTTTGTTGATACTTTTCGGTCGCTTTTCCGAGGACAGTTGTTACAACGCCCTCGCTTCGTTGTCGATGGCGGAGCGCTGTTTCCCAAGTCATGAATTTCCATAAGACGTGTTTTTACAATCTTAGGAGTTGCACTGACTTCTAGTCGTCGTTTTTGGTGTATTAGAACGAGTTCAGAAGCCAATTGCCTCAAAAAATGACGCCTGACGTGCGTGCGTAAGTTGCTAGTATTCGCTCTATGTACAACGAAAGCGTTTATGCCTGTTACATTTATGAGATGGAAGAAAATGGCTAGTGGTCATCGTTTAGTTCGCCTTCCTACGCTGTAATTACCACACAACTGATCATTAGTGTCCACTCCTCCTTTGGTGCTATTATAATACGTTATTATTTCAGGCTTTTGCTCATCTCCTGATGTTGGGTCGATATCAGCTGTGTGATGCATGGAAGACAACAACACAACTGCTTTATTTGTTTTCGGCACGTAAGAAACCATGGTCATTGATTTTTGAAAACCGAAAAGGGAGCTGAATTGAGTTCTTGTTTTGTTTGGCAGAAAATCTTTAGGAATGTCAGGTTTATTTTTCTTAAGAGTTCCAACTAGGGTGAGCTTGTAAGGTGGATCCAACAATTCATTTGCAAGTTTCACGCTTGTGTACCAATTGTCAGTGGTAATATTACGGCAGCTTCCCTTTATTGGCACTACAAGACGTTTTACTATGTCATTAGGACTGTTTGAGACTTGGTAAGGACCCGCAGGTTGTTTTCCAGAATAAACTTCAAAAGCTAACAAATAATAAGTTTTTGAATCTACATCATCATTTCACTGAATTGCATGAGAAAAATGTGTGATAATAGAAGGGAGACCGGGCGCGATGTCCTTTGAATAGGGTGCCAGCAGTGGTGGCATTTCAGACGAAGGGTTGCTTCTATATCCGTGCAAAAAATTACTAAGATGATAGAACGTGATAGGGGTTCAATCATTCAGACAAATCTTGCATCTTCGTAACTAGAAGAGCATGTATGCATTTAGAATTTCGCTGAAACATAAATAAAATGTGAAATTTTGTTTGATATTCCTACACACCTACCTAACTAGCGCAATAGACTACTGTCGCTTACAATGCTTTAATATTTCAAGAACAAAAAAACATGAGCAAATTAATAATTCAAATAAAAAAAATTGAGTCCTCAACAACGTGATATGAATCGAAAATAATATTGAGATATTTAAAAATAAGAATTTTTTTATAGAAGAGGGGGCAAACGAGCATGCGGCTCACCTGATGTTAAGTGACTACCGCCGCCCATGATCAACCGCAACACCAGGGGAATTGCAGGTGCGTTGCCGGCCCTTTAGAAAGGAGTAAGCTCTTTTCTTGAAGGTCCCCAGGTCGTATCTGTCCGGAAAAATCGCCGGCGGTAAACTATTCCACAGAGAGGTTGTACGCGGAAGAAAACTCCTTTTGAAACGTACAGTGGTGGACCGCCAAGCATCCAGATGGTGTGGATGGTATCGGGACGTTTGCCGTGTAGTGCGTTCACGAAATTTGGCGGCCGGGATTAATCCGAACAATTCTCCAGCAGCATCTCTTCGCAGCGCCAGTGAATCGAGCCGATCGGAAAGCACTCGGTCGTCGACGATTCGAGCCGCTCTGCGCTGGATGCGATCAAGTTGAAGGAGCTGGTATTGGGGACCCCAGCCCAGAGATGGGAACAGTATTCCATGTGCGGCCGAACCTGCGCCTTGTAAAGTTGCAGGTGGTGTGCCGGCATGAAATACTGTCCCGCTCTGCTGAGCACGCCAAGCTTTTTAGAGGCCAATTTGGCAAGTGACCACAAAACTGCACGTCACTCGATATGTCGACGCCGAGGATTCCGATACTGGCTGAGGCAACAAGGGTAGTGCCTTGAAACTGAGGAGATACGACAAAGAGGTTCTTTTAGGGGTTAACGCGCAAACTTGTGTCTTCTGGGGGGTTAAAGTGGACTAGATTTAGTCGCCCCCAATCCGAGACTCTGTTCAGAAAAGACTCGACTTCAGACACAAGTTTGTCCCGGTACTCGGAGACGTTTTCTCGAGAAATATTGGCTCGGCCGGTGTAAAGAGCCTCACCAGTGCTGTCATCTGCATAGCAATGAATGTTACGGGTTTGCAACATATCATTGATATGCAGAAGAAACAGCGTTGGCGATAGCATCATAGCATAGATAATCAGTGACCTAGCATTTAACATCAAAAGGGCTCCGGGTACAGTATTTTATTATCCCCTACCAACAATACTCGCAAAAAATAGTCACATCGTACGTGTGAATTCTTTTTATTATTTAGCAGAAGGTGAAGCGCTCAACGAAATAATTTTCCCAAATAACGTTCAGATATCAAACGACGGGAAGCGTTGGTAATTGCCCTCTCACGATATAAATTGGCTGAGTGTGTAGCCGGCAGTGGGAGGGACTATGGTACGTACTTCTGGTCTTCGAATGAATTTAAAATTCTTATAAAAATTTTGGTGATGTAAAATGAAAAAATGAAAAAAATGAAAAATGATTTATTGATTTACAATGATACATTTTAAACCAGTCGCAAGGGCCCCTGTACTAGGTTGGGAACCTGTATTACTGGGTACCCCGCTCATCCACCAAGACAATACTATGTTAATCCATAAATAACAAAAAGCAAGGCAAGATCTAGCATTAGAATGTAAATGAAATTTGGAATATAATAATAATTACATGATAAGCATGCATGCTAAGCTTGCACGCATTTGTGTGTGTATGTGTATGTGTGTGTGTGTGTGTGTGTGTGTGTGTGTGTGTGTGTTTGCGCGTATGTGTGTTTGTGTGTGTGTGTGTGTGTTTTGTGGTTGTGTGGTAGTGCTTTAACAATTGGTGTGGCTGTTCGAAGTATAAAAGTTATGTAATAAATTGTTCAGTTTCTTCGTAGTTTAGTGTTAATAAAAATTGAGTCACTACACGTTTAACTTTAGTCCACGTCAAGGGGTAAATATTCAATCTGCTGTTGAATTTGTTGTAAATAGATATAGATTGGAATACGTATTGCTTTTGTTTAAACTTTGTTTTATTTTGTGGTATATTGCAAATTTTGGCACTCCTACGTTTTGGTGTCTGATGAGGTATGAAAGGTAAATGTCGATGCTTTTTTAAAATACAATTCAATATATACATCTGGCGAGTAGTAAGCAATTTGTAAGATTTATGTAGTTCAGAAGTTGAAAATCGTTTCAAGAACATCACTTTAATTAGAGCTCTTTGAGCTCCTTCTAGTCTTATTAGATGTGTTTTTGCTGCACCAACCCAAACAGGTATGCAATAACTCATTACCGATTGCGCTAGAGCTTTGTAGGTGGTTATAAGAGTTGTTTCATTTGCAACACACCTGAGTTTTTTAAATACCCATGTTAGTTTCCTTATCCTGTCAGCAATGTTTTCAATGTGTTGACTCCAGGTAAGGTGCTGATCAATAGTTACACCGAGATATTTGATGGTACTAGTCCTAGTGATTTTATCACATGAGCAATTATTATAGCTATCTAAATATGGCTTATGGCAGGTATGAACTGTTAGGTTAAATTTAGAATTTGGTTGTGTATTTTTCCGTATGGTAAAAGGTATGAATTTAGTTTTGTTAATGTTAAGGGTCAGAAGGTTCGATCTTAGCCAGTTAGATATACCGGAGTCAGCAATAATCCTTAGATTTTCCCATGATTTTGCGTTAAAAATAAGAGCAGTGTCATCTGCGTAGGTATATATTTGACAATTTTGTAGTTTATAATGTTTTTACTTCTAAAGATTTAAAATTAAATTACCTACTTACATTATTCGGCAAAAAAAAAATCAAATTTCCTCCTTTCACCTGGGAAAATACTTTAAACTTCATTGGTCAAAATACAATAATATGATTTAAAAAGTTGTGAAGCGGAGTAGATCGCAACATGTAAATCATACATGTTTCTCATTAAAATAATACACAAAAAGAGTTTATAGGTTTAAAGAAATCAAAAATCTTGTGTTTTATATATTTACCGTTTTATATTTGTTTATACGTGGAAGAGCCATGCTGCAGTTATATTAGTAGTATATATCTTGCAATACTTGCTTGACGTGTTGAAGCTCCGCGGCCAGATATTTTCTGTCACAGATCCCTCGTGCTCTCTGAAACAAAGATTTTCCCACGGTCGCTAACTGTGAAGTGTTTCAGAGAGCACGAGGGATCTGTGACAGAAAACATCTGGCCGCGGAGGTTTCAGCACGTCAAGCAAGTATTGCAAGACAACAAGCGGTCGGGTCCCGCGCCTACGTCACAGTGGACGAGTGAAGCCGGCCACAGTCGAGCGCGCGCCTGCTCTACTACCATATGTCAGAGGAGTCACGGACAAGATTGGCTACATCTTGAAGCGAGCGTCCATTAAGACATACTACAAGCCGCTGAAGAAGATTAGTCAATTTTTACCATCCATCAAATGTAATATTCCTCTACAAGATGCAGGTGTGTACAAGCTAGATTGTGAATGTGGTCTCTCTTACATAGGTCAAACAAAGAGATCTATAAAAACCCGCGTGAAGGAACATATAGCTGATGTGAAGCACCGACGCTCCGGGAAGTCTGCAGTCTGCGAACATGTTCAAGATCGTCCTCACCATTACATTAGATTTGATAAACCACAAATTCTCGCAAAAGAACACCGATTCCTACCAAGGATGATACGCGAGGCTATTGAAATTAAAAAACATCCAAATTTCAATAGAGAAGATGGTTTGGTGTTACCATCTGCTTGGGATCCTATAATTAACAAAATTAAACCAAAACCCAAGCATAACACTGCAAGACTTCATGATACTATAAGCTCGTTTTGCGTAAATCGGAACAAAAAAATTAATATTAAAAAAAAACTGAAGGTAGCCGGACTAACTATGATATTGGGACGTCAAACATCTCAGTCCCCCCCGTGACCATGGGTGCTGTTAAGCACCCGAAACGTCGGGATAATAATAAAAATAAATTAAAGTAATTAATAGCGATAAAATCCGTAAATAATAGTTTTATTCAAAGAGAATATGAATAAATTTCAGAGTCACTTATAATGAGAATGCTGATATATAAAATCGAGTTTTCATGGTATCAATATTAACGCTCCCGTAAATGAGGTTTGGCGACAAAACCAGCCCGCCCCACGACCGCGACGCAATTACTGCGCATCGGTGGGGCGTCGCATGTTGTTCAGGAATTTATGATGGGTGCGTGCGTACCTAGACTCCTTATGTAGACCCTCAGCTGGGAGCTTGATGGGTAAGTACATAGATAAATGACGTTATGTTCCACTGCCATTGTGCACATCTACAGATTTGCAAGTATTCTTAACGCTGCTTTGATTTTGTATTATAAAATGTATCGGTTGTTTTTTGAAACATTACCTACACACATCACTTACGTGGTATAGTCATACTGCAGCTATTATGGTTGCGGAATAAATGGGTCGCCTCGACCGCGGGATGAACATGCTCTCATAGAATAATTAAATGTCCTGCAGACTGAATTACGATCACGGCAGCCAGTCTCAACGAAGACTAACCATCTGCGCAGGATAGGATTACAGTGTCCGAGTGTATGCGCAAGCACACGTACGCTCTCTATTTCGTTACTCTAATAGTCCAATGGGACGGTTATCCGACATGATCGGAGAGAGATCAGGCGCAAGACCAACAGCTTTACGTGATTTCCAAGGTATGGGCGTGAAACACCACCAACTTGCTGACTTCGGGCTGCTACTGTGAATTTTTTGACGGAAAAACCAAATAACTGATTGCAGTCCAACTCCGAATCCAACCCAACATAATCAACCCAATATAATCAGCAACCGCTTATAAGAATAAAGGACCAACGAGGCAGCTCTCACAGAATACCAACGTGAAATAACACTGTTGTGTTTTGTGTGGTAGTGTAGAGAAGCGGAGACCCTTTTTACTGATAACGCGAAATGCCATCTCACTCCTCAGGAGTAACAATGCGTATGCATTTGATCTGATGCAGGGATTGATGTAGAAGGCTCGAGGCTACAGGATCCACTTATCATCAAGTGAAATGTGTGCTCATTTGTAGTGCTTATATGAGTGGGCTCATGTCCAGCTTTGGACATTCAAAGTCTGGTGATAAAGAAGAATTATTCTGGTTATCCATTTCAAGCCCAACTAACAATAAAATAAAAATAAAAATAAAAATCATTTATTTCGACCTTAAAGATCATATTTGTTAGTAACATATATAAGAAAAACACTAGTCTAATGTTATTAAACTTAAAACTACCTTAATCTATATCTTATATCTAAGACAGCCCTGATTTGTCAGCACGTGCACCATACGGCAGTGGTTCAGGTACTGACAATCCAGCCTGTCAGCAAATGCCCTCAGGACGCCACTGGGACTATCCCTAACCCTGCGTACCAGGGATGTGCACCGCTTGCGCATGATCGAGTGAAAACAATCAACATGCGCATCAGCGAACATACCCGACGCACTGCAGAATCGAGGCAGTCCCATCAGCATCCTAAAAGCATTATTGTACTGAACGCGCAGAGCATTGTACTGTTTCTGCGTAAAATCGATCCACAGGCTGCTTGTGTAAAATGAAGAACAGTAAGCTCTAAATAGCGTTACTTTAACCGGGGTGGAACAACGAACAAACCTGCGAGCTATCATGTTCGCCCTAACCGACAATGCTCTGCGCTCTCTCTCGATATCAGCATCGTCTTTCAAGTCAAAGGTTACCACATGACCTAGATATTTAAATTGCGACACCCTTTTTAACGGTGTACCATATAATTTAATGGGTGGTACAATTGATGGTAATGCTTTTCCCTTGGCCCGAAAGACCATACATTCGCTTTTTTTCACATTATAAATTAAACCGTGACTGTGAGCATAGTTTTCACATATGCCCAACAGTTTCGCTAAGCCACAAACAGAAGCACTCAGCAACACCATGTCGTCAGCGTAACTGATGTTGCTAAGACATACTCCGTCAATGTGACAACCGACATGTGTGCCACTGAGCTCCTCTATGAGGGCATTGACATATAGGTTGAAGAGCTTAGGGGAGGTTAGGCCTCCCTGTCTAACTCCGCACTCCAACCTATATGGCTGCGAATAAGATTCGGACCATCGCACAACATTGACCTGGTTACGGTACCAATATTTGAAGATTCTGGTTGCTTCTTCAGGCAGTCCAGTATTTTTCAATTTCTGCCATAGGATATCGTAATTTACCAGGTCAAAAGCCTTACTAAGGTCGAGAAAACAGGCATATACAGGTGTACGCCTAACCGAATAGTACTTAACAGTCTGCTTCAGACATAATATGGCCGACTCAGTTGACAAACCTGGCCTGAAACCAAACTGATTATCATGTAAGGTTATATATTTATACAACGCTTCTGCTAGAAATGGTTCACGACAGTCGAAAGGTGGATTTGAACCTATGACATTTTAATTTTGCAATCCATACATACCCTTAATCTATTGACTGTTGTTGGTATAAAAATATATTTAAATTTAAACTTGCTAAAAGGGCATTTGATTGATCTCAGTAGTAATTTACGAAGAAATTTAACATTTTATTTTTTCTAAAATGCTTTGAATGAACCGCATCGTTACCGAGCTAGGGATTAACTTGAAACTAAATGGGATCTTTTCATTTACAACATTTTTGCTAAGATATAAAAGTAAAATAAGATAGCGGAACCTAAATTAAAAAAAAATGTTCTAAGTATTATAAGAAAATTTTTTACCTAACAGGTAATTAACATTTTTTTTAATATATTTAATTATAATTTATTGCTACCACCTTAAATAAAAAGTTCACAAAGCACGTGCATATAGTGAAACATAATGGTATGCGCAAAAGGATAAAAAACTTTAGGAATAAAATTAAAAATATAGAATAATAATAATAATCAAGACTAATTAATAATATCGTAATGACAACCTATTGAATTAGAAATGAAGGCATTTAGAGCTTCATCACCACTTACCATCAGGTGAGGTTGTGGTCGATGTGCGGCTTACAATAAGTAAAAAAATTTAAATTTTATTTATGACTATTCATTCCTTGAAAAGTCCTTTTAAATATGAGATATCGGGCCAAACTTTACGACATTTTGGGCCAATTTTGTATAAGTATCAGCATGCTTAATATCTTATAAAAATGAAAATCAATTGATTATTCTTCCGAGCACTCACACAACGCAGCCCACGACGGCAGCGACGTCAACAGTTCTTGCATCTGGTACTGCGACCTTCAGTCCGCCAGCCAAACGTGACCATTAAAGAAAACCCTTATTATATACGTGGTAGAGCCACGCTGCAGCTATATTATGGTTGTAGCACGAATGGATCGGGTTGACCGTGGAAGAACCACAATTTCACAGAATACCAGCGTAAAATAGCAGCTTAATGTTGCCGTGTATCGTATGGTGAGTGTAGGGAACCAAATAATCTTTTAACTGGAAACTTAGTCCTTAGGCGAGACAATGTATCCGCATTTTGATTCTTAATCGAGAATAAATATAGATGTCTATGGGCCACACCATTCACTTAGCATCACATGGACTATGAACTCGCATATTGTCCTAATTCTATAAAAAATACTACTTTGTGCTCTAAAAACGAGAACAACTATATAAATCTAAGTTATTAATGTAACATTTAAGATAGAATCATAATGTATTAACCTAAAATAAATACCTACGTGCGGGCAAACAAATTTTAGTCAGCGCCCTCCCGGTACCAACAAATCAAGTTATGTTCGTATTTACATACTAAGTGGATATAACTCACGGGAGAATCAGCCCAATCTTATCTTGTTTATTCGCTTAATAGTGCTAGTGTACGCATATATTTGAGTAACGTTTCTCGATGTAACATGATATTCAATGTTAAATTAGTTTACAAGTGAGAAATGGAACACTGCCATAGGAAAGATAACCGTCTACTAAATTGTATTTTACATGTCCTGTTGTATATCAATGTAAATAAGGAAAAGGCCATTTGACGATGGGGCACAAAAATCACAATCAAGATCAAGACAGCGCCGCCATTACACCTCCCTGCGCAGACTGGATGTCGATGGTGTAGTCCAGTTTCCGGTACTTCCTTAATGCCGATGGTTTATGCATGCTTAATTAAACAAAAGTGATGGCAGTGCAAACGATATGCCAGTGTGACCTCTAATTCCAGCGTATTCGTAAAACGTGTCACACACTACGCAGATACGAAAAGATATCTGTATCTGAGCGCATATCTTTCAATATCGTTCTCTATAAAATTCAATGAACTAACACACAGCGTAGATAATTTATATGTTATCGTCTAATATTTGTAAGCATCGAAATATATTGAAAGATAGTGACAACATTATCTGCTCATACAAATATATCTGCAGATAACATCCAAAGATACAAATATGGCTTAAAATTTTTCCTGCAGTTAAATACAGGTGGTCTAAAGGTCAGGTGCGATTAAATTTGGTTCGGTTCTTTTTAAGCTTTATGTGACGATCTGTACCAAAATTATTCGTCAATTAGTAATTAATCCTAATGCAACACGTACATCAAAATCTGAATTAAATCCTATTTCGACGAGCTGTCTAGCAAATCTAGAAGCAATTTCATTTTATTTTTCAAAAAATCTATTGCTCTTTTTTGGCGCCATGATTGTACAGCTACAGACTGAACTATCCAAATTAACTTGACCGGGAAGGACCGCGCTCCCACAGAACACCAGAGTACAATAGCAACTCAGTTTTGATATCACTGAGAACATGCACTGACTGTACACTAGGTGGATTGACAACCTGTTAAAACAGGCAGGAAATAGATGGATGCAGGTGTCTTAGGACCGTGTTTTGTGGCGTCTAGTTCATCAGTGACCTCTAAAGGGCTGTAATTATTATGATGAATGTTACTAAGTTATATCTAATAAAAAATTACACAACATTAAAATCTACATTGTTGTAACCATAATTAAAAGAAACTAAAGCTAGAAACTTAAATTATCATACATTCCTACTCCTCGCGGGTGCTAAATAGGTATAATTATCCTTAATTATTAATTTAAATTAGATAAAAAACGTTTCGTTTTAGTTAAATCTAATGAAAAAATATGTGAAAGTGTAATATTTATTAAATAACAAATAAATTTGGCAAGTTTTTGTGACACAGTTTGATGTGACAGATACAAGACAACGGAAGCGGTGTCAAGACAGCGACGAATTTCCTAGACGGAGTGTAAATTACACGATGCTTGCTTGTCTCAGCGTAAGTAATAAATTTGTGGGTAAAAAATAGCTGAATAATTTCCAAGTTATTGATTTATATTTGAAATATGTTTTATTTTATTTCACACGATTGTTGAATTGCTCGCACGTATCGACAGTTATTACAAAGACTTTTTGTATTACCCGCATTATACTGTGACACTTTATTCTACAAATAATGAAGCTAAAACAAGGTATAAATAATCAAAGCAAAAATCATTAATACACAAATATCTCCAATATTAGTAATTTATAATAAGCTTAAGTTACAGCCTATATGCTTCTCACTGCTGCGCACAGGTCCCACACATTTTAATTTTAAAACGTCTTTGAAAGGTTATGAAGCTATTAGTACGTCACGCTGCTCCAGTGTGTGTCTGTGTCTTCACAATACGTCTTCCTCATGATGATTTTCTTCACTACACGAGCGCGTGGTAAATTGATATAAAATTTCATTGATACCAGCGAGGATAGAACCAAGGTTGCTCGCGTACGGGGAGTATGAATGAATTTCCCGCGCCTTAACCTAGGGGAGGGTCTTAGTAATCGCGGCTTGATCATTCATGGGAACCTACATGGATTGCTCGATTCAATGTGACCCCTACGGCGAGGGCTTGTCCTCTTTCTCTACATCCGTAGCCGAGGTGGATTCGTGGAGGAAGAATAGTAATAGTATAGCGATGCGCCACTCACCCCATCCTCAAAGACACTGGAGGGGCCGCACGGTTGATACGTTAATGATGAGGCTGCGGGCAAAGAGAAGTGTCAGTATTATGAAACGTGGTTCACAGCGGAGCCGTAAATCTTGATGCTATGGAATTTTGAACAGTGCGAGTCCAATACCGACAGGCTGGCTAATCTGTGCTTGTGTTTTAAGCTGATAAAATTGGTTTAAACCAGATCAAGTTTACCAATTATTCTCTTAGCACGTCCCTCCACTGAGCTCAATGCTGCTGGGTGGCATTTTGCAGCACCACCTCACAACCTCTTAGTTTTTGAACCAATAGAGACACGTCACGTCAACAAAGGGAACGAAATACTTCATCGCTTGACGTATCATATCGGTAATGATATCCGTTCAGCTCGACGGATTTTAAGACAAGGAGCGGACCTGCCGCCAAAGATTAGATGTAAATAAATGCCGCGTCTCATCTCAATCTGCTGATTTGAATCGCCATTTTTGCCGCACACTTTGGAAATCCTAGTTAGGTGGAGATTACAACGACACAGATAATACCAGATAGTTTCAGAATTTCTCAAGTGGGCAACCAGAACATTTTGTGTTTTCAGAAAGGTCGTTAGCAAAAAGTCGGGGCAGGTGACTTTGTGTCCATCTACATCGGGTACACTAGTTGCTTGATTTACCAGCTTAGAGAAACCAACCAATGACGGAAAATTCCACGTTTCTCTCCGAGCGTGGTTAGTCATCTCGTATGGGAAAATTCAGTCCTAGTAACAAACATTAAAGCCCCCTAAAAAAACCTGCTGTATAGGAAGGTATCGATTTAGAGCCACGTCAAAGCCCTCATTAAGGGGTTCAAATAGCCTTGTTCCCTCCTGTTCGCTATGCGATCCATTTCATTCCATTTTATCCATTCCTGTGTCTCATTAGTACCCAAATAGTAAAGAAAGTGAAACAAACTCATGCCATCTTGTAAAACTACATTATTCCAGAGGAATTGCCTCATAATGTGTATCAAGGTTTATAATAAAGTTCCTAAAAATATTCGTGAACAGCCATTAAGGCGAATAAAAAAAAAGTTTAAAGCAGTGGCTAATAAACACTGCTTTTTATAATATCAATGGATTCTTTAACCATAAATTTTGATTTTGTTTTTATTGATTTTGCACTAAGTAAATTACAATAGATCCAGGATTTTGCGTGATACTTGTTTTTTCCTAAAAACATAAGTATAAAGTGTTTATAAAAGAAAAGAAAATTTATAAAAGTGGTTATTTCTAATTTAATTTTTTTAATTTTCATTTGTTTTTTAACATATTTACTTTAAACAATTTTTACGCATGCCACAAAAGGCAAAACATGTGGAAACAAATATTGACTCTGTATCCATCCGTCTGTAGCCATGTTTTAGCGAAATAAATGATTTGATTTGAAAAATACTGTGTACTGGCGGTGTAAGAATATCCACTATCACTATCGTCCTGCAGGCAGAGTTAGAGGCTCTAGAGGGAAACAAACCTGGAGATGGGCAGCAGTGTTTCTCTATTAATAACTAGCAAAATAAATTACCAATCTGCCTGTCAAGCGTGGCAAATATGGCAAATATAAGGGATATAATGGAGACTATTGGACTTTTAAAGGCTGCAGTAGATGAATGGATTCAACAAAAGTTGAATGAATTACTGACTGTGTAGTCGAATACCTAGTATTACCAGTTTGTGCCTGTTTCAAATAGTATAAAACAAATAAACAAAACATAGTTTATTTTAGTCAATCCAAATAATAATATGTATATCATCTCATAACACCTGAAGATGCTGTGACATCGTATAGATGCTGTGGCACCCAAAGTCAGGGCGTTGTGGAGTGGCAGCAGATGCATTTTCACCCCTTAGGATTAAAATAAAATACGCCATTACCAGTCAAAAAGGGCCTCCAGTTCTCTGCATTTGCAAAATTTTGCCTAAAACTCTAAGATACTGATCGATTTTGATGCGTTTTTAATAATACTTTAAAAATTCCTTTGCGTAATTTTTTTAGATTAAATTTAGTGTATCACTTATACAAATGCCTCGATGTTCTCAAATATTTAACAGTACATACGTTTTCGTTTGTATAATTTGAGAGCTGTATTCACAAATAGTATTACATTAATGAACCCATAATGAGTACAGCCAAACAATAACTTAGTTCGTGGATTAAGGTTTGCAGTGAAACTAACGCGACTGAAAATTAAACCTTTACGCCGTGATGTCATTATTTCAGAGGCGGCGTAAGGCGTGGGCGACGTGGGCCACCGCCTGCGGCCTCGCGATCCAGGGGGCCTCGCGTCCTGGAGATTTATGCATTACTTAAAATCGTAAACGCGCCAAAAAAATTCCATTGTCATGAATCGATATTATTGACATAACTAAATATTATGTTTTTATTCAGTCTATCGACATTAGTTTGCGTTACTATTGCGGGGAATCCCCGCTGCGGGGCGACCAGTATACTGACTCGACTACAGTACTGAGACTCGTATACAGTAATCTATGGAGGCGACAAAGGCTGAGGATTCCCCGTTCTGTTTGTTAGACATAGAATACTGACTTTATTTAATCGTGGGCGCGTGGCAATCGAGTAAAGAGTGCGGTACAGCAGCCCACGTGGCTAGTGTAAGTATATTTTCGCGCTGTACACAACACATGAGTAGATAAACGGAACAGACACAAAGCTTTTTAAGAACTTTTGTAGTAACTGGTTTGGTAGGTTTGTCACTATAGGTGAAGAAAAATTAAAGCTCTAGAACGTTTAAGTACATTTTGTGACTGGATTAAAGAATATTGACAAACTTTGCCCAACAGTTTATTGGAAAAAAAACTGCTATGATCTGCCAAAAGACTAAAAATAAAAGAGTAGCCAAAAAGAAAAAGATGTTGGATTATGAAGGCAAGGATTAACCTATACAGTCTCCTAAAAGTCAGTGTGAAACAGATTTCTTCCACACCATGCTTGTTCAATTATAACAAATATGGATTTAAGATTTATGGCTTTAAACCAACATTATGAAAATTTTGGTTTCCTTTATGATTTAAACAAGTCAAAAATATTCCAAACCATCTCATATTAAAATAACTGTTAAGATTTACACACAGCCCTGCGAGTGGGTGAAAGCAGTGACTTTCAAGCTTACGAATTACGTGAAGAATTACAATTAATGATCCCTAATTTACCTAACTTTGTAACAGACGTGAAACAGCTTCTCCAACAGGTTACAGAAAATAATTTAAAAAAATATACCCAAACATTTACATCGTCATTTAACAATACCGATCTACTGATCGGTATTGTTGTGTACCTTCAGCCTCCGCTGAAGGAAGCTTCTTAAAATTAAAACACATTAAAAATGATCTCAGGAATGCAATGTCACGGAAAAGACTTTCAGCGTTGTAAGTTTTATCTATCGAGGCAGATATAACATCCAAGCTATATTATAAGGCTACAATTAAACAATTCAGCAGGATAAGAAGCAGAATATCTATTTCTTCATTTTTCTTTGAAATTGTTTGGTGTTGATACTTAATGATTTTGTATGAATAAAAATTTCAAAATGTCAAGTGTTTTGTTTTTCGTTTTATATAATCCGTCTTCTTGCGCGGGCGGAGGGCTTCGCAAAATGTATCTTGACCACATAAAATTTAGGTCTTGCGCCGCCACTGCATTATTTACTGGTGTTTACAAAAATATATAATTTATCTGACGGGAAATGTAAAATTTTTTGTGCATATCACTTAAATGGAATAAATATTTAATAGAGTGTGGACATAGACTTTTTGAAATGTATGTCTTAATATAAGTTTCGCCTTTTAGAGGCTGTTATAAATATTTAATATTTTAAATAACAGAACAACAACAACAAGACACCAATCATTTTATAATGGTTGCGATAGACACGTAAAATTATGAATGTATAGAACAGGTCTGATTTATTATTCTGAGTATCAATTCCTACAAGTAATTTTTGTATCGTGCTCTTATACAAATAAAGTGTATAAATTGCCAATTTAAAATAAGTAAGCATTCATCGAATAAAACAAATTTTACGCATTTTATCACGTTTAATTAAAAAAAAAATTAAGTCCCGACGTTTTGGGCACTTACTAGCAACCATGGTCGCGGGGGCGGGGCCTGAGGTGTTTGACGTCCCGATATCAAAGTAAACGAAGGCTACGTTTAACTTTTTATAATTAATTTTGGTCAAATCTAAGCAGAACGAGCTTACAATATCTTAAAGTCTTGCAGTAGTATGCTTGGGTTTGGATTTAATTTTATTAGTTATGACAGCCATCATCATCATCATCATCACAGTCCTTCACAAGTCCACTGCTGAACATAGGCCTCCCCCAAGTAATGCCACAAAGCACGGTCCTGAGCCACCAGCATCCATCGACTTCCTGCATATCTTACCAGGTCGCCACTCCATCTAGTAGGGGGTCGCCCTACACTACGCCTACCGGTACGAGGCTGCCACTCGAGAACCTTTCTTCCCCATCGGTTATCGGTTCTTCGAGCTATATGGCCGGCCCATTGCCACTTCAGCTTACTAATCCGTTGGGCTATGTCGGTCAATCTGGTTTTACTGCGGATATCCTCATTTCTGAGTCTATCACGCAGAGAAACTCCGAGCATAGCCCTCTCCATAGCACGCTGAGCGACCTTGAGCGTCCTCATACGGCCAGCAGTGAAGGACCACGTCTCTGATCCGTAAGTCATCACTGGCAACACGCACTGGTTGTACACTTTAGTTTTCAGAGATTGAGGTATACCTGACGAGAAGATGTGTCGTAATTTCCCGAACGCTGCCCAGCCGAGTTGAATCCGTCGATTGACCTCTCGGTCGAAGTTGGACTTACCTAGTCGGACTATTTGTCCCAGGTAAACGTACTCGTCAACAACTTCGAGCATAGTGCTCCCAACAACTACCGGCATAGGTGTGACATGGACATTAAACATGATCTTTGTTTTGTCCATGTTCATCTTAAGACCTATCCGTTGGGAGGCACTATTGAGGTCATTGAGCATAGTGCTTAAGTCCTCCAGCGATTCTGCCATAAGGACTATATCGTCGGCAAATCGAAGGTAAGTGATGTACTCGCCATTGATGTTAATACCGTATCCTTTCCAGTCCAGTAGCTTGAAAACGTCTTCCAAAGCAGCGGTGAAGAGTTTCCGGGGATATAACGTCACCCTGCCTTACACCTCTCTGCAGTTGGATAGGTTTCGAGCTCTGGTTCTGTACTCGGATAGCCATCGCAGCCCTACTGTACAAACACTTCAGCACTTCGATATACCGACAGTCAACACCGCTGAAGGGTCTGCAGCACCGCCCAAATTTCGACGGAATCAAAGGCTTTCTCATAGTCCACATACGCCAGGCAAAGTGGCAAATTGTACTCTTCAGTGTTCTGTACAATCTGCCGCAGGGTATGTATGTGGTCTATGGTACTGAAGCCATTTCGGAAACCGGCTTGTTCGGGAGGCTGGAAGTCGTCGAGTCTGCGTGCGAGACGATTCGTAATGACTCTCGAGAACAGCACGTAGACGCGGCTCAGAAGGGAAATCGGTCTGTAGTTCTTCAAGAGAGCGTTGTCGCCTTTCTTAAAGAACAAGACCACCGCACTTCTGCTCCACGCCTCTGGAGTAGTGCCACCATGGAGGACGGAATTGAAGAGCTTCTGAAGGACTTCAAGTACCGGTGTTCCACCCGCTTTCAGAAGCTCCGCTGTAATTCCATCCTCGCCTGGGGCCCTGCCGTTTTTAAGGTGCTGGAGAGCCATTTTAATCTCGCTTAGACTGACGTCCGGGATATCATCGGAATAGTGTCGGATAAGACTTGCTCTTGGATCGTTACTCACACTTGCGTGTGGCTCCAACGATGATGTGTACAGCTGCCCATAGAACCTCTCAATCTCACTCAAAATCTCAGGTGTCCCGGAAACGATGCTGCCACACTCAGTCTTCAGCCTTGACAGTTGGCTCTTACGGGCAGACAGATCTCTGGCAAAGACTTTGGAGCCCTGGTTCCGCTCGATCGCTTCTTTAATACGAGCAGTATTAAAGTTGCGTAAGTCTCGCCGCATGCATTTGGAGATCTGTCTGTTCAGTTGCCTGTATGCTGTCAAATCTGTTGACGATTGCAGCCTCATCTCCCGTCTAACAGCCATGAGATTAAGAGTGTGATCGGAGAGTTTTTGTGTTCTTCTGCGGCGGGTCTTGCAGAACTTAGCTCCGACCGCATGGACAGTTTCCACGAGCTTGTCATTCACATCGTCCACTGCATTGCAATCTTGTAGGCACTGAAAGCGGTTGTGTAACTCGAGCTGAAAGTTTTCGGGATTTTGGATTAGAGCACGAGGGGGACGGAGCGTTGACTTCATTAGACGAGACCTCTCCAACTTAACGTTTAGGTTCAGTGTGCCTCTAACCATTCGGTGATCGCTGCCAGTTTTCACCCTTGCGATCACTGAGACATCACTGAACAGTTGGCGTCTGGTCGTCATAATGAAATCAATCTCATTTTTTGTCGAACCGTCGGGGCTCGACCAGGTCCACTTCCTGTGGGGCCGCTTCTGGAAGAAAGAGTTCATCATAAAGAGTCCCTCTTTCTCCATAAAGTCGGCCAGCTGCTGGCCCCTTCGGTTCCGTTGCCCTACTCCAAATTTCCCTAACTTCAGCTCACCGTTTTCTCTTGTGCCTAGTTTTGCGTTGAAGTCTCCCATCAACACCGTGTAGTGGGTTTTTGAGGAATGCATGGCTTTGGAAATATCCTCATACATTTCCTCCACCTCCTCATCGGGATGTGCCGAGGTTGGTGCGTAAACCTGTATGACCTTCAGCGAATACCGTTTGGTGATTCTGAGTATCAGGTACGCGACCCTCGTCGACACACTCCCAATCTTTACAACGTTGTTGACGAGAGACTTGTGGACGATAAATCCGACACCTCCTTGGGACAGATGGTCGCCCTCCCGGTGATAGAACAAGTTGCCTGGTTCGAGAATCACCGTGTCTTCCCCCCTCTCTTCGGACCTCGGATAATCCTATAATACTCCAGCGCAACTTGTCTATCTCTTCTTCCAGCTCCAGGATCTTCTCGTCAGTCCTCAGTGTGCGTGCGTTAAATGTTGCCAGGTCGAGTCGTCGTAGGTGGCAACCGAACCTCCACCGGAGATTCTTAGCACCCCCTGCCCCGCCGTTACCATGGTCGCCACCGTAGCCAGGAATAGCGGGGCCGCCGGGGGACTGGGGCCGTCTATTTGTGTAATTGTTCATGGGGGATATATTGCCATAGTTGCCACGCTTGGCGAGCGGGTTGGCAACCACAGTTTTTTTTGTCGTACAGTTGCTGTTATCAGGAAGATGCTGCTGCCCATCTCCTGCCTGTTTCCCTCTGTCGCCTTTTACGACACCCACGGGAAGATATGGGGTAGTGGATATTCTTGACCGCCACTACACGGTTAATTATTAGTTATGACAGTCATGTTTATTTTAAACATGACTGTCATAACTAATAATTAACCGTTAAATAAATATTAGTTATGACAGTCATGTTTATTTTATTATTTTAAGTTTTATCGTGAATATATTTCTGTCCGTTATACATAACTCAGTTTTATTTCTTGCTGTAGCCTCTTACTTTTTATTTATTTATTTCCTACTATACAATTATATCTACAGCTTTATCATCTAATGCGATAATGAAGACAACTATTGTTTACAAACTACAACTACACAGCAATAATTTTCTATCATAAGTATGTACTTATTGCTACTACAAACATCGTATCTATATCACAGTAGGACCATAGCTTATTTCAAAGAGAGCTCTTGCTATGAATCCACCTACAGTTTACAGTAAAACAAAATAAATCTATGTATTCTGCTTTACGGTTGAGGACACAAAGTGCGCGTGTACACGGAGCTTCAGTCACCAGGTTAGTACGGCTGCGCGGCCGTCGCCGCCGCCACACGTATCTGTCCGGAACACACACGCACACTTGTTGCAATACGTCTGGATTGTGAATCTTTCCCCTCATCACCTTAAAGATATATAAAACAAGCTCTAAATTCCTTCTTTCTTTTAGCTCATTATATTTTGTAAATATAAAATGTCATCTAAGGATTTGAATGAAATTTTGTGTTAAGGTAATGTTTCATTTTACAAGCTTATCTAAATAGATGTAACTCCTGAAAAAAAAATATTTTTTCCGCCGTGCGAAACTCGGACAAGGATATGTTTTGTATGTAAAAGAAGAACTTAATGTCCCTGTCAACTGCGGATGTCCAAGACTTGGACACGAAAATATCTCCGTTGACTGCGGGTGTCCAAGTGTTAGACATTTTTTTACCCGCTCTTTTAATGAAGAAACAAAGCATTATGCGCTATTTCTAACTCATTCTACCATATGTCAATGTGTACAGGATAAAAAGGGCTAGCATAAGAACCCCACAGCTTATACACTTTAGTAGTATATTTTATTTAAATCATTCTTAAATGTCGTCCGTTCCTTGAGTCAGCCATTAGTGTGATTGACGCGCGCTAACAACGAAGTTGTTTGTAATTATTTTGTATTAATTTATATTTATTGTGTGGTGAATTGTGTTAAAACAATACCGGGGTAAGTAACCTTCTTATTTGTAATCTCATTTTGTGTATTGTCTTATTAAGTACGTGTAAAATCGTTTTTTAATATGTATGAAGCAAACTGCTATCTTAGAACTAACATGCTGGTTGAGGAAAGTTGACTTGAAATGTACGTAAAATTTTAGTTTTGACTGTCAGTTTTGTGTTAAAATATGTGTAATTGTTCATCGTTTACAGTTTCAGTACATTAAAATGAGGATAAAGTGCAATATTTTCAAAATTTTAATGTAAATACGCAATAGGTAGTGTCCATTTTTGTGACGTCCGCAGTAGTGAATTCTAGTTCTCTGTTTTGCGGGTGGCGAAAAAAGGAACTAAAGTTTGCCATACTGCATCAAGTTCAAATTCGGTTGAATGGTTAGAATGGTAAAGAATCTAGCGCCCTCGAGCAGAGAAATGGATCTTGGTTGACTCCACGATTATTCGATGATTTATGAAAAAATTGAATGTGGCATTTGGATATGTCATGTATGTTAACACAAGACTTCGGAATTTTTTAAACAGTTTATTAAATCAGAAAATTAGAAAGTATTTACATAATATGCTTTTTAATATTTTTATTTTAATATTTTTTAATATTATTTAATATTTGAAATTTTTATTTTTTTAATTTAATATGTTGAGTGATTTTTTAAGGTCACCTCAGACACATATTTTTTATTTTGTTTTTTTTTAGTGTACATTTTATCTGTATGTACTTTGCAAATCGTGTAACGTTGCGTTATGTATCAACCTAGAGCAAGATTGCTGCTACCTACAGTACCATTCGTAAATGAATTGTACTGTAGATACAGTAAATCCAACAAGTACCAGGAGCCTTTTAAAGAAATGAGTACCTATGTTATATATTTATTTAATTTTATACTTATGTCCATCCATCTATTTAGTTTTTATTGTTGCCTAGCTATAATTTGTTCAGCTAATTATTTCAGACTATCATCGTCGAAATTGTTAAGTTAGTTAAGTTACACAGCCTATTTCCGTCCCACTGCAGGGCCTTCCCTCACTTCTGAAAAGGTTTTAGGGCAAAGAAGTGTCCGCCGCGCTGCCCATATGAGTGTTGGCGAACTGCACATGCCTTGGATTTTTTTTTATTTCTCAGACAGTCAGACTTCCTCATGATGTTTTCCTTCACCGCCGAGCAAGAGGTAAATCAGCACTTAAAATTGCAATTAATAATTTCATTGATGCCGGCGGGGGATCGAACCCGGTGTGCTAGCATACTGTGAAATTTAACGCGAGAGCTAACAATCTGAGCTACCAGGGCTCTCTCATGGTCGAAATGAATACTTAAGTTAGTTAAGTTACAGTCTTTTTACGCCCCACAGCTGGGCAAAGGCATCCCCTTATTTCTCAGAGGGTTTTAGGGCAAAGAAGTTTCCGCCGCGCTGCCCCAATGCGTGTTGGTGAACTTCACATGTCTTCGAAATATTTTTTTTCTTATTTCACAGACGTGCAGGTTTCCTCACAATGTCTTTCTCACTTAAAATTGCAATTAACAATTTCATTATTGCTAGCGGGAATCAAACCCGACTTGCTAGCGTACTGTGAAATTTACAGCGAGCGCTAACCATCTGAGCTACCACGGCTCTTCTGAGCCACCACGGCTCTCATCTTTGAAATGAATACAACCTATAGGATAGGGTGACAAAAGAGCACGCAGTCCACCTGTGGTGGTTGCTGCGGCCCATAGATATCTACATCTATCCTCGATTACAAATCAAAATGCAGATGCATGTCACCCGTGACGACTAAGATGGAACGCCTCGTTTCCAGTAAAAAGGCTCTCCGGTTCTCTACACTCACCATACGAAACACAGAAGGATTAAGCTATTATTTCACGGTGGTATTCGGTGAGAGCGTGGTCCTTCCCCGGTCAAGCCGGCCTATTCGTGCTACAACTATACTACAAATATAACTGCAGCATGGCTCTACCATGTACAAAAAACGAGGAAATCCTGAGGACCTTAAGTCCCAAGGTTTCCCCCGTAGAAGCAGTGCACAAAATGCACAACAGAACGGGCAAGAGATACAACCTTGCCCTAGTAATCCTATCGAACGTGCCGGAGACTAAAGCCATCTTCCGGCAGGTACGCACAGTGTGTGGCCTGTCGAGGGTCAAGGTAGAGCACCCACATAGGCCCGGTTTCCCGGCGCAGTGCCACCGCTGCCAACTTTATGGTCACGCGGCGGCCAACTGCTCCGCCCCACCCAGGTGCGTTAAGTGCCTAGAACCACATAACACGAAAGAGTGTCCCCGGCCCAAAGACGCCGAATCCCCGCCCGCTTGTGTCCTGTGCAACCAGACAGGACATTCGGCAAACTACAAGGGTTGCCCACGCGTACCTCAACCTCGCCCCAGTAGGAAAGCTCCACCGCCGGTGAATGACCGCTCATTCCCGGCCCTCCAACAACGGCCCCGTCAGGGCCTTTCTCAGCCCACCCAGGGCTTCTCTCGACCCTCTCAGAGTCCCCCTAGGCCCCCTCAGGGCATAATTCGGCCCCCTTCGGGCTTCTCCAAGCCAATGCAGCCTCCAGTCTTTCCCTGGGGGCCCAAAAAGGCAGACCCACCGCGGACAACCTCGTACGCACATGAAGCAGAGCCCACAATCGACGACTACAACACGCTATATTCCGCTATTAGGAATATCGATGTTAGGGAAATAACCGTAGTATCACGCAAACTGCGCGTGGCCAAGTCCCCCCAAGAACGTCTCCTCGTTCTTGCAGAACACAATAACCTTCTGTTAGCGTTGTAAGTTAAGTTAACTTAATTAACTTAACTTCAATGACTGAGCAGATCGCTTTACCTATATCTCACGGTCGTATCAAACCTAAGGGTTTATCGCTTGTATCATTTAATATTCGCGGCTTGCGAAATAACCTCCCAGAGCTCAAGCTCTTTCTTCGGAATCGTGAAGTCGATTTCCTCCTCCTACAGGAAACTAATCTCAAAGCTAAGGACACTAGAGGCCTTTCTATTAAAAACTTCTCTCTTCTTCGTAACAAGAAGACCCTTCATTGCTCGCCCATTTCTACTCCACAGCTTACCAACATGGAAGCCACGGTATGCAGGCTAGCTATGACTAGACATCAGTCCATCCTCATAGTCTCCTGCTACATCCCTACAGGAACCTATCCCCTCAAAAAAGATTTTTAGGCCATCTTTAGGCAATTCAGTCATTATGTTTGGAGATTTTAACTCCAAGCATACTGAATGGACATGCCGCACTACGTCCCCTAGTGGCAAGATACTGCTCGATATCATGCAGTCTCTTGATATTACCGTCCATAGTCCTCTCGGTGTTACTCACTTTCCCGATAACATCGATCACGCCCCCGATGTGTTAGATTTTGCGTTACTCCAAGGAGTTTCTCTCAACCTCAGAGCAATCGAGACACTAGACGATCTAGGATCAGATCACCGACCGGTCTCCCTCATTCTTGGCCATCAGCCACCTCCCCCAACACACACGAAAACCTTCACTAACTGGAAGGGATTCAAGGAGTCCCTAGCTAAAGCTATGGACTCACAGGACTCTACCATCTCCCTACCGTCGGACTTAGATAGTCCCGAAAAAATCGACACCGCGCTCGATTCACTCTCCACCCTTATTAAATCCTCCCTTAAGGAGAACGAAAGGGTCGTCCCGGTTGCTAACAATAATGGGCTTCCCTACATATTAGCAACCTATTAAAAGCCAAAAAAAGCTGCTTTCCGGAAAGCAGCAAAATATCCCACCCCCGAATATAGGCGCGCGGCCAATCGTCTTCAACGAGAACTCCGCTTCCGCCTCTCTGAATTTCGAGACCTCGAAAAGAGTAAGCTCATGGAGAATATCTCTCCATCTCACACAGCGTACTATCAGATGGCTAGAGCCCCCCGCATAGACGCTATCACCCACACTCCCCCTCTCTCCCGTCCCGACGGCACGGTTGCCTTCGAGGACGAGGAAAAGGCTGAGTGCTTTGCAGATAGCATTGCCGCTCAATGCTCTCCTAGTTCTCAACCCGTCGACCCCTCTCACGTCCAGGCAGTGGAGGATGAGGTCCGCCGCCGGAACTCACCCCCTACGGCCTCCGAACCTATCTCTGTGTCCAATGATGAGATTTCATCCCTCATCAAAGGACTTAAGCCCAAAAAGCCTCCGGGCGCGGATGGCATCTCCAACCAAGCCCTAAAACACTTTCCTGAGCAGGTGTTAACCTTTTTATCTATTATCTTCAACGCCTGCTTCAACCTCAGTTATTTCCCCACTACGTGGAAAGAGGCTACTGTGATTGGAATTCCCAAGCCAGGCAAGCCTCTCAACCTCCCCCTCCAGCCATCGCCCCATTAGCCTCCTCAAGGCAATGGGCAAGCTCTTCGAAAGAGTCGTCCAAACGCGTATGAGGCGCTATCTGTTTCCCACAGACGGCAACCCTCTTATCATTCCCCATCAATTCGGTTTCCGAGCCAAACACTCATGTCCCCAACAAGTTCACCGCATTGTGGAATATATCCTCAGCGGGTTCTATCCTCGTCGTCATAAGACCATCGCGGTCTTTTTCGACATAGCTAAAGCTTTCGATAGAGTCTGGCACACAGGCCTCATCTACAAGCTCTACAAAATAGGTCTCCCCGATCGTCTAGTTCGTCTCGTGGCCTCCTATTTAAAACATCGTACCTTTCGTTTTAGACACGAAGGCACGCTTTCTTCACAGCGAACTATCAAGGCTGGTGTCCCTCAGGGCTCAGTACTTGCTCCTCTGCTGTACATCCTGTTCACCAACGACATTCCCATCCCGTCGAAAGGTGTTCAACTCTCCCTCTTCGCAGACGACACTGCCATCTACTGCAAAGGTGTCTCACTACCGTTCATACGGAACAAGATCCAAAAGTCAGTTGATGACCTAGGAGCTTGGTTCAAAAAATGGCGCATCGATGTGAACCCGGAGAAGAGCTCCGCCGTTCACTTCGATTATAAACGACGCCGTCTCAAAACCACTCCACCAATACGTATGCTAGAGACCCCTGTCCCCTGGCATACGTCCGCCAAATATTTAGGTGTCACTCTAGACACAGGGCTCACTTTCAAGCCCCACGTCAAAAGAGTAACCCGTCACGCACGATTTTATCTGAGTAGGCTCAACAGTATGTTGGGCCGACACAGTAAAATGTCCCTTCGAAACAAGCGTACTCTTTACAAGGTCTGTATACGACCAGTCATGTCCTACGCGGGCCCCGTCTTTGCCCACGCAAACCCTAATATTTTAAATGAACTCCAAATAGTTCAGAACCTCTTCTGTCGTCGAGCTGCGAACGCACCTTGATACGTCCGTAATGCCGACCTTCATCGGGACTTAGAGCTCCCAACAATTCAACAATTTTTTTAAAAAACTCTCTGAGAACTTCTTCAAAGCCTCAGAGTCGCACCCAAACCATTTAATTCGTGAGGCAGCTTCTTATGCAGCCCCACCCCCCTCTCGCTATCGTGTCCGCAGGCCGAGAAACTCTCTCTCGGACCTGCCTAATAAACTGTCAAACGACCTGAACTGTCTCCTGGCGGCTCAGGCCAACTCTAATTAAATTAAATTATTGTAATAACTAACATTAATTTGCCTTCGTAGGCACTCCCTCAGCGGCACTTAGCCGCCTGCGCCCTCTTTTCCCAAAAGAGGGTCGCTCATGATAAGGCACAATACAGCTTGATCAGCCGGCTGCCTGTCCCCAAAGGCGGTTTTTAGAGGGTATCACTTAGGGTCCCCGGTAGGACAGTGAGCCCCTCATAACCACGATAGACCGGCTATCGTGGTATGCGTAATGCATTTTCCGCCTCCCTACGTATAGGGTGGCCCTTTAATTGCTTCGGGCGCAAAAAAAAAAAAACATGTATAAAAAATATTTTAATGGACTAGTACATGATGCACAAAAAAGTGCAGAATCGGACTTTAATTGTTGCATATTTTTGTATAATGCATAAGAAGTGGGTTCTTTAAAAATATACATAATTAATATTTTTTTTATTTCAGGAAGAGATATATTTATTTTAAATTTTATTATTTTGTAGCTTTTATTTGTGTTAAAGAGATTATGTTACCTTTTGGAGAAATAATGTTGTTGGTTATTGGAAATGTAACATAACCGCTGAGCACCTTGCGGCGCCTCTGTCACTCGACACATATTATAGTGCATTGGGTATTGTTTACAAAAAACGTTATTTATAGCTCTACATCAGCGAGAGTAACCCTTGAGTGGTTTTATGGTTTTTAAAGGATTGAATAAATCTTTATTTCTGTACAAGTGCTGTTAAAGTTTGTTTGCTCAAATAAAGTAATTAATTTTTTCAATAAATATGGCACTTACGACTAAAATTTTGATATCGGCATTATGAGTACTTATGAAATACTTTATGAGATTTCTAAAACTTAGCAAGACCTATTGAAAGATGACTGAATCATGTAAAGAAAAAGAGAGGTTCAAGACTCAATCATTATAATGAAATAAAAAAACTATTTTTATTGACTAAAGCATTACGCCGCATTATGCCGCATCTGGTCCGAACTACATTCTACATCGGTGTAAGTTGATTGTGGGTTCTTGTAAGCTTATTATTAATGCGTTTTATGATAAAACATTGTATTATAGCCTATGATTTTGCACATAAAATATTGTAAACAATAGATGTAAGATAAAAATAAAATAAAATTGAACTATTAAAAAACTTTGTGTCAATGAGAAATATGATAGTTTTGACTTTATTCAGTATTTAGTTATACTAATTACTTTAAAACTTTATTAAATATATGTATTCTTTTATAGGAAATTTCATAGAGAATTCAGAAATGTATACATATTATAATATTCGATATACCAAAACCAAAATATTTGCGTTTAAACTGATTGGGCCCAATCAGCCGTCCATTTTATTAAACAGCTCCGCAGTCAACGGAGTACTACGGTTAGAGTCTCCGCAGCTGAAAGGTTTGATGTTGGTAACACTACTAATACAGTTGCAGCATGGTTCTACTACGTAAAAAACTAAAATGGGGACAAGAAAAAAAAAACAAATTTAAAATATTTCGCCGTTCAACTTAAATATATTTTTTATAATTTTGAACTATAAGAAATATGCTGTGCTCATTTCGTGTTACAGTTTCCCTCTTACGTCTCTCACGCAATGATATAGAGTTGTGAGTTCTTTTACGCCGTCAGATGTTCTTTGACACGACAAAGTTATTAAATTTAAATTTGTAAACATGGAGTACAGGAAGTACAGCTGCGGAAACGTAATGAAGTGGTAAATATTTGGCAACAAAAGGAGAGACAAATTTCCCAAGTGGAGTGTTTTTCAAACTACGGTTCTATGCTCGCATAGCTCTGTCTCCAAAATTTACGTATAAACTGGAAATGAGGCATTCCATCTCAGCCGTCAGGGGTGAGAATAAATGTAGACTTCTATAGGCTACACCATCCACTTACTATTAGTTGGACTGTGTGCTCGTTTGCAACCCATATTTTTATTTAAAGGGCTTCTTCAGTCCAAGAATATCTGCAACCAACTTCAAACATAGAGGCTATAAGTGCGTTATCTTGCGTTGCCTGTAATTATACCAGGTGTAATCATACCTTCTCATCGCAACACAGTAGCGTAGGCAGTAGGCACTACTGCTTGGAAGCAGAATAAGTTGAAAGGCTGTTGTATATCTAGACGAAATACGAGGCGGAAGTGGAACCCTACCACTTCCGCCGCGGCGTTGCAGAAGGTCAATTCCAATAACGGTAAAAAATTTCTCGTGTCGAGCCTAAAAACATCGCTAGATACTTCTTTTTCGTCAAAATTAAATGAAATTTGGTACAAAAATAAAAACGCTCATGAGGTCTGCACTTTTGGATTTTCCAAACTATTTTGTGTTTATAAGAGATGGGCCAAGTAATCATTCACACTGATAGCATTTCCGAAACCTGTAGTTGGATTTCGACATTCAACAATATTGTTGCCACAATTAGAAAGCTAAGAATTAAACCAATGATTTAAAAAGAGGAGCTCTGGGGGGCTTCCGGGTGTCACTCACTTCCGTGAGTCCAGCAGTAGAACGATGGAATCATGAAAGAGTCCAACTAATAGTAACTCACGTTACATAGGTAGCTGTGTATGACTGTCCACTATCCTATAACGTCCCGTTTAAAAAACTGCGTTTGTAGAACGTAAAACGAACAAACGCGTAATATACACCTCAAACATACATAATCTAAATATAAAAAAAATCAAAAGCTGTGACATATAACGGACTATTTGCGCCTTTACTTTTAATTTTTTGATATGCACTTTGATGCTTTGCTTTATATACATTGCTTTTCATTCGATCTCACGCTTCCGTGATCAAACGATGAGAGTTCTCTTTGTTAAATCTTCGCACTAAATACAATACTTCGAAAGGTGTCGTGCTACATAGAACTTTTTACATCGTCGGAACGGGAGTTTGTTTTAAGGGGAGTAGGTCTTGCTAAGTTTTATGAATAAAAGGAAAAAAGAGCGTTGCTCTATTGTATCCATGATGCCTTCAGTCTTTGCGTTGTAGATAAGATTCTCGACCGCTTCTCTTGCTTTCCCTGGTAGTGTTTAAACGATTCAAAGGTTATGTGATATAAAATAACCGAAAAGGGCATATAAGTACTACGGTGATATTATATAAAAAAAAAACAAACTCTTAATAATGTATAATAAATTTTAGTTTTTTAAAATACCATTTTAGCTAGAGTTTATTTAAAATTTAGTAACTTTTTAAGATCTTACAACAGGGCCGTCGGTGACAGTATCTTTGAACGTAATGCGGCACCAGTTTGTTACCAAAGCTTCGACAACATTAGCACCGCGCACCATCACAAGCACCACAACAACACGTGTAATTTCGATCAAAACTATCACCAGCACATAGTTAAGTGACTTTGGGAAAATTCGTGCAGGAAGGGACCGCGCTTTTACAGAATATCAGCGTAAAATAGCAGGTTGATGCCGCTGTGTTACGTATGGCAAGAGTGGAAAACCGGAGACTCTTTTAACTGGTAACGAGGCATTGTAACTTTTTTCTCAAAGATGACAACGTATTTCAATTTTGTTTCTTAAATGGATGTGTTTGTGGTCCAAAGTGTCCCCATACAATCCGGTGGATTGTGTGGGTGTTTTTCACCCTTACCTACTTGTATTAAAAATATTCTTCTTTTCACCCAATACAACATGCGTACGTACATAAAAATATTCTTCTTTTCACCCAATACAACATGCGTACGTACATAAAAATATTCTTCTTTTCACCCAATACAACATGCGTACGTACATAAAAATATTCTTCTTTTCACCCAATATAACATGCGTACGTACATAAAAATATTCTTCTTTTCACCCAATACAACATGCGTACGTACATAAAAATATTCTTGTTTTCACCCAATACAACATGCGTACGTACATAAAAATATTCTTCTTTTCACCCAATACAACATGCGTACGTACATAAAAATATTCTTCTTTTCATCCAATACAACATGCGTACGTACATAAAAATATTCTTCTTTTCACCCAATACAACATGCGTACGTACATAAAAATATTCTTCTTTTCACCCAATACAACATGCGTACGTACATAAAAATATTCTTCTTTTCACCCAATACAAAATGCGTACGTACATAAATATTCTTCTTTTCACCCAATACAACATGCGTACGTACATAAAAATATTCTTCTTTTCACCCAATACAACATGCGTACGTACATAAAAAAACATTAATGCTTAATATCTATTTAAGACACATTAGTCTTATTCACGAATAGAATTATACATTTTATAAATGAGTAGTATTTCTGTCTGAAATACGATAGGAATAAAACTCGGTTTACTTAGAATTGCCCTTGTGAATTCTACAATCGATATTCATTACATTTTCAACATTATCTGTTACTGGTTACTGTCATTACAGTTCAAGTAAAATTTTAGTAGTAAATCAGGAAAGAAAATGATAGTCGAACTTCAAGCATAAAACTCTCGTAAAATGTTTAAGGTTTGTTTTAAGAACTGACGGAAGGCGTCCCGTGGTACGGCATCGTTGATAAGTTTTAAACGAACTTTATGAGATACCATAATTGATATACTCAAAAATATATCAATGGGTACCAAGGAAATATTTATTATGGAAACGGTTTGTATATATAGGAAAAGGATAGATTTATTTTTATGATAAGCTTTTATGATTAAGTTTTTTAATATTAAAACCATTACGTAATTTTATGTAATATGTTGCAGTAGTGAAAGGCAGAGTCGGAAAGGCGCATCTTTAGCGAAAGTTTATCGACCAAATTGGCGATATAATGAAAATAAGCCAAATTACGGGTACCCTTAACCAACGAGCATGTATATGGATGTGGAGGAGGCGAAAGAGGTGTGTCAGGATCGTGCCAAATGGAAGTATGTAGTCTCTGCATACACTTCCGGGTGACAGGGTGCATATGTATGTATTTGTATGTATGTACAACCATTGCAAGCGAGCTATCAGTAATTAGCTTCTGTTGCCAATTTTAAATATAGACGGCCGCAATTGTTACCACTTTGAAATAAAAGCTCTCACAATTTGTGATTACACAAGTTTCTGGCCATTTAAAGCAGGACACAAGCGCACGTCCCTACTTTATTGATAACTGTAACATTTTTCTTTAAAATGAGAGTGACAAACGAGCACGCTGTAAATATCACGGCTTATTAGTAGTTTTGTATCTCAGTTTAAAAGCGCACATGTTGTTAGACTACCATATCGCCGTTTGATTCAAAGTAATATTTGTTACAGTTAATTTTTTATCCAATATGGGTGATAAACACGCACACAGTTCACCAGATGGTAAGTGGATGCTGTGGCCCATAGATATCTACATTTTTATCCTTAATTTAAGAATCAAAATGCACATGCGTTGACACCCCTGAGGAGGAATGCCACGTTTCAGTAAAAAGGGTCTCCGCTTCCCTACACTCACCGAATGATACACAGCAGCATAAAGCTGCTGTTTTTCGCTGGTATTCTGAAAGAGCGTGGACTTACCCCGGTTGAGCCGAGCCGAGCCAATCGTGCTACAACCAAAATATAGCTGCAGCGTGGCTCAACCATGTACAAAATATTCGAAAAATACAACGGAACGTATTTCGGAAGAATGCATGAAAACTATTTCAAAGTTAAGATTATCGATGTATGAAGTTAATAAATCTGAAATAGCAAGTTCCCAATCATTATACGGCGAAAGTTGCTGAGCATCCTTACGGGGAATACATTTTTAATATATCTATTAATCGTTGCCGACATTTTTTGTGGAGAAAAACAAAACGAAATCCTTGAATTGAGATATTTTTGTATTCTTCACTCACAACTTTAAATGGGTAATTTGTGTACAAATGTTACCGTCTAAAGACATTGAAGAAATATTGTGTTTATGCATTGAAACAGAAACAGTAAACAGAAACAGAATATTTTTTATTCAACGTAGATTATAAACAATGCTTATTGAAAGTCACTTTTTTATTTACCACTGGTTCGCAAAAAACCTCTGTCCTGGGAAGAACCAGCAAGAAACCCAGTGTGATTTTTTTTAAAAAATAGCTTACAATCATGTTAACAATTAACAACAAAAGACAAATTAAAAAATAGCTTGGTAGCGATAACCCACATTGAATATGAGTATCCATTTTCTTATTTTTGCAATGTAATAATGTTCATTTGAATGACGCATTCGTTTCCTTTTTTTAGAAAAATTGAATATGTAGACGAATACTTACGAAAAAATGTCACTTATTATCTCATAAGCCCGCATCATCATCATCATCATCATCATCACAGCCCTTCACAAGTCCACTGCTGAACATAGGCCTCCCCAAAGTAATGCCACAAAGCACGGTCCTGAGCCACCTGCATCCATCGACTTCCTGCATATCTTACCAGGTCGTCACTCCATCTAGTGGGGGTCGCCCTACACTACGCCTACCGGTACGAGGCTGCCACTCGAGAACCTTTCTTCCCCATCGGTTATCGGTTCTTCGAGCTATATGGCCGGCCCATTGCCACTTCAGCTTACTAATCCGTTGGGCTATGTCGGTCAATCTGGTTTTACTGCGGATATCCTCATTTCTGAGTCTATCACGCAGAGAAACTCCGAGCATAGCCCTCTCCATAGCTCGCTGAGCGACCTTGAGCGTCCTCATACGGCCAGCAGTGAAGGACCACGTCTCTGATCCGTAAGTCATCACTGACAACACGCACTGGTTGTACACTTTAGTTTTCAGAGATTGAGGTATACCTGACGAGAAGATATGTCGTAATTTCCCGAACGCTGCCCAGCCGAGTTGAATCCGTCGATTGACCTCTCGGTCGAAGTTGGACTTACCTAGTCGGAATATTTGTCCCAGGTAAACGTACTCGTCAACAACTTCGAGCATAGTGCTCCCAACAACTACCGGCATAGGTGTGACATGGACATTAAACATAATCTTTGTTTTGTTCATGTTCATCTTAAGACCTATCTGTTGGGAGGCACTATTGAGGTCATTGAGCATAGTGCTTAAGTCCTCCAGCGATTCTGCCATAAGGGCTATATCGTCGGCAAATCGAAGGTGAGTGATGTACTCGCCATTGATGTTAATACCGTATCCTTTCCAGTCCAGTAGCTTGAAAACGTCTTCCAAAGCAGCGGTGAAGAGTTTCGGGGATATAACGTCACCCTGTCTTACACCTCTCTGCAGTTGGATAGGTTTCGAGCTCTGGTTCTGTACTCGGATAGCCATCGTAGCCCTACTGTACAAACACTTCAGCACTTCGATATACCGACAGTCAACTTGGCACCGCTGAAGGGACTGCAGCACCGCCCAAATTTCGACGGAATCAAAGGCTTTCTCATAGTCCACATACGCCAGGCAAAGTGGCAAATTGTACTCTTCAGTCTTCTGTACAATCTGCCGCAGGGTATGTATGTGGTCTATGGTACTAAAGCCTTTTCGGAAACCGGCTTGTTCGGGAGGCTGGAAGTCGTCGAGTCTGCGTGTGAGACGATTCGTTATGACTCTCGAAAACAGCACGTAGACGCGGCTCAGAAGGGAAATCGGTCTGTAGTTCTTCAAGAGAGCGTTGTCGCCTTTCTTAAAGAACAAGACCACCGCACTTCTGCTCCACGCTTCTGGAGTAGTGCCACCATGTAGGACGGAATTGAAGAGCTTCTGAAGGACTTCAAGTACCGGTGTTCCACCCGCTTTCAGAAGCTCCGCTGTAATTCCATCCTCGCCTGGGGCCCTGCCGTTTTTAAGGTGCTGGAGAGCCATTCTAATCTCGCTTAGACTGACGTCCGGGATATCATCCGAATAGTGTCGGATAAGACTTGCTCTTGGATCGTTACTCACACTTGCGTGTGGCTCCAACGATGATGTGTACAGCTGCCCATAGAACCTCTCAATCTCACTCAAAATCTCAGGTGTCCCGGAAACGATGCTGCCACACTCAGTCTTCAGCCTTGACAGTTGGCTCTTTCTGGCAGACAGATCTCTGGCAAAGACTTTGGAGCCCTGGTTCCGCTCGATCGCTTCTTTAATACGAGCAGTATTAAAGTTGCGTAAGTCTCGCCGCATGCATTTGGAGATCTGTCTGTTCAGTTGCCTGTATGCTATGTAAGCCCGCATAGAACATGGAAAAGGCTTACAATGTGACTGTAACTATTGTTTTAGTTTTTATTTTAATAGCGAATCGATTACGATGATTCTTGTTCTATTAAATAGGTATACAGGGGTGATTCAATATATATTTTTAGAAAAATTCCACCCTTAAGCTTGGAAAAATATGTGATGTAGTTTTTAATGTAACTGTTTAACCAATAATGAGATTGTAATAAGTAAGTCCACTTAAAATGGTAAAAAGGGGCTTTAACTCTTCGATACTCTATATCTTAGCTCCTGGTTCAGAATGTGGAATTATTTTATTCTATTTATTTATTTGACGACGGCTTTTACTTTTCGTTACAAGTATTTTTTTTTCTTTTAAACTTTTCTTCTTTATTCTTTACGTTGTTTTCATATTTTGAACGAGTGATGAATACAATTTTGTAGTATGACTGTCATCATTATCCTCTTTCTAAGTCTACTGCCGAACACGATCTTGATACACCTCGTTCGCTTTATTCTGTTACCATTACAGTCTACGTAAAGCCTAGGTAGAGCTGAACGTAGGCCTTCTCCACGTATGGCTGGCGCGGCGGATTGCTAAACACAATTTTTTATTTCTGAGATATTATTAGGAAGACGCTGCTGCCCGTCTCCTGGTTTATTTTCCTCCGTCACTCGTCTCTTACGACCCCCACAGGACAATATGAGGCAGGCTCTTACACGGCCACTGCTCGGCTACTTAGCTTTATTTATATATTTACGCATGTATGTAACTTGGCCCATATTCAATATATGGCCATTAAAAATAATGCATATTATTAGGATCTGTAAAAAGGTCTTTAATCCTATAACACTGTTCACCAGAAGCAGATTTATCTCGCAAGAATATTTTATAGCGTCAACCTAGATCCCATAGTGAACAAAATTATTCTACTGCAAGAAATTTGCAACCATGTTACAAAATTTTAGCTGCGACCACTATCAAAGCGAGGAGGAATGTTTGATATATATAGCGGCAGCAGACAGTATCACTATATAAACTTCTATTACTTCTTAACACTTAAGAGAGTACCAAGTCTACCTCATACTAAGTAGACCTTTTTTTACTTGACAAGAGGCATTCCATCTTAGTCCTTAGGGGTAACAACGCATCTGAATTTTAGTTTTTAATCGAGAAATGATGAGATGAAATGACGTGATGAATGAGACGTGATGCTTCTTCTGTCTTTAAGTTGATTATTTATTTTATTCTAAACTTAACACATTTATACACACGTATAAATAGTCGGGAGGCTACACCTCTTACAGACAACAAAAAGTAATATAATATATTTTTATTTTCATTTATAAATATAAAACTTAAGCCTATTAAGAATATAAATTACAATAGTGCAATCTATTGAAATAGTTATATTCTATGGGTAGGTCAAGTGGTCGGTACGGAGCGTTTTAATCATTAAATGACTGATTTTTAAATATAAAACTGGTATGACAAATAAACAATTCACCTGGTGGTAAATGGCTTATGCAGACCATAGACACTTACAGCCATCCGGAAACAAATCAAGCTTGTCAAAATGTGTGAATGATATCTTGTCTAAAATGTGTGAATGATACCTAAGTTACGTAGTATTAAATTTTCTTATTATTTACTTGCTTATATATGAATATTGTGAAGTAATAATTATAGAAACAGTCTACTTCTACTGGGAACTATTTTTTAATTTATAGGAGAAAAAGAGCCTGAATCAGCATACCTCACTGTGCCTCAAAATATTTAAAATCTGTAGAGCTTCAACGGTGCCGATAGAAAACGACTTAGTGAATAACTTAAGTCCTAAGGTAGATATTTTTGTCTTATTTTGCTATTTGCTGAACATGTGAGGGAAATTCGAAGACGTGTAAAGTACGCTTACCTGCGCTGCGAAAAGCCGAACTTTTCTCCTCTACGGCCCGTACTCTGAAGTGTTCACTTACATGAGCGGGTGTTCACCCGTGTGTTCACCTGCGTGATAGGTGAACACTATTGAACATTTTTTTATTTTGATATTTTGTTATCTCTCTTTAGTTTGGTATTTACGTAAAGTAACCAATGATTATTATAAAATATTTGTTAAAATGGTTTACTCCTTGCTAACATATTTATCGAATCGTAACGAAGACCACATAATAGGATGTTATTTTCGGATATAGTCCTCACACGTGCCATTCCCTGTCTGTCCAACTTGTCACTAGCACCTCCACTTACACTGTGGAGTTGAATATATTTCTACTATATTTCAATTTTTTCCTCATGTTTTAATTTATAATAATTAATAAGAAATGTAATAAATTAATAAAAAAGAAGTTTTAAATAAAGCTCTAAAACAATAAAGTGCAATAATATGAGAGAATAACTTAGTAAGTTTAACTCAGCATTATGCTACGGATTTGTGAAAACTTTTAATAGGCTTACTTTATGACACATATGTATAATATGGTGTAAATCATTAGTTGTTAGTTTTCCCGCTATAAAGTAATTGATTATTTTTAAAACTACTAGTAAATTCATGTATTAAACACTATAGTTTTTGTAGTGTTGTCCACATTACAAGTAGCCTTTTTGCGCTGCGCGAGGTGACTTGCAATCTTAAGCAGGCTCTTTGTTCCGACTCCAGATGGTAACAGTTTCTGGCTCACTTTGTGACAAATCTCAAATTGTCGCAATTCGATTTGAGAAGTTACGTACAGGTGCACGAAAAGGCGAATTTAAAAGAATTCTTAAGTGAAAACTACTCGGTACTCTTTAGTAGGATGTTTAAAAAGTTTTTATCCTCTCAAAATAACTGTTCGACTTAGTTAAGTGAGTTACAAACAATGTTTTATTTAGTTACAAGTACAAACACTCACGTCGTATGTAATGTGATGGCGACGAATTAAATAATTTTACTTTTACCACTAATTTTGGAAAAAATACCCCTTCTTATATAAACATGAAATAATTTAAAAACAGCGTGATTGTGATCATATCATACCCAGATGTGATCAGTAATGTAGTTTTGGTAGTATAATAAACATTATTATAAAGTTTTTGCTTAATTAAATTTATATATTTTTTTGATAGACTAGTCCCGTGTATTCTCTCAAAAGAGAATCTTTTATCTTTTTGTCTCGTGGTTGTTGTTAGATATGATTGTGGAAAAATATTAAAAAGAGACATGGTTTCCGATAGATGACTGTAATTTTTTAAGAGAATAGTTGAAAAACGAGCGTGTGGCTCACCTGAAGGTGAGTGATCGCTGCCGCCAATGAACGAATGCAAGACCACGTATAAAAAGAGGTGCATTGCCGGCTTTTTAAAAAAGAGTAGACTATTTTCTTGAAGGTCACTTAATCATATTGGTTCGGAAAAATCCTTGTGTTAATTAATCCTAAAAATTCCTCCGAGTATTTTCAGTGGTAAATGCTATTATACAATATGGAAAGCGGTGCAACATCACTTCGCAGTGACATTCAATTAAGCTGATCAGATAGAACTCGGTCGTCGATGATGGTAACGACGGTGGTAGTGATTGTCATTTGATATAATAACGATAATATATTTTTGATGATACGCATGCACGAACGTAAGCATGCACGCAAGCACACACACACACACACACACACACACACACACACACACACACACACACACACACACACACACACACACACACACACACACACACTCACACACATACATTGTGATTTATCGGGTAGATTTTGGTATACAAATAACTTTCATATAAATTATTCATCCAAAAAATTCAGAGATTAGCAGCAGCGTCTTCCTGACAACAACAAATAATGAAAAACTGCAGTTGCTTACCCGCTTGGCAAATATCCCCCCTATGAGGCAATCCGAGGGGAAAGGCCTACGTGCAGCAATGGACTTTAATAGGCTACGACGGTATGATAATTATTACAAGGCTTACCTGTACGTAGAAGAACTTGGTTGCAGTGTAATACGACCGCAAATGGCAAAAGCACACTCGCTCAGAATACCAGAGTAAATTAGCAACATAATGCTGCTGTGTTTGTATGATGATTGATGAAAAACGAAGACCCTTTTTGACACGATAAGGCGATTCATCTTAGCCCGATTCGCCAATCTACCTGCATTTTGTATCCTGATTCCTATATAAATGTAGGTATCTACGGGCCAAAGGATTCACTTACCATGAGGTGCACCGTGTGCCTATTAGTCACCATTGGACATAATAAACTTTTTTTTCATTCAACATATTTTATTAATAAATGCAGATGTGTTGTCAGCCCTGTGGACTAAGATGGATTGCCTCGTTTCCAGTGAAAAAGGTATCTGGTTTTTTAAATTAAGCAAATACGGTACACATGTAATTAATTGTGTTACTGATTTAAATAAAAGTATGTCTATATTAAGTTAGATAGATCGGTTCTTTATAAATAAATAATAGCGGAACATATAATAAACATTAGTTAAAAAATATTACTTTGCCCATCATTTAAGAGGCGATAAAGAGGAAATAAAACATGAGACGGAAAGAATAATATTCCTGCTATCAAATCGAAATAATAAACGACTGCGGTTGTCAACCCGACAGCTAAGCGAGGTAACTATGGCAAATATTTATTCTACGAGGCAATCAACAGGATACTGGACCTGTGTTCAGCAGTGGACTCTTACCGTTACCGTTACAGCTTGTCAAGATACAGCCGGTTGTTATCTGAAAGATGCTGCCGCCATCTTCTGTTTTAGCTTTTCTCATTCACCTCTTACTAACACCCAGGGGATGATCTGGGGTAGTGGATATTCTTAGATCGTAGTGATTTCATTATCATAATATGTCATAATGATAAAAATATTGTGAACATGCGTGTATAATCACTTCACGATAAATACATTTTTAAGGAGACTTTTTAACTATTACAAACGCAACTCACCTGCCAATGTTGATAAATTTTACCAGCAAAAAAACTCCTCAAAGTAATCTTGTCTTATCTCGTGTCAACGGATAAAAGGTTTATTCGAAATTACGAGCTACTCGACCGGGGTAGGACCGCTCTCTCACAAAATATTAGCGTAAAAGAGCAGATTAATGCTATTGTGTTAATGGTGAGTGAAGATTACATTCATATGGAGACTTCAGGAACTTCGACCTTTTAGTCCTCCTGACATCTGTATTTTTACTCTTGATCGATGATAAATGTCTATGTCTTTTTTTTATAGAAGAGGTGGCAAACGAGCTCACCTGATGTTAAGTGACTACCGCCGCCCATGATCAACCGCAACACCAGGGGAATTGCAGATGCGTTGCCGGCCCTTTAGAAAGGAGTACGCTCTTTTCTTAAAGGTCCCCAGGTCGTATCGGTCCGGAAAAATCGCTGGTGGTAAACTATTCCACAGAGAGGTTGTACGCGGAAGAAAACTCCTTGTGAAACGTACAGTGGTGGACCGCCAAGCATCCAGATGATGTAGATGGTATCGCGACGTTTGCCGCGTAGTGCGTTCACGAAATAGTTTTTTTATAGTATGATGACGAATGAACACAGTCCACTCGATGGTAATTGGATGGTGTGGGTCATATACATCATAGACATCATTCTATCGAGTGCTCACACTCGATAGAATGGACATGCTCGTTTGCCCCCTCTTCTATAAAAAAAAAAACCCGGCATTTGGCTGCCGTAAGTAGTAACTTAGGAAAACGCCAGGTTTTGATTGTGATCTGTAATAGGTTTTTAACGAGGTAGGGCCACGCTACAGCTATAATTATTTTATTTGTCAAGGACCACGCTTTGACGTAATACCAGCGTAAAATATCAGCTAATGCTGCCCTGTTTCATATGGTGAGTGTAGAGAACGGGAAATCTTTACTGGTTATGAGGGATTTCAGGGATCTGTACTCAAGGATAAAACTGATTTACACTTTAATTTTGAATTATAGTTGGATCTACGTCACTTCCAACGACTCCGATGAAACACCACAGCCTGTAATTATACTAGCACTTAAGACCGGATTACAGCAGTGCAGGCAGTGCTACTTGCAGGCAGAAATAACCCCTCCTAGGTGGACCGTAGGCAAAAAAGTGAGCCCTACTGGCTAGTAATACCACCACCACTACTATTAAAACATTGGTTGCTCAGGAATCCGTTGCCATTAAGTTCGAATCTTAGTTGGTAAACGACCATTATTTGCAAAATGCAGATCAGAAACGAGTTAAGTAATAATATAAACGCTTGAATATAGATCAATAAAATATTGAAAGCTGTGTAATAAATTTGTAATTTGGATTACAATGTGTCATTTAATTTAAAATATTTGTACCAAAAATATATTTTTTTATTTACTACTATTTCAAAAAAAGATATTTTACGTTTTATTTTGTGTATTAAGATCGATTGAAAATCTTTAGGATTTGGAAAATCTCTCTTATCTTAGTTCCGACAAAATATTATAGTGCCTGTATGTGCACAAATGTCATATGAATTCTATTTTTGACACTTATTGATTGATTGTGAGTGTACATTCCAAATAACATTAAAGTAATGTGATTAAAACTAAGATAACTAAGAGATAATATATATATATATATATATATATATATATATATATATATATTTATAGTTATAATATTACCAACACACGTTTTGTAGTAAGAGAGATGTTAAAACTGGTTGTGTAAAAAACAAGTAATATGGCAACTCTATTTGTTATAGTAAATATAATTTACAACGTAGACTACGTTTATTTAATACAGAAAGACAGAGAGACGTGATGTCAAGACTTTTTTTAATATGTTTTAGTTGATTATCTCATACATCATAAAATGACTGGGTAATAAAATACCAAAATGACTAGGTCATTTTGGTATTTTATTACCCAGGATAATAAAATGCCTCACAGCATGCAATTATACTGGCTTTATATACATTCATTTCAGATCGGGCAAGCACTTCTATTTTGTGTATTTTTACCTACACAGTCGGACTCCTACCACCTAGAGGAGTCCTACCTAGTTATTGTGCATTCTATTAGAGTTACTTAACTAGTAAGTAGTAAGTTATCCAATTATACTGGCTCTATATACATTCATTTCAGATCGGGCAAGCACTTCTATTTTGTGTATTTTTACCTACCCAGTCGGACTCCTACCACCTAGAGGAGTCCTACATAGTTATTGTGCATTCTATTACAGTTACTTAACTAGTAAGTAGTAAGTTATCCAATTATACTGGCTCTATATACATGTTCATTTCAGATCGGGCAAGCACTTCTATTTTGTGTATTTTTACCTACCCAGTCGGACTCCTACCACCTAGAGGAGTCCTACCTAGTTATTGTGCATTCTATTAGAGTTACTTAACTAGTAAGTAGTAAGTTATCCCATTAAGCCGTCACACTAGACAGTAAACAGTATTACTAATATTAAATCTATAATTATAATTTTCATGTGTCTTATTTTATTTGAGACTTTAAAGTAAACAAAACTAAAAGCGAAAATTCGTTTTTGTTTATACGCTTTTACAGTTTTCAACACAAAAAAAAGTTACAAATTTGTACTTGTCAAAAATCGTTCGGTAAAATGATTTTTAATTTTTAAACATATTGCTGCCCCCTTGGAAAGAAATATAAGTAGCAGTTGAAAAGTTTCACGTGAGGCAGTATATCTCTCTTATTTACTGCGTTAGCACGGTTAAGGGGTGAAAAATATTTTGGGTTTTAATAATGTATTCTCCTTATAATGAATCTTGATTAAGTTTGTACACTAAATAAGTTTGCTCTGTGGTGGCACGGCGAATCTCCGCAGCGATCCGGAGTCTGGAGGCGGCAATTAGGCGCTGTTTCAAACCCGGTTTTTGGAACGCACTTAAAGGCTTTGGCTCTGCACCGGATCTTATTCGGCAGTATCAGATTTTTTTCTCATCTCAGAAAATGAGTGGTAATGAAGCCCTAGATGTTTAATCGCACTATTTTTAGTGAAAGAGAGAAGGATGAATGCAGTTCCTGAACACACTCTCCGAAATGCATTTGGGATACTGAAAGACTGGTTAGTCTGCCTGTCTCTGTCCATAAAAATGAATAAATCTAACGAAGAAATTCGATACATTTATTAGTTTTATGAAAAGAAAAGGAAAAATACGACTCCAGCCGCTAAAAGAATTTGTGACATTTATGGATCTAACGCAATGTCAATAAGAGTAGCACAAAGTTGGTGCAAGCGTTTACAGTCCGGGAATTTTAATTTCGCTCTATTCGATCTCTTACGGATAAAGTCGATATCATTTTTGAAAAAGTGGAGCCAGATCGGCATATTGATAATAACGACAAAGCTCAACAAACTGTAGCAAAACCCGGATTAACACGCAATACACCTTATTACTGCGTCTGTGTGTCCGGTGGGATTGAAAGGGCATCGTTTATTGTGAATTTTTACCGCCGCGCAAAACCATCGATTTGGATCTCTACTGCCAACAAGTAATGAAACACAAGCAGGAAATTGAAATAAAACTGCCGGAATTGATCAACAGATAGAAGTGGTCTTTCAACATAACGCCGCTTTTTCAACTTAACACAGCTTTGGCCACTCAGAAAAAAATTAGAGAGCTTTGTTAACAAGTGTTAATGCATCGAATCATACAGTCCTGAACTTGTACCTTCAGATTTTCACCTGTTTCGGTGTCTTCAGAATTCTTTGGGTAGTTTTAGGTTAACATCAAGAGAGGATTGTCAAAACGGGATTATGTCCCTACCTACATGATGGAAACATGTTATCGAACAAAATGGCACATATATATCTTAATTAAAATGTGATTAAAATTTGAAAATAATGTCTTGAATTTGTATAGAAAATACGAAGAAACTTTTTCCCTATATAAGTTTTGCTAGTGATCACAAACTTTTTTATGTGTCGAGAAGTTTTTGTATACTCAAAACTTATTCATATTTTACTTATTGTTTATACCACGACAAATTGCAGGCACATAATTTTTTTCAACGTGTTACAAATACGAAAGCATATTTGTAATTTAAGTTAAAATGTACATGTAAATGTATTATTGACTTTGACAGATATTGTTTAAGGCCGTTGAAGACTCAAAACACTTGCCGCTTCGAATAAAATTAATTTATATTTTTATGACTTACTTTTAATCGTTTCTTATTGAGACCAATGTTAAGGTAAATGTTATTTAAGGTAAGAGTAGTAGTCGTACTCAATGTCGCAGCCAACTAGGTTAATTAGTCTTTTAGTTAACAGCCTAGACTTTTTACAAAACGGAGCCGTTTACTTAACGGCCTAATTGATATTCAGACGCTACGTCGAATACATCATTGCACCTATCTTGTAATTATGTTGACACTTTCTCGCCCCAAGCACTCATGTAAAGTGAGTGTTGTAGCCTATATACATCTCATTCTATCCTCGATTTAAGAATCGAAATACATTTATGAATTGTCGCTTTACTAAAAAAAATATAGTTCTTGAGCTGATTTATGTCAGTTGAATTGCCTTAATCTTGTGAGTATCACTAAAGACATGACAGTAATTAAAACATTAAAAGTCAATATGGCAACAACCAGACGCCATATCGCTTCAAAAATATGAAAATTGACGAACTTTGTCAAGTGAGGTATCATTGATTAGGTTTTTTGAAAATCATATTTCGGTTTCTCCTAGATCATTTAAAATCTATAACCATTTGAAGTTAGTTGGCGATCATTCCGTCTTAAATTTTCAAAACTTGTAATGAAGCTGTAACAAAGTTCTTATATAATCATTTCTTATGTATACAACTTCTATGATATTATGAGTATATTTTTACCTCGCCCTCGCTTTTTATAAATTTGACGCACTGCCTCTTACTACGAGTGTAATGTTAAAATGTGGTAATAAAAAATTCGGCGACAAAATATTTACATCACAATATTCGTATTTATGATATAAGTACGTTACGTTAGAGTTTCACAAAACCGAGTCCTTTTTACCAACACCCTTTTCATAATTTCTGATTAAAGTTTAAACTCAATTAGTTAGCAAGGCTTGCAACAAAGCAAAATTAAAGCTGATTTTAATTAATATTAATGAGTTCTGTGTAAAAATAAAGGTGAAAAGATGTTGTATGGCTTATTACCGTCGACCATATCAGTCTATATTTGGTTACATTTGGATACAAGCTTGGAATATTTTACTGTTATCGTCAATCTTTGGGGCAAATTATCGACTGCAGTGCTTTATTTCGCAGATTCATAAAATTCGTATGATGTATGGTATATTATTATTGTTATTTAAATATTATATGAGAAATACCAGTTTTCATTACAGCCTATAAAAGTCCACTGATGGACAAAGGCCTCCCCAATAGACTGGCCTCGTATGGGGATTTCACCACAGTTGCAACGCTTGGCAACTGAAGTTTTGTTTATTATTTCGAGCTGTTAGCAAGAACATGCTGATGCCCATTTTCTGTTTCAGTTGGTCTCTGTCGCCTCTTACGACACCGCAGATATTCTGAAATGCCAGTAAAATTTTACTGGCTTTAGACTTTAGACTACCTATATTACCCGCATACTAATGCAGGTAATATAGGTATGCGAACTGCATATATCGACTATCTGCGTATTTTATTAGATTGTCACTCCAGAATAAGGGACATCTGACACTGCGCTACCCAGTACGAGACTGCCAGTCGAGAAGTTCTCTTCCCTATTGGTTATCGGTTCTTCGAGCCATATGGCCGGCCCCGCGTCACTTTTAATAGGTATACTAATTACATTAGTTACCAGATTAATTAATACGTTAGCATTATACATAATTTTTAAAATTAACACTTTTTAAATCTTTAAAATAATTCGTTAGTATGAGATTTTTATTCCGCGAAAAAGTTCAAACTCCAGGATATCACATAGACGTTTTAAGACGTTATACAAGAGTATAACTACACTTCATCATAATGGAAAAAGTTATTGGCTTTCGTGTCATATGAAAATAAAATTAAAGCTAGATTTCAACTTATGCACTACAAAGTAATAATCTAAATTCATTTTTGTTTATAATAATTCACATATTTTTCTTCTTTTCATAACTTGAACAATAAAATAATGTACCAATAACAAAATAAACGATTTAGTTTTATTGAGAACAGCTAAACTGAACAATAAACATGAACCGTTTCATTCTCTCTTCAGACCCGCGGACTTTTATTAGCTTCTATGTCCCGTGGGAAGTCTCCTGGCCATGACGGACTTAGTATTGAGCACCTTAAACATGCAGGTCCTCACTTACCTAGATTACTTTCTATGTTTTATAACTTATGTATATCGCATTCATACTTGCCCGCGGCTCTGATAAGAACTGTGGTGGTGCCTATTGTAAAGAACAAGACTGGAGACATATCTGATAAGTCCAACTATAGGCCCATCTCACTTGCCACGGTTGTTGCAAAGGTGCTTGACAGTTTGCTTAGCGCCCAGCTTGATAGACATATATGCCTACACGACAATCAGTTTGGCTTCAGGCCGGGTTTGTCAACAGTCGGCTATATTATGTTTGAAGCAAACTGTGAAGTACTATTCGGTTAGACGAACGCCTATTTATGCCTGTTTTCTGGACCTTAGCAAGGCGTTCGACCTGGTAAATTACGATATCCTATGGCAGAAATTGAAAGATACTGGACTGCCGGAAGAAGTTACTAGGATCTTCAAATTTTGGTATCGAAACCAGGTCAATGTCGTGCGATGATCCGAAACCTATTCGCAGCCATATGGGTTGGAGTGCGGGGTACGACAGGGGGGCTTAACTTCTCCTAAGCTCTTCAACCTTTATGTGAATGCGCTGATAGAGTTGCTTAGCACCACACATGTCGGTTGTCATATTGACGGAGTATGCCTCAACAACATCAGTTACGCAGATGACATGGTGTTGCTGAGTGCTTCTGTTTGTGGCTTGGCAAAACTGTTGAGCATATGTGAGAGCTACGCCCGCAGTCACGGATTGATTTATAATGTCAAGAAAAGCGAATGCATGGTCTTTCAAGCTAAAGGTAAAGCCTTGCCCTCGTATATACCACCCATTAAGTTATACGGTACCCCGTTAAGAAGGGTGTCTCAGCTTAAGTACTTGGGTCATATAGTATCCTTTGATCTGAAAGATGATGCTGACATAGAGAGAGAGCGCAGGGCATTGTCTGTTAGAGCGAACATGATCGCTCGCAGGTTCACTCGTTGTTCAGTTCCTGTTAAAGTAACGCTATTTAGAGCTTACTGCACTTCCTTTTACACGAGCAGTCTGTGGGTGGATTACACGCAGAAACAGTATAATGCCCTGCGTGTTCAATATAATAATGCATTCAGGGTGCTGTTGGGTCTGCCTCGTTATTGTAGTGCGTCGGGTATGTTCGCGGATGCGCGTGTGGATTGTTTCTACACCACCATGCGTAAACGATGCACATCCCTGGTGCGCAGGGTGCGGGCCAGTTCCAAAAGTATCCTGAGGGCATTTTCTGACAGGTTTGATTGTCAGTACCTGAATCATTGTCATATGGTGCACGTGCTGACTAATCGGGCCTGTCTTAGATATAGTTTTGAAAATTAGGTAAATAGTTTTAAGTTTTACTAACATTAGTTTTAAGATTTGTATTGTTACTAACATTCTATGATCCTTGTGGTCGAAATAAACGACTTTTATTTATTTATTTATTTTTATTTACGTACAGTGTTCAGTGGTCGTAAATAATTGGTAGTTTGAGTCATAATATAAATAAAATATAAAATTAATTTTTCAGAGCATATTTATAGTCATTGGGTTGTGATACGTCAAAAATTACATCTACATAGATCGATTAAATTAGGCCAGGCACTAAATTCTACAATAATTCACGCAACTCGATATAGATATAATAAAAAATTATAATAAAAATTGAGGTATTAAATCCATCATTTATTACCTCAATAATCTGAAAAACATCATGATGATAAAATATCAAAGTATCGTTCTAGAATACATTCTGAATATTGGGTGCAGGAATTACATCTTTACTGCCTAGAAGTCAGGGTAGGTACCATTCTTTGCTCTATTTAAATAAACTGTCAGTCGTAGCACTGTACGTAAGATGTGAAAACTTTTTAGCTTCATATACTTGTAAACATTATTTTCGGGTTGTTAAAAAATATTTTTTAGGAAGTATTTTTATTAGAAATCATTTTTATCAACGAATTTAAGCAAACAAAGTACATATAAATTTTATCAATTGGATTTTCAACATAACTTTTATCAAGTTTATGCATCTGAGCTGCTAGCTCGCTTTATTCGGGACTAGTTGAGGCGAGATGAAATCTCAATACAACTGGGTGAACCGCAGCTGTCAATACAGATTAGTCTAAGCACGCAGATTTCAAGTTTGAGATAAAGGTCTAAATAGCTTTAGTAACTGAACATTCTTTTAATTAAATACATAATTATCGACGGGAAATAAGAACAGAAGGAGAATTGGTTAGGTAAGTGGACGTGTTCCTGTATTAAGATGTGTGTTTAGCAGGGTTGGTAGAAATGACAAGTATAAAGAATGAAGCGTGAATGTGGGATGCAGAGTAAATTGGGTTCTTCACTCTATTGTGGGATAATAGAATGTATCGAAAAGATACTTATCGCAAAGCTCATTGATGTGTTACTCCTAACCTTAGTATTTTCTTTTTTTTTAGTAGCCTTACTTGAGGTGTGTTTTAGTACCTTAGTATAATAGTAAAGTTGGGTGAGCAGAGGAAGCGGGAGTGTGAATTTAATATCTTTTTTTTTTATAGGATAGTGTGACAAAGAAGCACACGGTCCACCTCATGGTTAATGGTTGCTGCGGCCCATAGACATTTACATCTATCCTCGATTAAAAATCAAAATGCAGATGCGTTTTCACTCGTGAGGACTAAGTTGGAATGCCTCATTTCCAGTAAAAAGGGTCTCCGGTTTTCTACACTCACCATACGAAACATAGCAGTATTAAGCTACTATTTCACGCTGGTATTCTGTGAGAGCGTGGTCCTTCCCCGGTCGAGCTGACCTATGTGCTACATATACTACTAATATAACTGCAGCATGGCTCTACCACGTATAAAACGTCTTTAAATGATACTCTAAATGATAGGGTAAGGAAATGTGCGATAAGAGAAAGGTGTGATTTGCAAGATAATCTGATAGCGTGGACACGTGGAAATAATGAAAGAGAAAAGAGTGAAAACTTATGCTGCAGAAGTAAATGGCAGAGTCGGCAAGGGAACCTAGACTGATGTTTATCAATCAAATTGGCGATATATTAAAGATGGGTCAAGTTAACCCACGAGCATGTTTACGTAAATATATGGATTTGAAAAAAGTGCCAAATGGGAATTCATAGTCCGCCTGCTTCTTTGGGTGACAAGCACAAGAGTCTATGTAATGTTATGTTTTATTAAGACGAGGTCTTAGCACGATTTCAAATTTGTTTTTCACCCGCGCGTCCCGCAGTGGGCGGAGCGCAACTGGCTGTCGGAGAGCGCCGCGTGAACACAGTTGCGCAAAGCAAGCAGACAATTCACCACCAAACAAAAACTTTTCCGTGAGGTCTACTGTTCTCAACACTACTAGGTATTATAGTAATAATATTTTGAGTATCTACTCACTAATATCAAAACTGTTTACAATATCGGTAGTACTCGGCGCCCAGTTCCAATAGCGATTACCAAAGTACACCTTCAGGTCACTCCGTCAGGTCCGGTGTTAAGGACTCATCATACCTAACAAAACGAGCCCAAGCACGGCACACCTAGTACTACTCGGCGACCAGTTCCAATAGCGATTACCAAAGTACACCTTCAGGTGACTTCGTCAAGTCCGGAGGTAAGGACTCATCATAACTAACAAAACGAGCCCAAACTCGGCACACCTAGTAGTACTCGGCGACCAGTTCCAATAGCGATTACCAAAGTACACCTTCAGGTCACTCCGTCAAGTCTATCGGTAAGGACTCATCATACCTAACAAAACGAGTCCTAACTCGGCACACCTAGTAGTACTCGGCGCAGTTCCAATAACGATTACCAGAGTACACCTTCAGGTCTCTCCGTCGGATCCGGAGGTAAGGACTCATCATACCTAACAAATCGAGCCCAAACTCGGCACACCTAGTTCTACTAGTCCAGGTGTTCCAGTATTATTTACTGAAGTTCACTTTCAGGTCACTCCACCAAGTCCGGAGGTAAAGTCTTTTCATAACTGACAAAACCAGCCCAAAGTCCACAGCTAACTTCTCAGTGCCAGCAGAGGGCTCCCAGTGCAAAGCAGTTTCTAGAGTAGGTATTCGTATTTCGTAACTAAGTCTAATTACTCTATGTATCTAAGTATATTTTTGAGGTGTAAGAAATCAAAAACAAATTCGATGTTTCAAATTATCAAAATAATTTTATTTGACTACGATTCCCGCAGCCAACCGTGCGTACACTTGTGTGCTTGACTCATGTCAATGTAATAGTTCGATTCTATACCTATATCAATTTTGTAAAGGCGTCCTTAAAAAATCTTAACGTAAATACTGCGGCAAAAAGAGCAACACGTCTCTACAGCACCAGGCCTCGGCCGGCAGTGACTGCACAGTAGGCATGTCGATCTAAAATCGATTAATCGAAAAATCGATTTTCTGGAGTAAAATAATCGATTCAGAGCACTGCATCGATTCGATGAATCGATCCAGAAACCTCTCGAATCGGACTGATTCATCTCTTCCAAAATTAGCGATTAAGTTCCTAAACTGGCTGGGGTAAGAAGTTAGATACCGCAGTTTTTTAATTTTTTGCTGTTAGTGGACGCAAAAAGAACCAGTCGTACTTGGTTGATAATTTGAACGCAATATATATTTGAATAAAATAAATAAGTATTTAAGAACGCATCCAGATATATCGAAAAGGTTTTTTTTTAAATCTTTATTTATTATAGAGGGTTAAATCTACTAGATCGAGTCACCCTCATAGGTACACAATCAAACACATAATCAGACTATGATAAATTCACATAAACAATAATAAAAGATTATCTGTTCTTAATACCTAACAATACAAGTTTATAAAGTTTCCTAGCTTTATCCGACAATGGAAAAGCCAGGATATTATTATATAATCCAACACTATTTTTGTCAAAACCTAATTGCTATCGAAAAGTTGTTTTTCATTTCTAAAATTCTAATTCTAATCTTACCTGTGGAATGTGTTTCAGGTATACAAAAAGTACTCTGTGAATGTGAGTCTAACTTAATCTGTGCTGTGAATAAAGACCACAATATATATTAATATATTATTGCTATGAACCCGTCAATTTATTACTTTAATTATTATCAAATATATACCATACTGTGAGCTATGACCACAGACAGAGTACTTTTTAAATACCTAGATACTGTAAATAAATATTAAATGTTGAAGTTTATAGGGGTTCATAGTTGCGAAAAAACCTGTATTGTTTTCGTGTAGCATTCATTTTAATTTGATAAAAAGTGAGTTATAAGATTGAAACCGATTTATCGAGAAATATACGTAGCAAATAACACTTTTGTTAAAGTATTGTTCTTTTTAGCCTAAAATGTCAACGATATGTGATACATGGAATCACTTTGTAAAAAAGGGATCGAATGGCGTATGCAAGTATTGTCATATCAAAGTATAAACATGCGGAAATACAACAAATTTACGCAACCATTTATTACGAAGACATCCATGTACTAAGTCTGTCTAAACGATAAAAATTTGAACTATTTGTAGTGTTTACGATTCGCCAATTAAGGCAGGCAAAGGTCTGAAACCATGCAGCCTAGTCTAATGTGAATTTTAACAATAACAAACAAAGATGGCTACATATACGTTGTTAACTAAGATAGAATGCCCCACAGCCTGTAATTATACATAAAACAAAAGGTAAATGTAATCATAAAAGTTCAATTTAAGAAAAATCGCAATTCTGGTACAATGTTTGGAAATGTCACGATTAATCGAAAATCGATCTTTCAATCCTCGATTTAATCGATAATCGATTCTAGTATGTTCAATTCGAATCGATTCAGAGATCGATTTTTTTAAGAGTGAATCGACATGCCTACTGCACAGGCGTTTACTCAAACATCCGTACGTATTATTTCAGAAATAAGAATATGCGATTTAAAAAAACTATTAGTTGGACTAAAAAATTAAAACACTATAACGTTAATATGTTGGATGTTTAAAAATCTGACAAAAAAATCAGAATGATTGCACTAGTTAAAAGAAATTTTTAGAGGTATGTTTGTGATTTTTTTCTATCGTATTAAATTAGTGGTATCATGTTTTTAACACACTATCTAACTAGCACATATCCTGGACAATATCATATATTTTTCTGGGTTTGTTTACTGCAGTAGATCATATACTTTGAGGTATTATAAAACTTGCGTTTAGGCTCATGCCTCGTCATAACGGACTATGTTTTCGCAACTTCACTTTATAAGAGTATATTTTGTGTTCGCCCTACCCACGGGCGAAATTATTTAAAAAAAACCTGGATCTAATTTTATTAAATTTTAATTATTTGCTATATTTAATTATGAAGTAATTTTGGATTTATAATAAGAACACAGAGACGTTACGGAAAATGTTATCATAATATATACCGTCATATTTAGGCCAGACGTAATATATCAAATATCAATACCGGTGACAGCAGTGTCCTCGGTGCAGACATCTGGATGGCGATCGATGATCCGTCTCTCAAGCATAACGTCTGCCAACTGTCAAGCATTTTTTGTACTGCCATGTATTGTATTGTATTATAACGGTAATTAAAATTCAATTTTACTGTATTGTATTGTATTATATCGGTAATTAAATCAATTAATGCTCTTCTAACGAGATAGGCAAATCTATATCAGAGGACTTTTCCGGAGAGATATTGAATTAAAGATATTCGTGTAATAGGGACATTCATTTTCACAGATATATCCGGTAATCAAAATTAGAATAAGCGATCACACTAAACCACCATCAGACATACATCGTAATATAATGGTTGGCTTGAATACGCTTGTTGTCGTATATCTTAAACAGATGCCTGACACTATTAAGATTTGCAATTCGTCATAATCTTTTTTCTATATAGTGTGACTAGTGTAAAATTACCATATTAAGGACGATATAAGTATGACAAATATTTTATCATCTAGGTTTGTCTACTATTATTATCTAACATCAATTAAAGTAATCAGCATCACACAAGAGGCAGAGTCAACAAAAAGACGTGTCAAACGTAACACCAGTCGTCTCGAACCTGTAACGCGAACCCTGGTCATCGGTCTGGATAATTTTACGTCTGGTGTAAGCAAGGTGATTGGTCTATTAAAAGCCAAAAAGCTCGTTCTGGAATTTCTCATAGTCGCCTCATGCCGTCACCAAATGGCATGCCTTTAAATCATCAAATTTAAATGTAAAATATGTATACGATTTCCGCCAATTTCGTTAAAATTGTAAATAATTTCCTCCAGACCGGATTTCTGTCTCGGCAGCCAGTCTCAAGTCTCGGAGACTCGTCATCTGCACAGGAAAGGAATATTGTGACCGAGTGTATGTGCAAGCACGGGTGTACTCTCTATTCCCTTACACGTAACCGAAGTCCAATGGAACGGCAGTCCGACACGATACCGAATAGAAATCAGGCGTAGGACCAAATTTAGGTAATTTTTGAGATACGGCTGTGAAACACCGCTTCCTAGAATGCTTCTTAGAATTTGCAGTTACAGTTACCGTTATATACCTTTTATAAGTCCACTGCTAAACATAGGCCTCCCCTTAGAAACAAGCGTACCCTTTATTAGGTCTGTATACGACCAGTCATGTCCTATGGGGGCCCCGTTTTTGCCCACGCCGACCCTAAAATTATTAATGAACTCCAAATAGTTCAAAACATTTTCTGTCGTCGAGCTGCGAACGCACCTTGGTACGTCCGTAAAGCCGACCTTCATCGGGACCTAGAGCTCCCCACAATTCAACAATTTCTCAAAAAACTCTGAGAACTTCTTCAAAGCCTCAGAGTCGCACTCCAACCATTTAATTCGTGAGGCAGCTACTTATGCAGCCCCACCCCCTCTCTCTATCGAGTCTGCAGGCCGAGAAACTCTCACTCGGACCCGCCTAATAAACTATCAAACGACCTGAACTGCCTTCTGGCGGCTCAGGCCAATTCTAATTAAATTAAATTATTTATTCATAATTAATTTGATGTCGTATACTCTCTCACTCAGCCGCTCGTGGTCGCCTGCGCCCTCTTTTCCCAAAAGAGGGTCGCTCAAGATACGGCACAATAAAGCTTAATCAGCCAGTTGCCAGTCCCCAAAGGCGGTTTTTAGAGGGTATCACTTAGGTTCCCCGGTAGGATGTGAGTCCCTCATAACCACGATAGACCGGCTATCGTGGTATGCGTAATGCATTTTCCGCCTCCCTACGTATAGGGTAGCCCTTTAATTGCTTCGGGCGTAAAAAAAAACATAGGCCTCCTCTATAGATTGCCTCATTTGCGATAGTTTCCACGCTTGATGAGCGGGTTTTAACGTGGTAGAGACATAATGCAGCTAGGTATACTAATTGTATAGTTGTAGCACGAATGGGTTGGCTCGACCGGGGAAGGACCACGCTCTCACAGAATATTGTTACGAGCTTGAGGTTCGTGACAATAAAAATTGCCGATAAAATTACCTAAATTAACACTTTAATTTACTTTACACAAATGAAAACTAAAAACACTAATAATTAAACACACTAATTCACTTTGTAGGGGGTATTTTGTGAATTGTGACCCTCTACATATAATTGATATGTAGTATATTAATGTAGGTTGTATCTTCTACGTTACGGGATGTGGTAATTAAAACTGTGTCCGTTTCCGTAGAGAGCGTTTATTGTACTGAAAATACTTATGAATAAAAAATGTAATTATAGTGAACGTGTCGCGCGCGCAGGCGCGATAACAGCATTATTTTCTAAACTGTTGAAATATCATGTACTTGCTCGTACATCTTGCCAATTTTATAAACAAGAAGAAAGTTTAAGGCGATGAACCCCTATTGAGTTTACGGGCAGCCGTTGCGATCACCGCATCCACACTATCGATGTCCGAGACCCCATGCTCCGATGAATATCCTTGGGTTGGCTGCTCGACATTGTTGGGGTCTGGCTTGTCGCGAAGATTCACGCTGCAGCCTTGACATCTTCTTTTCAGCCGGAATGTCCCCCATGCAATGAAGGCTACAATAATAAATCCGACTACGGTGTACAACACATAGTTGTGCGTGTCATGTGTGAGTGATTGTACACTCAGTGTTTGTTGCTGTTCCTTGACCTTATCAATGTTGTTTTTCAGCTCTTGTAAGGCGTCTTTATGATCTTCAGGTCCAAATGTATGATTAAAGTCTGTCAGTATGTGGTTCAGGCTTGATTCACGCATGTACATTCTTTCTTCACTGCCTGTTAGTTTCAACTCGCTGTGATAGTCGTTGTGAGCATGAATGATGAAGCTTTCTCCCTTGAGCATACACCCAAGTCCGAGTAACATAATCCCCGTGCCGTGTAAGTGCTGTGACGTCACTCCAGCTGGGCAGAAAATGCGCATCGTGCAGTGCTTCGCAACAGGAGAACAGCCACGCGCCACGATTGTGTAATCGCACCCACCTGTCGTTGCAATCCAATACTCTTGTGCGGCATGTTGATGAGTCGCCATTGTTTAATATTTGCGCTTCACATAATGTATCGGCTACCTTAATGTTGTAAATAAGGTTGATTGATAGCACATAACATTTTGTTTTCTTGCAGATTTAAGCATGATGATACATCTCGGTTTTCTAAGGGTATTATCATGTCCCCTTTTAGGTTTACAGCAAGGTATTCAGATGTGAGTACTATAGTTTTCTCTGTGTGTCCAGTTATTTGCGGAATAGGAATGATGTGGTTAAGTTCATATTGTTCGTTGTTTCTTAGCGGTAGCTTCACTTCGAATATTATGTATGCACTTGTTAAGCGCACGTGCACTCGCGCCAGCTTGTATAGGCTTCGCGTGCAATGGCGTGTGTTCACACAGGGTAGCGATAACTCGCTTGGTAAATGACCGGAGATGATGTTGAGCTGATCTTCAAATTGGTTGGGCTTGATGAGATGGGTGTCAACTCTCCCGTCCTTCACGTCAGTTACTAGGTCTAGGAGTTGCTGTTGTATTTGTCGTATGTTTGAAATGATCAAGTTCACGGCCAGAGCGGTAGCTGTTATGTACATAGCATTGTCATGGCTGATTTGTATGCGTTTTTCCGTTTCAGCGAGATGATTGTCGATGATACGAAATTGTGTGTTCATTACTTCCTCGTTTCTTTTTAGAAGATTATATTC
>CAJQZP010001002.1:0-107331 GCA_907164705.1 Parnassius apollo
TTTCAAACAGACATAAATATTAATACAATATATATTAACACATAACAGATTTATTTATTATGTACATATATGTGGCTTGCAGGATGGGTACAACTTTATGCGTCAACAAGCTTATCTCACATTCTGTTGCTTATCTGAGCATAACTTCGTGTTGCGACTTGTTCAGTGTATTGATGACTCAAATATGTTTTGTATCACACAAAATAATGCAATTTAATATTTAGAAATCACTATAATTGATCATTCCTATATTAGTCATTGAGGAGATTGTACTGTAATAATCTACTAATAGCAGTAATATCATGGATGCACTAGATGTACAACAACATCTGAAAAAGATTCACCCCAGTCTAGAAAATAATGTTTATGCTGCGTAATAGACTGCCCATGTACACCCAAGTACCAACGTATATACCTAGTCAGGTCATAAGTATTGTCACACAGTAAAAACTTTTCTTTTAGAATGCTGGCCACAAAAAAGTTTATTGAATTTGAATTGTTCATGAAAATAAAACTGTATAATTTTTAGAATTTTACTCATTTTTAAAAATGGAGTGGACGCTTAAAGAAGACCGTGTTGCAGTTATTGCGTTGCATCGTTGTGGTTACGCGCCAATTCAAATTTTTGGCATACTGAAAAATTTGAATATAACCAAAAGATTCATTTATCGTACCATCAAACGATACAATGAAGACTCTAGTGTAGATGACAGGTCAAGAAGTGGTCGCCCTCGGTTTGTTAGGACTCCAGCAGTGATAAAAGCTGTGAAGGCGCGAATTCAAAGAAATCCCAAAAAATAAGTAGAAACTGTTGGCCCTTCAGATGGGGTTAAGCAGAACCACAGTGAAAAGGGTGTTAAATGAAGACTTAGGGCTTCGGGCATATCGAAGAAAAACATGACATCGTTTGAATGCTCGTCTAATGGACCTGAGACTGAAGAGATGCCGCGCTTTGTTGGAGCGGTACGCGGGAAAAATATCGGGAAATACTTTTTTCGGATGAAAAAATTTTTACCGTAGAAGAGAGTTACAACAAACAACATGTTAAAGTGTACGCATACAGTAGTGAAGAAGCGAGCAACCGTATTCCGCGTGTCCAACGAGGTCATTTTCCATCCTCGCTCATGGTATGGTTGGGAGTTTCTTATTGGGGCTTAACAGAGGTACATTTTTGTGAGAAAGGTGTAAAAACTTTTTTTTTAGGATTGTGAGTCGACGAACGTTTTACCACTTCTGACTCAGTGAGCCAGAACTGGTACTAACTAACTACTTATGATGACGATGTAAAAGAATGCATCACCCCATTTCATCAATCGGTTGTCGGAAGGTGTGACTATGGGTAATACCAGCATTATCTCATGGCTACCTTGACCGGCGACCGCGAGCAGCCTCAATATTGCGAGTCATCTGGTAATGAGATGGAAACCCGTAGATGGTGGTATCTACATCTCAACTACGTTATCAGACGTCAGCCAAACGTTAATTACATAGACTGGCGGATATATGCTTGGTAGCGCCATGATGCAGCTATATTATGTTTGTAGTATGAATGGATCGGCTGGACCAGGGAGGTACCGCGCTCTCACAGAATACCAGCGTAAAATAGCTGCTAAATGCTGCTGTATCACGTACGTTGAGTGTAGGGAATTGAAGACTCTTTTTGCTGGATCAGTGGCATTCAATTTTAGTCCTCAAGGTTGACAACGCGTCTGCATTTTGATTCTTAAATCGTCGTCATCGGCATTCATTTACCTTCTGGTGGACTGTGTGTCATCCTAATTCTAAAAAAAAATACTGGCAACTTGAAGCGAGATATTTTTACGGGCTGATGAAGATGAAGATAGCATAGAAAGAGATGATCTGCCAGGGGTCTTTATAAAACACTATAACATTGTCATCATTACAGCCTACTAATATGTCCACTGTTGAACATAGGCCTCCCATATTTATTGCTTCAAAGCCAACTTGAACCTCCTGCGTCAATCGTCAGCTATGTTTCATTAGATGCTCACTTCATCTAGTGGAAAGTCACCCAAACTAAGTTTGTCAGTAAGAAAGATTATAGAAAACAACACATAACTGTTTAAACAAATTAATATTGCATGCATTACAACATTATGACTATTGTATCGAAATCCACTTTCGACCTGTAAAATAAACAGTGTATAAAAACTGTACTTTTCCTCAATGTGATTATCCCAGTGCAAAGACACTTATAAATTTTGATGATAATAAATAGCAATATTTCCCACATATGGAAGACGGCGTCGGGAGCATAGGCAACGCGAATCTGTTTTCTCTCAATGATTTGTCTTCCAATCGTTTCAAATCTCTGGACGCCTGCCAAACGCGCTAGTAGCACTGTAATATATTTTATGGCATTTCCTTTCTAATAGCAAAGGAATAAGTTTCCGAATAGTCTGTTTTGTACCAAATGTAGTATGGTGCAAATATAACTCTAGGGTCTTCGGAGCCAGTGCCAGACGGCGGACTCAAGTGTCTCTTGCGATCTTTCTATGAAAATAATATTTTATTACCGTGAATTTGATTCTGTCTATTGTGCTGGCAGTGACATTATTTAATTTTTATTTTACTAGCAATAAATGTGTGATGCAATAAAACTTTATCATCAATATTACGACTCTACAATATGACTTTAATAAACTATTATAAGTAATGTATAGACTCAATCGGTATAACTATTGTTTTTAACTAAGAGTTGATGTTTCAGTCGTTAGATAAAAATTATTCACCATTTATTGACGGCTCCGTGCCACAGTGGCTTAGTATTAAGTTGCAGCGCTGAAGGCCGCGGATTCCATTCGTACACGGACAAGTGCAATCAATTGTAGCGATCATCCCTTTCTAAGTCGACATGCTGAGCAAGCGGAGGTCAGTCGTGATGCCATATGTCTCTTATCTTTGACGTTGCTAGAGCCGCTAGACTGAATAATGAGTATTTGTATGGCCAACACATAATTGTTCCGGGTCTGAATATTTGTTTGTCTAAGTGCAATTTATGAATGTAAATTACCCCTACAATACAAGAGAAAATCCTGGCATTACAATTTTTTTATTACTTATTGTATTAATTTGGTCGGAGGGGGTTGATCGGTTCGTCATCACCGAGTAAAGCAGTAGAGCAGTAGGGGGTATCTCCCGTGATGGAGTCGCCCACTTCTCAGGCTCCACCACCTATTAGCGGTAGTGAATCTCATGTTATAGTAAGAGAAGCACGATTTTATTGTATTTTCTGATGACATTCCCAAAAAAAGATCGTAGATTTCTAAAATATAATAGGGTTTTGAAGAAATAGATTAAGCAATAAAATATGAAGGGAATACAGTATATTAAGTTATTGGTTGTATATTCATATTGTTTAATTATATTTTACTTAATATTTAGTTGTGTTATGAGCTTATGAGTGTAAAGCAAATAATTAAATGTTTGCTATAGTGCTTGTTTAGTTTTCATTTGGATGTGTAAGAAAATATAGTTGTTTTTATTAAGTAGCTTTTTGTGAAAGTTAATGTGTTTGCATATTAATTATAATAATAATAATAATTCTTTATTGACATTCATAGTTCACAATTTGAAATGGGTAGAAACCTGATTCTCCTAGCTAGGTTACTGAGTAACCCGTATTTAGGAGATACAGTTACACTCCCATCCCCCCTGTTGATTAGGAATACATAGTTGTATTGTTTAAAATTATTATAATTTTTTAAATAGAAATAATATTTATACAATTTTAGAGACATGATAAAAATGATCTCTCTTCTCTCTCTCTCTGTGTGTGTGTGTGTGTGTGTGTGTGTGTGTGTGTGTGTGTGTGTGTGTGTGTGTGTATGTGTGTGTGTGTGTGTGTGTGTGTGTGTGTGTGTTTGTGTGTGTGTGTGTGTGTGTGTGTGTGTGTGTGTGTGTGTGTGTGTGTGTGTTTGTGTGTGTGTGTGTGTGTGTGTGTGTGTGTGTGTGTGTGTGTGTGGGTGTGGGTGTGTCAGTGAATGTATATGTAATACTTAAAAAAAAATGAAATAAATATATAACAATGCGACGTAGTTTTATAACAATGTTAACAAGTATTGCTCTGTATCATCATATGACTTTTTTAGCAGGAAAGAGCGGACAGAAGTTTTACAATTAAATGTTGACATTTTGTAAATCTCTACTTCCGCATTTATTTTGTTGTAAAGTAGAGGACCTAGATAATAAAAAAATCTTTTTATAAATGAAAAATTGGCTAGCGGAAGTGTGCATACTTTGTCTTTACGCCGTTTAGAAATTACAATGAAAGGAGTCTTATTATGCTGTAGTAATACTGTGTTGAGTATAAAGAGCTGCCTCACACTAAGAACAGCGCAGTTTTGATATAGATGAGTAGTTGGAAATAGCATTGGTTTAAAAGTAGCAACCTTTAAGATAGCTCTTTGCGCAACTTCAAGTGGCTTTAATATTGTTTTTGCAACACCACCCCAGCAAGAAATGCAATATGTGATGATAGACTGGCATAAAGCATAATAAACGTTGCGTATAATTATGGAATTTGCAACATATCGTAGTGTTTTGAATATATATATATATTAGTTTGCGAACTTTACTCGTTAAGAGATTTATATGCATTTTAAAATTAAGGTGTTTATCAAGTACAATACCTAGATACTTTATATTGTCTACAGAATTTATCTGTGGACACAGACAAGGCGAAGACTGTAGGGAACAAGAGTGAGCTTTTAACTTGATGGGAATATTTGGTTGCGAGGTGGGACTGATAGAGAAAGTTATAAATTTAGTTTTGGAAGTATTAAGAGTAAGACTGTGAGATAAAAGCCAATTATATATTTGATTAAAACTACGTTGTGATATATTTTCAAGATCTTTCCAAGATGTTGCATAGAAAGTAATAGCTGTATCATCTGCAAAAGAGACTATTTTTGCGTTATCAATGTGAAGATTGCACAAGTCATTAATAAAAACAAGAAATAGAGTTGGGCCAAGAATACTTCCCTGGGGGACACCATAGGTAACAGGGAGTTCGTCACCGATGCAGTCCGATATTTTAACCATTTGAGTGCGATTTGTAAGGTAACTTCTGAAAAAGTATAACTGTAAACCTCTGACACCAATTTTCTCCAACTTAGCTAAAAGAGTAGAAACAGGAATTGAGTCAAAGGCTTTTGCTAGATCTAGAAATATCGTTTGGACCTTTTTATGACTATTTAGATTAGTGACTATGAAATTTATTAATTCATGAACTGCGTCAGAAGTTGATTTATTTCTACGAAATCCGAATTGTTGAGGTGAGATTAATTTAAAGTGTTCAAGATAATGGACCAGTCTATTGTTCACTAAACGTTCTAAGACTTTAGATAAAGCTGGTAGTACGGCAATAGGGCGATAATTAGTAACTAAAGTCCCATCACCACCTTTGAAGATGGGATGAATTATAGACTTTTTTAAAGAGTTAGGAAAAATAGCATTTTCGAAACAGACATTGAATATATGGCTTAGCACAGGTGCTAGCGTAGCAGAGTATCTTTTTAATATTGCGGAAGATATGGCATCCCAACCGGTAGCTACATTTGACTTTAAACTCTTTATGATTGATATTATTTCATCAGTATTGGGTTTTTCAAGAACAAAAGAAGAAATACATGTAAAAGATTGTGAAGAAGTAAATTGAGGTAAATTGTTAGACTTGATTATATTGTCCGCAAGCTCCTTTCCTACATCAACGAAAAATTTGTTAACATTATTGCATGATTGTTTTAGAGACCTTGCCTGTGTAACTAACTGACATGTTGCTTGTTTATTGTGGAATGTATTTGTGATTTTTTTGATAGTATCCCAATGTGCTTTAGGGTTTTTTCCTGCTTTACTTATTTCTTGAGCATCATAATCTCTCTTTGCTTTCTTTAAAATTTTTGTGCAGAAGTTTCTATACCGCTTATAAGTGATAGACAGTGTTAAATTATTAGGAGACTTTTTTACTTTTCTATGCATTGAATCTCTATTTTTTATACACCTTAACAAACCCGGTGTCATCCACGGTTTAAGTATTCTATTTCTGGACGAAATTTTTTTAACTGATGAATTTTCAGCTATTGCATCCGATAATAGTTTAATAAGAGCTTCAGTTGCTGTATTAGGATCTAACATGGAATAAATGGGTACTAAGTTAAGTTTTTCGACTGCTTTATCAAGATTGTCAAAGTTAACTTTTGAAATAGTGGAAATTACATTATTTTTTGTTTCGTTTTCGATACACAAGACAGAGCAATAATGGTCAGTGATAGTGGTGTCGAAAACCAAAACTACAGCCATGTATTTGGTGCGCAACATAAAGTGATCAATACAGTTGTCTCCTCTGGTTGGAAGGGTGTGAGCAGGAAGGAGACTATGGTATGCAAGACAATTGAGATATTCATGGCTGCGGGTATCTAAGGAAGAAGATTTTATATCTAGATTTATATCTCCAGTTATTATGACTGTCTTACATTTTGAAAGCGGTGTAAGTGTAGCGTTGAGTGTCGAAAGAAACTCCTTTATGTTTTCATTTGATGGTGATCGATAAATGAAAATAAGTACTGTATTTGAATCAATCGTAGCAATTAGTCCAGACGCTGTGCTATTAAAATTTATTTCTTCAATATTTACCAAATAACATGATTTAATGTAAATAATTACCCCATCACTTTGATTTTGGTGTTTATAAGTTTTGTACATAGTATAGTGCTGTATATAAGGAATATTTTGATTACTTGAGCAGGGCAACCAGCACTCTGTTAAAACCAACACATCGCAATCAAATGAGATTCGGTCAAGTAAGGTTTGTAAACTAAGAAAGTTGCAATTTATCGATCTTATATTTTGATTTAGTATCTTTAGGAATTTGTTTGGTTGTTTAATATAATGTTTAGCCTCTTCCGGAGTACAATAATAGGATTCACTTAATGTACACTGGTCTATACTGTCGATGTATGAGTTAATATTATTCGCCATTTTTGCTATAAACATTTAAGACGTATAATTTGTATATGATAGATAATAAGATTGTATTGTTTATTTGAAGAATAGACTGTACTGAATAGGTGTAGTTAATTACACAAGCAAAAAATGTAATAAATGAGGTATTTTTAAGTTGTAATTTACGGGCATAGGTTTTGTAATGGTTAGTACAGCGTTCAACGTACAATAGCGTATATAATTTAAAGCAAGATGTATCATGTTGATTATGGTGAGTGATTATCAGAAGTAATGGAACTTTTATGAAATGTTTAATTGTAAATACTGTACGAGTTAGGACGAGACTGATGAGTGAGTTTAAGTATTTGTGTGTATATTTATGTATAAGTAAAATGAAATATAACCTGGAGGAATGTTAAAGTTAAATTATTACACAATTTTGATGTTGTATTTTATCCAACGAATAAATTTTATCAGGGATCCATCGCACAGGCTATGCGTCTATCTGTTAATCTGCGTTTTCAATTCCCGTACAGAACATTTGTATGGACTACAATTAATTGTTCCGGATCTGCATGTTTGTCCATGTACAATTCACACGATGTGCAGAATACATTTTTCGTGGAAAGTGTATGTTGATTATGCTTATGTATAGTGTAAGCAATATTGAAAATATAATAATATGTATTGAATAAACAATATTGAAAATAAAACCCACTGCACCTCCACCCATGCAGGAAAAAATGTTAAGTTAAAAGTTAATTGATGTTAATTTATTTAAAAATGAATTAACACAAGAACTTACGTACTCTTCAGGCACGTGTGCATCAGGAGCGATGTCACTTCTAAGAACCAAATTGGAAGGTTTCACAATAGGTAATTACACTAGCTATATTTTGCACACTTTAGACCGGCACACTGCAGTGCAAGCACTGCTGTTTGGCTGCAGAAATGTATAAGAGAGCGGCCTGCGGACAGACTCCTAGCGAGTAAAGGATATTTCCACCTAGTAATGTTTAGCTTTGTTAGTTATACGAAATAACGCAGAACTTATTATTTATTCCCATGGGTACTGCTCATCCGGATTGAGTTGGAAAATGCATCAACGAAGTATTTAAAACTCATCCACAGTACTGAAAATTGCAGACACGCTTCATTTACCGGTAAATAGAAATAAGATCCAATGCTAATTGGGTCAAAGCTCATATTTCAATTCAACGAAGTCGTTAGCATCGGTTGGGGTTAAAATATTTATTTTTCCGATGAAAGGATTTTCATTTTTTCGCATTTTTCACAATTACTTGGCCGTTTTCACGTTAATATTTTCTTTGTATCACTATTCAATTTCATTTGTGAAACAATTTGTGCCAATGGCTTTTATTGACTGAAACACAATTGTGAATGATTAGTAATTTTTTTTTTTGGAAATAATCAAAACAAATTAATTGTTCACATAAAATGTAACAAAGATGCCAGCGTAGAAAAGCTCAAGCCGGTCAGCTGCTGCCAGCTAAAGCTTTATAGCATAACTTTAGGAAATACCTCATTCGTGTTCACTTTTATATGTGATGACTGAAAATAACAAGGTAATACATCGATGTATGAGTACTACGCACTAGATTTGGCATTTCAAACATTCACTATGTTCAACTGAATTGTACTGCAATCCGTACACCAGTTATTGTGGCTTCGATATTCATGCAGTGCGGAGCGGCGATAATAATAATTTTATATTAAATTAGCACATTTGCAAAATAAACGAAAATTTAAAAAAATGCACTTGATTAATAATACAATCTAAATAATAAAACTGAAACATCTGTATAATTACCATGTTTTATGCAAATAAAGACTATTATTATTATTAAAATAAACAATTATTTATTATGACAATTTTCGCGCGTTTATATCAAGTGCGCATGTGCGGACGCAGAGTAGTGCACAGTTTTTGTTTGGAATAGCTTCTCTAGTACGTAGTACATATAACTCAATGGTTTAAATAACTAACAATAATATTTCTTTTTAACCAATTCCAAAGAGATTGGGTTAATATAACCGTATTAATTTATATACATGTATGTAACACAATACATCTCGGGTTGGTTAACTGATTTTGCCTGTTGTTATATGAATGCCCATACAAATTTCAACTAGATCCGATGATAATCGAGGATGGTTAAAATTTTCATTATAAAAACCGAATTATCCTATGACTGAGTATCCAACACGTGTTTTTAAAGCAACAACAGCAATGATTTTGACATTACTGATATTCCCTTTAACCACTTCTGATAAGTTTAAAATGCTTGTGTTAGGAGTGGTTAACGACACGATCTTTAAATTCGCGGTCCGCATCCTGCTGTTAAGCTAGTGTCGCTTAAACTTCCGTCACCTATATTGTTAGACCACTGTTGCTTAAATGAATTCTTGTATACATAAATTTTTTGTTATTTTGTGTTTTGGTGTATGCAATTCTTGTAAGGCGAAGATTTTAATGTAATTTTGTATTTGGATAATATTCTACTTTCCAAGTTTATCTACATAGATTTTATTTTTGAAAAAAAAATATGTATTAGAGAACTAATACCGAGCAATAGCTCGGTCATGTAGGTACTACTTTTTTTTAAACTGGTTTTAACATTTTGTTAATATTATTAGATTAATTACTCCCGTTAATGTTGTGAAATATTTTCAAATAATTAATGAAAAGTGAATAATACCTTTAACAAGTTCTCCTAACTAAGAGTTTATATTCATGACCGCGCTGGATATCGTGTCCGAAAGGCCCCCTGTTTAACTTATTTGGGACACATTTGTGCGGATAACTTCGTCCACGTGGGAAATGTAGCCTTTTTCAACGAATTTTCCAAGCTCAAATATAATGCGCGATGATAAAGCATTATAACTTTTTCTATTTACTTTTATTGTTCTTAAGAGCTAAAAAATAATTTTCACACGAAATACAGAAAGATTTGATAAAAAATATTTGAGGTCACTATGACCTAGGCGTATGACTCCAAGCTTTTTATCAGGACATATTTGCTTGTCATTCTAGAGCTCGTTTGCCAGGTGTTTACCGTAGCATATCCGATGTGTTCACTGAAACAGATTTTCCCACGGTAGCTAACTGTGATAAGTGGCGGTAAGATTTAATGTTTAAATATCGAAGGGTTTACAAGAACTGAAACATCTAGAAAGAAAGCTAAAGAACTATTTACCTCTTACTCCATTTTGAATTCAATGTTACTAGCAAATAGAACTTATTTTCTGTCTAGTAGCTTCTGCTACCCAATGGCCAGCACAGTCGTATTCTGGTGTAAAGGTATAGGGCCAGTATAATTTCAGTATTTTTCAAAGTATAATATTGACGAGCGTGCACGTCTATCCTCGATTTAATATCAAAATGCATGTTGTCACACCTGAGGTTTAAAGTGGAATCCTTCGTTACCAGGAAAAGGGATCGCCGGTCTCTACATTCACCATACGAAATACAGCAGCATAAAGCTACCATTTTATGTTAGAGGTATTTTACCAAAGACTTTAGTGGTGACAACGTATCTGTAGTTTCCTCTGTTAGAAGTCAGTTGCAGATATCCTTGACAACCATCAGGTAAAATGTAAGTTTATGCGACACTTCAATTTAAAAGTATAACAGTTTTAATCAATGAGTATTATTTACGAAATATCTAATTATGTAAACAAACTATATGCTACAAAATAACTGTATTATCCTAATTATATTTTATTGCCGTTTAGTAAAAAAAATCCTCAATAATACATGCAACTATGATTAATCCCTTCTAATAAATTTCAACTATTTAATTAGAAAAAAGTGAAAAGGCAACAAAACACTTTTTATTTTGTACTCAACAGTAGGCAATTCACGATATGTAAGTGTATTAAATCAGGCATAATTTATTTTTAAATAATCGCTGAGCCTGAAAAATCGGATTTTTGCGTGACGGTGACGTGGCAATGGCTGAACTTAGTAACGGAGTATCTGTAAAAGTTCTTAACGTAGTGAACTATGTAAGTGAAAACATTCAACTACATTCCTAAATCCAATATATATATGTAATCTCTACATACAATACAATATAGAGTCTAACAGGAAAATAATTTTAAAAACGATATTTGTATATTAGCTTCGTCATCGTTACAACTTATCAAAAGTCTACTGTTAAACACAGGCCATATTTATAACGCATTTCTGACGGACATTCCGCTTTATTAGTTGTTATTACGAAGACGCTGCGGCCCATATCCTAGTTTGCTTCCGTCTGTCGCTTTTACGATTCACGAGACGATATGTCGTAGTCGATATTCGGCCACTACAGGGTTTAAATATATGCTCGTTGATTTTTAACTTCCCGCTAAACTTTTTAACTCGAGCTATTCTGTCTAATTTCACGTGGACGTGTTAAAAAAAAAAACATTTCAATTTATGTGACTAAGATCAAAGTCGGGTTGAACGTGTGTTATAAAGAAAGGCGGCTCTCTAAATTGGCCGATCACTGTTATGCCACCACGTGGGAGTGAGCATTTGCTGTAATCACCACAGAGCATACACATAAGTTACACATCGCTTTGGCTATAGCAATTCCAGGTGTCACGCATCTTTGTTGTCGATCTGCATACTTTATGTCTGCTCTAATATACGACACGATTATATTGATATGTATCGGAACCTCGGCGAATTTCCACAGAATAAATGCCACAAAAACATTGTAATAGAAGTGAGAATTAGGGAGTCCATATTATGGTCTTACATTATGCAGTACAGTACATTATAGTAGAAAAGTTGCTACGCATGTTAGATTTAAGATATAGCTGATTGCTTAATTTTGATGATTTTTATATATGTATTTTTTATTGAAAGTTAAGCCTACATTAATGGCGTCCTCAAAGAAAAAAATAATTTTCCTTATTTCTTTCTTTTTATTATCTATGTGTAGTTATTAAAAAAAGTAATCATTCACGTGGGGCTACCACATGGACATGAACATAAACTTGGATTTGAATTAGTTAGATAACTAAATAACTCTGAGTTAATTTTGTTATATCTGTTGAATACTGCAGCTTCATTTCCCGTGTAATAGCCATTGAATTAAGAGAGTGATCGGAGAGTTTTTGGGTTCTACTGTGAGGGGTCTTGCAGAACTTAGCTCCACCCGCACGGATAGTTTCTACGAACTTGTCATTCATTTCGTACACTGCAATCTTCTAGGTACTCAAAACGGTTTTTAAAGTAAAGAAAAGAGCTGAAAGTTATCAGGGCTTTGAATTAGTGCATGAGAGAGACGGAGCGTTGACTTCGTTAATATATGAGCTCTTAAACATTCATAGACTAACTAATTCAGTGATCGCTACCAGTTTTCACCCTCGCGATCACTAATAAATCACTAAACATTTGTCGTCTGGTCGTCAAAATGAAGTCAATTTAATTTTTTTTGAACCATGGGGGCTTTACTGTGTCCACTTTCTGTGGGGCCGCTTCTGGAAGAGAGAATTCATCTTTAAGAGTCCCTCTTTCCCTATAAAGTCGGCCAGCTGCTGGCCTCTTAGGTTCTATTGTTTTTCCTACCTTTAGCTCGACGTTCTCTCTTGTGCTTAGTTTTGCGTTAAAGTTGTCCATTAACACAGAATATTGGGTTTTGGAGGTGTGCATGTTTCTAGAGACATCCCCATACATTTCCTCCACGAAATTATGGGGGTTTTTTATTGAATAAGGGTGACAAATGAACACAATGTCCATCTGATATTAAGTGCCCTATAGATACCTACATTTATACTCAATTATGATACAAAATGCAGATGCTTTGTCTTTCATAAGAGCTAAGATGGAATGTCTCGTTTCCGTAAAAAATTTATTCGGTTTCCTACACTCAGCATACAAAACACTGCCGCTTTATGCTGCTTTTTATGCCGGTACTTTGTGAGAGCGTGGTGCTTTGATCCTTTTCTGTTACAAACATAGTATAGCTGCGGCGTGTCTCTAACACGTGTCGAGGTTGGTGCGTAAGCCTGGATCATCTTCGCCGCATCATACCGTTTGAGTAATTCCGATTATAAGGTATACAACTTTCGTCAATACACTTCAAACTTTAACAACGTTGTTAACGAGAAACTTGTGGACGATAAATTCGACACCTCCTTTCCATAGATGGTAACGCTGTACCGATTATAGAATGAGTTGCCTAAGTCTAACGTTTTTGTTTTTTTTTTGCGATAAACTGCTTACTGCTCAAACATGCGTTTAAGAAAAATGGTTAATGAAATACTCTTTCTTAAAGTATTAAAAAGTTAGTGACACATGACATTTTAAGTCACTTGTATTTCTTTAAAACCTATGTGTAAAACGCAGACCATACCTAAACTATACTTTTGTTTTTAAATCGAGTAATTAGCACTCTGATATTATTATATTATGTGTTATAAAGGAGCGGGGAATGCTGCCACAAGTATATATTTACTTAAAGAGATGTCTCACCTACTCCTATACCTATGTCTATAAGATATCTTTAAAGAAAAAAACAATTTTTAATTTTTTTCATTTTCACGTCACTACGAGACTTAAAGACACTGTAGTAAGCATGTTGTGATAAAAAATTATATTCAAAAGTTTAAGATAGCCTTCGTTAACTTTCAAAACAGGACCTCAAACACTTCAATCCACTCCGTAACCACGAGTTTTGAAAATGGTCCGAAACGCCGGGAGTAAAAAAAAATTATATTTGATCACTCATTGATTGTGCTGATGTGTGTTACTCTGATGTGAGTCAACTACTTCTGTGCAAATTGGATCGTTTATTAAATAATTGCATCCGTTTTATTTTTGGCCTTCGTAAATACGATCATGTATCCATATATCGTTCTAAGCTTAAATGGCTTCCTATCCATCAGCGTAGATGTATCAAAATTCTTCGCACGCTTTTTTCAATCCTATATGATCCATGCACTCCCCAATAACTGAAATGCAAGTTTCAGTATTTGGGTTCTTCTCACGATCGTAACCTGCGATCCTCCGAGGGAACTACATTATGTGTTTTTCCTCGCCGTATAAAATTTATGTTTCAGTCTTTCGCCGCTGAGGCCATAAGGCTATGGAATAATTTACCCCCCTCATATCAGAAAACCGACTTATGTTGCTACATATAAGAGGATGATGACTGATCACTACCTTTCTTCTTCTAGCAATTAACTTTCATATTTAATTGTTTCTGCTTATATGTGACTTGACATTTTAAATTATTTAATTTGTTTTAGTTATGTTCGTATGTAAGTATACTTAAAATGTATGTATTATGTACTAGTTAAACATTTTGTATGAAATGTATCATATATTACTTAGGTTAATTGTAGTTGTGTATATTTATTTTTTGTATTTACACTTATGGTATGTCTATTTATATATTTACATTTACGTATAAATTATCCATATATTTTATGGCACCTGCTAAATTTCTCTGCTTAGCTCATGGTTGACTGGTAGAGAATGCCTAAAGGCATCATGTACATCATGTTCACCATTCCCATCCCGTCGAAAGGTGTTCAGCTCTCCCTCTTCGCAGACGATACTGCTATCTACTGCAAAGGTATTTCGCTACCTTTCATACGGAACAAGGTTCAAAAGTCAGTTGACGACCTAGGAGCTTGGTTCAAAAAATGGCGCATCGATGTGAACCCGGAGAAGAGCTCCGCCGTTCCCTTCGATTATAAACGACGCCGTCTCAAAATCACTTCACCAATACGTTTGCTAGGGACCCCTGTCCCCTGAAATACGACTGCCAAATATTTAGGTGTCACTCTAGACACAAGGCTCACTTTCAGGCCCCACGTCAAAAGAGTAACCCGTCACGCACGTTTTTACCTGAGTCGGCTCAACAGTATATTGGGCCGACACAGTAAAATGTCCCTCAGAAACTAGCGTACCCTTTATAAGGTCTTTATACGACCAGTCATGTCCTACGCGGGCCCCATTTTTGCCCACGCCGACCCTAAAATTATTAATGAACTCCAAATAATTCAAAACCTTTTCTGTCGTCGAGCTGCGAATTGGACATTGCGAAGGCCTTCGATCGGGTTTGGCACAAAGCACTTCTTTCGTAGCTCCCTTCCTATGGGTTTCCCGAGAAAGTGTGCGATTGGATCGTCAGCTTTCTTGCAGATCAGAGCATCAAAGTTATTGTAGACGGTGCAAGCTCCAATTACAATGCTGGTGTTCCACAAGGCTGCGTGCTATCGCCAACGCTGTTTCCTCTGCATATCAATGATACGTTGCAAACCCGTATCATTCATTGCTATGCAGATGACAACACTGGTGATGCTCTGTACACCGGCCGTGCCAATATTTCTCGGAAAAGCGTCTCCGAGTACCGGGACAAACTTGTGCTTGAAGTCGAGTATTTGCTGAACAGAGTCTCGGATTGGGGGCGACTAAATATAGTCCAGTTTAACCCCCAGAAGACACAAGTTTGCGCGTTAACCGCTAAAAAGAACCCATTTGTCGTATCTCCTTAGTTTCAAGGCACTCCTCTTGTTGTCTCAGCCAGTATCGGAATCCTTGGCGTCGATATATCAAGTGACGTGCAGTTTCGTGGTCACTTGGAAGAGAAGGCCAGATTGGCCTCTAAAAAAGCTTAGCGTGCTCAGCAGAGCGGGACAGTATTTCATGCCGGCACACCGCCTGCAACTTTACAAGGCGCAGGTTCGGCCGCACATGGAATACTGTTCCCATCTCTGGGCTGGGGCTCCCCAGTACCAGCTCCTTCCACTTGACCGCATCCAGCACAGAGCGGCTCGAATCGATGACGACCGAGTGCTTTCCGATCGGCTCGATTCACTGGCACTGCGAAGAGATGTTGCATCTCTTTGCATTTTCTTTCGCATATAGCATGGAGAGATGCTCTGAGGAATTGTTCGGATTAATCCCAGCCGCCAAATTTCGTGATCGCGCTACGCGGCAAGCGTCCCGGTACCATCCACACCATCTGGATACTTGGCAGTCCACCACTGTACGTTTCACAAGAAGTTTTCTTCCGCGTACGACCTCTCTGTCACGCTTCTACAATGACCCCCAAGGCGACGCACACCAGCTCGTCCCCGTTGGTGTGGAATGCAGCGCGCAAAGCGGCGATGGGGACCGCCACCCGTCACGCACAGCCCGACACGGCGGAAGGTGGAGGACGGAGTGCAGATTTGGCACGTGGAATGTTAGAGGGGGCATGAGAGATAAGACGAATGAGTTGATCGAAATAATGAAAGAAAGAGAATTAGATGTCGTGTGTGTGTCGGAGATCAAACGGAAAGGCAGTGGTACTGAAGAGCTCCCTGGCGGGACGTTAGCTATATGGTCCGGAGTCCCGGAAAGCGAGAACGCCTACCAGGGAGTGGGAGTGCTGTTGTCGTCCCGGTTGGTCGATCTTATGACTGAATACAAGGTTGTGAACTCAAGACTTCTCTGGGGTCGCTTCAAAATGGGACTGACGAAGTTATTCGTTTTGGCTGTTTATGCGCCGGTAGCTTCGTAATCCAGGGCTGAGCTGGAGGAGTTTTGGGAGAATGTAAGAGAAGTTCTAGATTTGGTTAAGGGAAACGAAAGAACTGTTGTATGTGGTGATTTGAATGGATGGGTAGGTATCGCTCGACCGGGATACGAGTCGGTGCTTGGAAAGTTTGGCGATAAAAGGGTTAATGATGCTGGCAAGCTTATACTGGCTGTATGCAAGGAAAAGGGTCTTCTTGTGACAAACACTATGTTTAATCACAGGAAAATCCATATGTACACTAGAGAAAGAAAGAATGAGAGAAGTATGATTGATTTGTTCCTGGTGGATGACCGACTGCGAAAACAGGTGATGGATACACGAGTGTTCAGGGATGCTGACCTGGGAACGGATCATTATCTAGTAATTACAAGATTTAGGGGTTTGTTCGCGGGTTGGCGCTACCGGACGACAGTAACAGAACCACAGTCGGTCTGTCGCATCCGAAGCTGGAAGCTTCAGGAAGCTGATACTAGGGACAAATATCACACGAGGATAGCCGAAAAGCTTGACACCATCGATGGCAGGAAAGAATGTGTGGAGAGAACATGGCAGAACCTTAGGGATGGAATGGTAAGTGCAGCGGAAGAAGTATGTGGAACGACAAAAAGAGGTAGTAGTAAAAGAAGAGATGCATGGTGGAATGATGAAGTGAGAGAAGCTGTAAAAAAGAAGAAAAAAGCATGGTTAGACTACTTGGCCTCTAGTAACGATAAGCATATGAGAGAGAAGATGAAAGAAAGATATAAGCTGCAGAAAGTTCATCTGAAAACATTGATTGAGGAGGTACGTGAAAGGTGTAGAATAGAAGCGGACGAGAGGTTGTCGCACAACTTTAGGGAAAACTCCAAACTCTTCTGGAAAGAGGTTGGAAGGTCCCGGAGTGGTGTGACAGCCTTAAGAATGAACAAAGTGCTTTCGAGAACCAATGACGTCCTCTCAGAAAAACCGGACGTCATGCAGCGATGGATTGAATTTTATAGAGAAATGTATGCGTGTCATGATCTTAGTGATGGATCCGGGGTGACGCCGTGACTGGCACGCCAGACACGGACCTCGATGACGCTGAGGTCATCAGCATGAAAGAGATTGAATGTGCGATTCGAAGTTTGAAATGTGGTAAGGCTGCGGGACTAGACAGAGTTACTGCTGAAATGGTCAAGTACGGTGGGCCTCGCGTCTGGGACAGCTTTCATCTGCTGTGCAATTTGTGCTGGCGGACGGGAGATGTCCCGGATGATTGGCGATCCGCGGTCATTGTGCCTTTATATAAAGGTAAAGGTTCACATTTTGACTGCGGGTGCTATCGGGCGATCAGCTTGACCAGTTTAGCAAGTAAAGTTTACTCGAAGGTTTTGACACGTAGGATGCAAGAGAAATCGGAAAGATTCTTATGGGAGGCACAATGCGGATTTAGACCTAGAAGAGGATGCACGGATCAAATGTTTTCTCTCCGCATGATCACGGAGAAGCTTCTGAGTGTTAATCAAAGGATTTTCTGTGCTTTTGTGGATCTGGAGAAAGCATTTGATAAGGTTATAATGAAGAAAATGTGGGAACTGTTGCCGGGATATGGTGTGGATGGTCGATTGTTAAGGGCTGTGCAGTTACTTTACTATGACTGTAAAGCCTGTGTGCGGGTAGGGCATGACCTGTCACCCATGTTTAGCGTCCAAGCGGGCGTAAAACAGGTATGTGTCATGTCTTCCTGGCTGTTCATACTGTATCTCGACAGCTGTTTACAGAAGCTGAAAAATAGCTGTTTGGGTGTGAAATTGGATGACATAAAAGTTAATTGTCTGCTGTATGCTGATGATGCAGTGCTTATTGCACCATCAGAAGCAGAACTGCAGGCATTAGTCACGTGTATGAAAGAGGAATGTGAAATTAAAGGTCTCCGTTTGAATGCTAATAAAACTAAGGTTCTGGTATTTGAAAAGGACGAAGAGAGAACGAAATGTGAAATATGGGTAAATCAGGAATGTCTAGAACAGGTAAATGAAATTGTATACTTGGGGAGTGCTTTCAGCCGGGATGGAAGATGTGATTTAGATGTGGATAGGCGTGTCGCTGCCGGAAACAAAGTCAATGGTGCCCTGAATGCATTAGTAAAAAGGCAAGGCGTGGTGAAGAGTGCACGCCTTGCAATACATAACGCAGTGTTGGTACCGACTTTGTTATATGGCAGCGAAACCTGGGTATGCCAGAAGAAGCATAAAAGCAAGTTGAATGCAGTGGAGATGCGATCTCTTCGTAAAATGTGTGGCGTTAGCATAGCCGACCGAAAGCGAAACGAAGAGATTCGCAATATGGCAGGATTGAAAGATGACCTTATCACAAAAATTGATAGGGGCGTACTCCAATGATTTGGGCACGTTGAACGAATGAGTGAATACCGAATGGTGAAGAAAATATATAGAGCGAAAGTAAACATTAAAAGGTGTCAAGGTAGGCCGAGACTAAATTTCGAAGACCATGTGAGCAAATTGCTCAGAGAGGGAAGGGTCAAGAGTACTCGGATACCTAGACGTGCATGTATGAAGAAGTTAATGAAGCTGAAAGAAGCGAAAGAGGTATGTAAGGATCGTGACACTTGGCGATCTGTTCTCTCTGGCTACCCCGTTAGGGATTGTGCGTGAAGATAAGTAAGTAAGTAAGTACGACCTCTCTGTGAAATAGCTTACCACCGGTTATTTTTCCAGACCGATACGACCCGGGGACCTTCAAGAAAAGAGCTTACTCCTTTCTAAAAGGCCGGCAACGCACCTGCAATTCCCCTGGTGTTGCGGTTGATCATGGGCGGCGGTAGTCACTTAACATCAGGTGAACCGCATGCTCGGTTGCTCCCTCTTCTATAAAAAAAAACCAGTAAATGTAATTCTCTACCGAAATTTATGAAAACTCCTGCAATAAATCGTTAAAATAAACAGAAATGTTAAAATCTGAAATTCGTTAAAAAAGGAATAATTTAAAATTAGCAAGGTGTACCTCGATTTATATCGCATTGCTCTCAAGTAAATGTAAACTACACGCTGTTACTTGGTTTTGTAATGGGACAGCCGATATAAAATCATGAGTTACAATTTCAATTAACGCAGCTATAAAATTCTAAACATGGGAGCAACCTAAGAGCTTTGAATATTATACCTTGTTATATATGGTTTGAGATAAATAGCTTAATATAAAATATGAAAATGGCATGTCTAATAGCTCATAACATTGGATATACATTATCGTTAGTGGGTTGCATATAGATAGATTTTATTATTGACCAGCGATCTGCCCCGGCTTCGCCCGGGTGATATCTGAATTCTACAACAACGCCACCTACCGAGTCCAACTATGCCTATAACCTTCGCGGAAGTGCAAGCAATATGCTTACAAAGTTATACCGCAATCTAATGAACGGTTTCGAGAGCATAAAATACGGACAAATATTAATTTTTATATATAAGATATAGTATAGTCGATATGGGATGGCTTTAGCTACATGTTTACGATATGATACGCCTGACTCGACCTAACCCAATCTAAGTTAGGTGACGCTTGTCTAATTTATTAGCACACTAAACTCTAGATTTTTATATCAATGAAAATAGCCTACAGACATGAAAATGATCTGTGCACCCTTCACACTACGTGGATTATTTGTGCTAAGTTTAATCAAAATTAGACAATACGTTTCAGAGCAATAGAAAATTGAATCAAATCCGATATTAGAGGACTATATCCACTTCCGAGCCGATCCTTTCGTGCTAATATTTTACTACTAATATAGCTGTAGAATGGCTCTACCACGTAAAAAAAATGGAAAATTGAAAAAAATTCAAAATTTGACGTGATACAAACATTGATATAGCAGTAGATATAAATGTGTGTCTCCAGTCAAGCCGACCCATTCGTGCCGAAACTATAATATAGCTGTGGTGTGGCTCTACCAAGTAAAAAGATTATACCATTAAAAACATAGCTTGTAAAAACACCAAGTCTCGCAACTCAGTTCTTCCACCGTAAAAAGTTGTGAGATCCATGTAATACCAAGTCGGTTAATTTATTCAGTTCCTACTTAAGGGTCCTTCTGTTTTAAGTTATTACGTAATTAGCTAACCTAACAACATTTTATAGGACCATATCAATTTTAAAAGTCTTTTATGTTTTAAATATATAGATTGACTTGGCCATCGCATGAAACCACAATGTATCTCACAAGTAATACGTATTATATTAAATTAGATTGCTTAATGCGATTGCCAAGTCAATCTATATCCCCCCGAACGGGTTCCCGCCTTGTCGTGGCGGGGGGCTTAGTAGCCGTGGCTTGGTCTCCCACGGTGAACAAAGAGGAACCCACGTGGCTGGCCCGAGTTGAAGGGCCGGCCTGAGGTGGCCGCTCCGAGTGGGCTTGGGGAGCCCACTTCGGATGTGTGCTGGTGGACTGCAGCGAGTGGGGACTCGCGCACCCTCTACCGCTGCAGCCGAGGTGGAGTCGCGGAGGAAGAGGAGTGTTGGTATGGCGATGCGCCACTCGCCCTATCCTTCGCGACTCCAACGGGGCCGCACCGTTGATGCGGTGGTGGTGGGGCTGCGGGGGGAGAGGATTGTCGGTATTGCGAGGCGCCGCTCTCCCTACCCTCCGCAGCCGAATCTTGGTTGGCGGCGGAGCCATAGACCAGATCCGCCGATGGGGTCGGGAAGGCTAGTACTTCTAAGTGCTCGTTTTTCCTGGCCCCATGGCCTTTGTGCATCGGACGCGGGGGCGTCTATTGCACAGACGTAGTTGGAGGCCGTGGAGGAAGGCGCTCCATGTGTTCTGGTGCGCCTTACCTGGGAAGGAGAACGGGGAGGAATTTTCCTCTCCCCGAGAAGGTGCTGCCATGGGGCGGCAGGCGCTAGTAGGGCCGCGGATGTGTGCGAAAGCGTTCCCGTAGCCCTGCCAATATGCGACAAAGGTGGAACACCATGGGGTTTTAGTCGGTGCGAGTCCGACATAACCCGTCCTTGCCCCCGCGAGGCGGGTATGCGTAGGCATTTCCCCATGCAAAAAAAAAAAAAAAAGTCAATCTATATATTTAAAACATAAAAGACTTTTAAAATTGATATGGTCCTATAAAATGTTTTGAGTTTAGCTAGTTACGTAATATCTTAAAACAGAAGGACCCTTAAGTAGGAACTGAATAAATTAACCGAATTGGTATTACATGGATCTCACAACTTTTTACGGTGGAAGAACTGAGTTGCGAGACTTGGTGTTTTTACAAGTTATGTTTTTAATGGTATCTCATTTCTTTTTGTATATAAGATAGTCCTAATTTTTTACCTTTCCGGTACCTTCTACTTCTTGAGTACCAACAACGTACCTGTAATACATATACAAGTACACGAATTCATTCACTGCAAATGTAACTTTGTAATTCTATACATTTATATGACATTACAAAGTTATTTATGCAGTTAGAGCATCTAAAAAACTGGACAGAAATTAACAAATATTTTAGTTCATCCTTGATTTATATACTAAATCCTAATTGTATTCTAAATTTGAAGCTTCTATGTCTGATAGAAGTGCCTTAGAGTTTTGATGATCGGTCAGTCAGTGAGTGACAAAAGTAAGAAACTTTGGCTGGTTACAATTCTTAAATTACTAGTTCAAATTGAATGAAATTTGAAATATACCATGTGCAAAATGCAGGCTTCTAGTTTTATTGACCACGAAGTTATAAGGGGTCGAAAATTGCCTGAATTGCTTCGAGAAAAGATGGTACGGCCGTGCCGCTTTTTTTGCTCGACTTGGGGGGGCACTACCGTGCCCCCAGATCTGTGCTAAATTTAGTCGTAATTGGACGATAAGTTTCAAAAGATATAAGCCATCAGTCAGCAAACGCAGAGTCTACTTCACCTGAGAATGCAGTTCAGAGGTGACACAAACACGTGTCGTATTATCAACGGTCGTGTGACTTCCCTAGTGTAGTGGTGTTGGAAGTAGTGGCGCTGCGATTTGTGGTGAATTGAGGAGAGCGGAAGTTACTCTTCAAGCTAGTTAAGAAATATTATTTTATTTGATTACGCGGATCTTAGCTAATTAATTTTAAACATCTTTAATTTCAAGTTGAATCAACGCAAAAGTTCAACTTGGTGGGCACCTCACTGTCTTAAAACGCTTTCAGGAATAGGAGGAGGTCTATGTCGAGTACTGAGGCCTATACATAGCTTCTTCTCATAAGTTTACTGTTTTACTTTACGTATTTGTAAAGACGTAGCTCCCGTCGGCTATAAAAGTAAGAGAAAGGTAAAAATCATATGAATACGTAACTTATTATAACAAAATTATGAACAAGTGTCACAAATACGGAATTTATAGACGAAGAACTGTTGACTATTTCGGTGTTTTAAACCTTTATCGTCGTTAATAATATCTTACGTTTTCAATTTTCATATAACTAGTAGAATATTACGGTCTCTTCTATTTTAAACTCAGCTGGAGTTTAAATTAAGTAAAAGACCGTAATATTCTATATATTATAGGAACTTTGAAATTCGGCTTGATGAGAGACTGAAAGAATTTCATTATAATATTTTAATAAGTATGGCAGACAAACAGGCACACAGTTTACATGATTATAATCGTACAATATCGAAATAAAACACGCTTATCTATTATGTCGCCTCTACACGTTGGCCAACACAGTGGCGAATATAGTGGCGAATATATTGGCCGAGAGTTGGTGACGGCGTCCACACGTTGGAAGATCGTTCAGTTTACTTCGGTTCGGGCCAATGTGCGGACGAATTTATAAGCACCGTGGCGCAGTGGCTCAGCAATGAGTGGCTGCGCAGGGAGCCGCGGGTTTGATCCCGCACGGAACAAGTATTTGTATGTCCTACAAATAATTGTTTCGGGTCTGGATGTGTGTCCTTGTGCAATTTATGTTTGTAAACTGCCTCCGCGATACGGGAGAAAATCCTAGTGTGGGGTTAACGTTTTTATAAAAGAATTATAAAATAATAGTGGATATTAATGGGGCTGTAAATAGATATACGATATACGATTAGCTTTATTTATTCTTTACATGCATCATAAACTGAAATAAATGCCATTAATAAGAACTTAACTTATTTTAAAGTTAAAGGAGTTATAATCGATTAGTCTATGTTTTAAAATTGGGTTTTGTTTTTAAAGTTTAGCAAAACATGTACTTGCTTTTCTATCAGACATTTGATGTATATAAAAAACACCTTATAATTTATTTGGTAATTTAATTATTTTTTGAGAAAGACAAAAACAATAACAATAAATATAATTAACACTGACTTAATAATAGGTACTAATTATAACTTAGAACATAAATGAAAAACTCATGACAAGGAAAGTGGCTCAGGACCATGCTTTGCGGCATTCTTTGGAGGAGGATGTTCAGTAGTGGACTTGTGAAGAGCTGTAATGATGATGATGGTTCGAAAACTTGCACGATTATTTTATAAGAAATCGACGCTTTTTTATATGGGATAGGGTGACAAACGAGCACACAGTTCACCTGATGGTAAGTGGTTGCTGTGGCCCACAGACATCTACATCTATCCTCGATTACGAATCAAAATGCAGATGCGTTGTCACCCGTGAGGACTAAGATGAAATGCCTCGTTTCCTTCAAAAAAGTGTCTCTGGTTCTCTACACTCACTATACGAAACACAGCATCATTAAGCTACTATTTTACATTGATATTCTGTGAGAGCGTGGTCCTTCCCCGGTCGAACCGACCCATTCGTGCTACAACTATACTTCTAATATAACTGCATGGTTCTACCACGTATAAACGACGTACTTCATTCTTTTTTCATTTTAAAATTGTTCTCGTAATAATCTGATTGTAAATAAATGTTCATTATTTTTTTTATAAATAGCTTACCGATTAAAACAAATATTTAAAAATAATTAAATCGCACTAATTAAAGTAGTAGGAATGTTTAAAGTTGAAATTGGCACTAAAAGGTTGATAATTGGGTCATCCACCTTACAAAGCGTGAATATAAAATTTTAATCAGATGCGTGTAATCTCTCTGGGAGCTTGTAGCAAACTAAACTCGCGGCCAACGTGTGGTCGTGTGGACGCGGCGACCAAACTCTGCCAACAATCCTTTGATCTTTTGTAAAAAACCGACACCACACGGATCTCGCGCCAACTTGCGGGCCATCGTTCCAATGCATACCAATGAAGCCCAAACACCCCGTCTACACGTTCGCCAATGCTATTGGCCACTACATTCGCCACTGTGTGTTACACTTTTTAAACGAGCATTGAGGCATGTTTACCGTCGGAGCGTTAGAATATAACTAGATTAAAAGCGCACCCAAGAGTTCGAATGGGTGCTCATTCGGTGAGGTCGTTTTTGTCACTGATTGTGTATCTAGTTTTATTAGTGATCGATGTCCATGAAGTATGAATTTGCGTTGCCAGCCATGAGAACTATCACTAGTTACCTATAAATATATAGCAGAGTTCTACTGTTATTTTACGCATTGTGAGTGCGTGGGCTTTCCCAGATCGAGCCGATCTATTTATTCTGCAGTAATATTAAAGCTGCTCCGTGATTTTACTACACATATTTAATTTCATAATTATTAATATTTATTTGTTCGTACGTTTGGACACTTATTTTTATTAGTTTTATTAATGAGTTGTTAAGTGATTTTATTAACTCAAATCTTTACATTTATTATTAACCAACAAAAAATGAAATCATTTAAAACATTCTGTCATTAGCTCCTTTACTATTAGGCCGTAGTATTTCTTGTTTACACATTCCTTAATAAGCAATATATATTCCATGCGTTTCTATTAACCACGCTGTGCTTATCTTACAAATTGTAGGAAATGATGGATGAATGCAGAAGATGTGCAAACATTGTATCTTAGTAATGAAATTTTAGGCAGGTAAACGAAATAAGAAAAAGAAAGAAAAAGAAGTGCCTTGGCCTTGGCTTCACTTTAATAATTCATTTGTTGGTATTATTAAAGTGAAGTTGTACAATATTCTTAGTAAATACAAAGTAAATACAAAACTATGATAGGTAACTTAATTCACATTTTGAAATAGATAACAGACTTAATAAATAACTATTGATCCGCCCCGGCTTTGCACGGGTGATTTCAAACTGAGTTCCAACAGAGTTTTTAAACCATCCAAGGACCCACTTAAACACATAGAAAAAAAATCATTAAACCTATTTAAACTCAGCAAAAAATCACAACCAAAAAATTCGTCAAAATCGGCCGAGACATTTTCGAGCTTTTTCGAGACTGACGGATAGCAATTGATTTTATATATAAAGTTTTAGCAATTCCCTGATTAAAGTAGAATTAAAATTTCGTATAATATGTTGTTACGAAGCAGTATTTTCAATATTTCTATCAAATATTTTTTTTGTGATATGAACAGCTAAAATAATTGAACGTGGTACAAACGTTGTTAGCGCAGTGGATATAAATGGGTGTCTTGGGTGGTTTGAAGATAATATGCAGAGATGATAGTCCGTATAAATTAATTTCAAATCGTCATAACGACGAAACCAGGAGATTAGCGGCAGAATCATAATAACTGGAAAATAGAAAACTACGGTTGCCGACCCGACCACCAAGAGTGGTAACTATGACCCCCTTATGAGTCCTGCAGTCCTGCATCATATATTGATATAAAAGTCCCCTTGTTTATATCCAATGTAAACAAACAGACGGCGGAAAAGGATATTTGTGAATACATTAAAAATAAAACATCCGAAACAGTTTCACTTAAGAAAATTACAATGATAAAATAACGGCCATACAATGCCTTTAAATATATAAATAGAAATAAGCTAGAAATATTTCTAGACGGTCAAATGTGGCCTGATGGGATCAAATTTCGGCGGTTTATACATTTTAGAAACAGAATAGGAGACTGTCATAACCTCTCTGTGAGTAGTGGCGTAACAAAAACACAAAATAATGGATAGTGAATCAAAATTATTTATAGTATCATTGCAAAAATGTGAAAAGATCCGAGAACTGTGTACGTTTACAGTGCAGGACGGCTGATATTATTTTATTACAAGAGACGTGGTTTTATCCATATGATCTATCCTTTCTAGAAAATATAGATCAAGAATTCAGTTATGCGGCCAAGTTTTCAGTGCAAACTTCAGCTGGTATTTTTGAAAAGTAATATAAGTGCTTTCACAAAAGCTTTAGGTTTATTTGAACACTGATATTCAAAATTCGATATTTGATTTGTATTTTAAGTAATAGACGCTATTTATCGTAATCCTTAGGATCATTACTACGGGATGTCACCTTTTGCAACACCCGACGAAATATAGTGCCCGAATGTATAAACAAGCATCCGATATGACCAGAGAGATATCAGGTGCAGGACCAACGGCTTTGGGTGATATCCTTGGCAATAAAAACCCAATAACTGATTTGCGTCAGACCCGACATTTGAACCCAGGACCTCTTGTTGATCAATGATGGTTTGCGTTTACGACCACTACACCAACGAAGCAGTCCACATCTTAATAGCATGAAAATAACCCCCGAGCTTAAAGAAGGCAGTAATTGAGATATAACAGAGAGACTTGTCATTTATATTAATATGTATTTATATATATGTGCTACGTTACGTTTATAAACCTCTCAAAGTCACATCGCTTATTCAATACGGGTGATGCCGCAAGTTTTGTTCAACAAGCTTTTTAGTACTCAAAGACTACAACGAGCGCAAAGTTTGTAGTCGTATGTGTGGTCACCAGTCGGCCAAATCTCGAGAACATATGCAGGGAGTGCTTCCAACTTGTGATATCTGATCGAATGAAGAGCCACGTTTGTATTCGAAGTGCATGCACATCATTTGAACGAACGCCTCGTTATTTTTTGTAAAATTTGAAATTTATATTTTTTTATTTTACTTACTAATCGCTTCACTCTTATTCTACTTACAAATCACAGTCCAGCCGACCGCAGGTCTCCCCATAGATTATTCCCCTGGTATTGATACATTAGCTATTGTTGCCACGCTTGCCGTGCCAGTTGATTGACTTAATTGGTGTGGTTTTGTTAGACCACGGTGCCGTCGTTGAAACAATGTATAATATGATTTAAGATACTGCTCAGGACGCGCAACCTCTGAAGGTACTTCTATCGGAGGTTGACTGAAATACAATTCTTTGATAGTTGGGAATTTGAATAGAATAAAATACATTAATGTGAAAACACCCACAAGATAAAACACACAGGAATTAACGAACGCACGCACACATGCCTGCATATATTTTTGTCATCCACAACATAATTTCGCATAACGTTTGTGCCCATTATTTTTTTTCTTATTTGATACTAGCTATTCCCTGCGACTTCATCCACGTGGAATTTATTACGATTGGACTTCAAGGTTATTTTTTTACCCTAATTATTTTTCTAAGATAAGAGTAACTTTAGTTACTCCCTGTAACATCAGCTATTTGCTTGTAAAAAATTCCGTTAAAGCCAGTCCAGCCATTTCGGTGGTTAGCCGGAACAAACATACAGACAGACAGACACACAAAAAGTTTAAAACTAGTTTTTTTGTTATGAGTATTTTTTCATATGTATTCATTAAAAATAAGTTAATTTCACATTATGACCAGGCACTTCAATTTAATTTACTTCTATATAGATTGTTATAATGCTTTTAAGTTCTACAATTTACGATTTAGAAGCTTATAACTACGATACTACGGTGGCCATTATTATTATTACTACTTGGCACATTCGTTTGTATAGATAAACATCAGCATTGTGCAGCTATGTTGCCATGGTATTCTGTAAGAAAATAATCACTCCCAGGTTGAACCGTCTTTTAGCAGGTATTTCCTTTTTACGAAACTCAATCAAAGAACTAAGACTCCATCTATTAGTAAGAATGGCTACTGTAGTTCATGGATACCACAAACCAATTTCAAGCAAAAAAAGTTACAGATTCGTGGCAAATTTTGAGGACTAAAATGAAATAACTGACGGCCTGTAATAATACTAATTTTCTATACCCTTTTTTTAACATGGGGAAATGCCTACGCATACCCGCCTCGCGGGGGCAAGGTCGGGTTATGACGGACTCGCACCGACTAAAACCCCATGGTGTTCCACCTTCGTCGCATATTGGCAGGGCTACGGGAACGCTTTCGCACTCTTCCGCGGCCCTACCAGCGACTGCCGCCCCATGGCAGCACCTTCTCGGGAGAGGAAAATTCCTCCCCGTTCTCCTTCCCAGGTAAGGCGCACCAGAACACATGGCGCGCCTTCCTCCACGGCCTCCAACTACGTCTGTGCAACAGACGCCCCCGCGTCCGATGCACAAAGGCCATGGGGCCAGGAAAAACGAGCACTTAGAAGTACTAGCCTTCCCGACGCCAGCGGCAGATCTGGTCTATGGCTCCGCCGCCAACCAAGATTCGGCTGCGGAGGATAGGGAGAGCAGCGCCTCGCAATACCGACAATCCTCTCACCCCGCAGCCCCATCACCACCGCATCAACGGTGCGGTTCCGTTTGAGTCGCGGAGGATAGGGCGAGTGACCCATCGCCATACCAACACTCCTCTTCCTCCGCGACTCCACCCCGGCTGCAGCGGTAGAGGGTGCGGAGTCCCCACTCGCTGCAGTCCACCAGCACACATCCGAAGTAGGCTCCCCAAGCCCACTCGGAGTGGCCACCTCAGGCCGGCCCTTCACCTCGGGCCAGCCACGTGGGTTCCTCTTTGTTCACCGTGGGAGACCAAGCCACGGCTACTAAGCCCCCCGCCACGACAAGGCGGGAACCCGTTCAGGGGGGAATTTTCTATACCCTTCACACTGGAACTCAGCAGTGCTAGCACTGCTGTTTAATAGCATAAATAGGTAAGGGGTGATACCTACTCGACCAACCAGACCCACTACTAGGCGGAAAACAGTCTACAAACTCTTGCAGTCATGGTATGACTCCAGTGTGGCTGGAGTCATATCATTTAAAAAAAAATAGTATAAAAATCTAGCTAGTTCCAACGCTGACTTTCATTGCATTACAACCAGACTCAAATAAGTACCAATAACTTGTGATTTTGTATAAAATGAACTTCGGAATCCATATCTGTATCCGTAAAGTGTTAGCCAAGTGTTTCAACCACTAGGCTACGTAGTTTTTATTTATATTAGTCACCGAATGAAATGATTACATCAGGCTTTGGTTGCCGTCATCTTAAGAAATACCATGACCTACATGTCTTACGTTTGTAACTTCATACAACTCTATTGGCTCGCGTGTCTGCGGTTTGAATTATGCAACGTGACAGCATGCTAACTATTTGCAGTAGGACAAGTCAGCACATGTAGAATGTGTTTGCGGTGTATTCAGCTTTGTAAACGTTCAATGTATGGAACTAATGAAAATTCCAACACTGGAATGAATGTTTGAAACTTTATGAAGTATTGCTTCACTATTTCTGCATACATTAGTTTTATTTTTATTTTCATTTTTATTTTATAGAATAAGAAAAAGAAAGAAAGAATTTAATTAACAATCAAAATGTAGATGCATTGACACCACCAAGAACTAAGATAGAATGTCTCGTTCCTCAACCTTGACTAGTAAAAAATTTCTTTGTTTCTCTACATTAATACGAAACACAACAACCTTATGCTGCTATTTTACGTTGGTATTCTGTGAGAAAGTGGTCTTTCCCTGGTCGAGCCACCATATTTCTACTATGACAATAATATAACTGCAGCAGGATGCTACCATGTATAAATTTATATTAAACATGACTCCGTTCTCGGTATCTGCTTGTTACTTTAACTATTTAATCTTAGTCGTTGTAAGTCAGTTGATGATAAAATATATTTAGATGCTACATAATATCAACAAGTACTCTACGTTGATAGTAAAATAATAAGGTTTTAAATATAAGTAACTTAAATTAAAAAAGTACTGGTAAAAATGACTTTGTTTTTATTTTGTTTGTAATAGTTCAATGTTTGACATGGGCCTTCAAAATTACACGTAGAATTTGCCCTACATTAGCAATTGGATCTGCAAATGCGGAACCATAAGATGTATGGCACCTTTGACGCTCAACTCGTGGGGCTGTTTTACATTTGGCATACGTGTAACGGTTATACCGCCATCTATCGGCGGTTATGAGATTAAATGCCAAAATATGGTGGAGGAAGGGAATGCATCACCCTGTTTTGTGGACGTTAGATTAAATTCGTATAAAAAAGTAAAGTTCCAGCCTATATACGTCCCACGGCGGGGCAAAGGCCTCCCCTCATTTCTGAGAGGGTTGTAGGGCAAGGAATAGTCCGTCGCGCTGCCCCAATGCGTGTTGGCGAACTTCATATGTCTTCGAAATATTTTTTTCTTATTCCTCAGACATGCAGGTTTCCTCACGATGTTGTCCTTCACCGCCAAGCACGTGGTAAATCAGCACTTAAAATTGCAATTAATAATTTCATTGGCGCTGGCGGGAATAGAACCCGGATTGCTCGCGTATTGTGAAATTTACAGCGAGCGCTAACCATCTGAGCTACCACGGCTCTAAATTCGTATGGCTTCAGATAGTGGTGGATTTACAATCTTCTCCGCCACACGCAAAAAACACATTCATCAGCACGACCATCTGTCTTATCTAGATATAGAGAATAGTCTCTCGTTAATAAAGTTGTAAAGATTGGGAATGTGTTAATGCCGGTTGCGTACTTTTACTCAAATCACCAAACGGTATTCGTTGAAGATATACAGGTTTAGGTACCATCGTCGGCACATTCCAATGAGAAGGTGGAGGAAATAGATAAGGATATCTTTAGAGCCATTTATTCCAAAATAACCCATTATAAAGGAGACCGGGGATAGTTGGCTTTAGAGGCAGGTTGACTTACTGTCAATAACTCGATCTACTCGAAAGTGTTGCCTCATCCAACTAGGCGCGAGAAATCGTTTTATTCCTCCGCTCAGGTACCGGATGTCTGGCATCGCGAGGCACGTTGTTTTTTTTTTGCGCCCGAAGCAATTAAAGGGCTACCCTATACGTAGGGAGGCGGAAAATGCGTTACGCATACCACAATAGCCGGTCTATCGTGGTTATGAGGGACTCACTGTCCTACCGGGGACGCTAAGTGATACCCTCTAAAAAACCGCCTTTGGGTCAGGCAACCGGCTGATTAAGCTGTATTGTGCCTTATCGTGAGCGACCCTCTTTTGGGAAAAGAGGCACGTTGTTCAGGATACAGTTTATATACCAGTGGCCGTGTCTGTTAGTGTTTGTAAGTAACTAAATGTCGGCTTAGCTAATAATGAATTCAACTTGAGATTTATGTACTTAATTTCTGGTTCAATTGCTTTAAAATAGTAATATAAATAGTAACTGTTACTGTTTCTTTTAATTTACAATTTTTTTCATTATCGATTTGTAAGACCGTAATTTTTATACAGTCAAGTATTATCAAATGTTTCTTTGTGAGGAACAAATTATTTTAAAATTAATAAAGTTATCTCCGTTGTATTGACATTTGTTGGGGTATAGATATTATACTTATATAGTTTAGGTAGGGTAGGTGACATTAGCTTATACGAGATATATGTCAAAAAAGTGTGTAGACGGTCGGGCAAGCCTTGTGAATAGTGGAACGTGGAACAATCGAGAGTGTTTTTTTTTACAGTGGCGACGAGGAAATATAGCTATAATAAGTGTATAAACTGAGAAAAAAATTGTGTAATACAATGGCAAATATTGGCAGGCACGGAGAATTCATGTGTCTAATGGAAATTGGAAATCATATTGCGAAAGATTGTATGTACTTTTTGATTAACGGTGTTAAGGAAGAATTGAAGTTACCCACGTTAATATCTATTATTGGCGATAATGGGTATGAACTAATGACTAACTTGTGCAGCCCGAAAAACAATGGAAGCGGCACAGCGTGACTCATCGGCGGTATACGGCACGGGCGCATGCAACATCCGCGAGGTAGAATATGAAGCAGATTCACTAAAACGGGAGCAGCAAAGTGTTGGCTCAATAGATATTAACCATCATGTCAGTGCAGTGAACGTGGTGCAAATGGGCAACTGCACAATATGTGGCGATTGGCGTCATGGTTGGCATCAATGCCGATATCGTAATTTTGTCTGCGATAATTGTGGACAAGTTAGACATTTAAAACGAGTTTGTCTACTAAAGGGGAGCAACAGAAATACAGGAAGGCATGAGTGGAGTACAGGTAGCACGGGCCGCTTGACGTCCGGGCGGGGCGCGGGACGTAGCGAGCGGTGTGCGCGCACCGGCGAGCGGTGTGCGCGCACCGGTGAGCGCAGCGCGCGAGCTGAGCGAGGAGGATGAACAGGCTTCCCCCGCAGCTCTTGAGGGTGAAGAAATCGATCATCCTATGATCCAAACGTCTTTGAGGGACGACAAACCGGTTAGCATTCCTATTATAGTTGTGGCCGTCACACTGTGAATATCTCACGGAGCGTTGGCCGCTCCCCGGGCAGAACACCTTGTCCGGCGGCACATCTCCCCTTTTCCTTCCACGGCCATATAGTTGATCTAAAAGTTTTAATTATTGAAATTGATAAGGGCTCGCCTTTGTTGTGTATTAGTTATAATATATATAAAGAAAAATTTAAGCATTTGACATTATTACCATTTGAGTTAACGCTCTTGTTTTATAACGGCAGTAAAGTCCAGCCGGCAGGGTTCGTAGAAGTTAAGATACAATATAACGGCAACTGTAAAAAACTTGTATGTAATATAAAGAGGGACTACTGTGTTGCTGGGAAGACAATGGTTAGCGGAATTAGGAATAGATATTCCGAAATTTCACAAAAACCGAATAAATTGTATACAATATTTTGATAAATTTAAAAATTTGAATATGTTACTCGACAGATTTAAACAATTATTTGATGGTGGTCTTGGGCGATTTACCGACGGGTGAGCAACGCTTCGCGTGCTGACAGGTGCCGTGCCGGTATTTTGCTGCGGGCTGGTGTTGACTCCTCCAACTGGGCCTCTCCACTGATCTTAGTTAACAAACCTGATGGATCGCTTCGCATTTGTGCGGATTACAAGGTAACATTGAATCGTGTCCTATTTGTGGATAAACTCCCGGTTCCTAAGATCGAAGACTTATTAGTGAATCGTAACGGTTGTACTTTGTTCAGTAAGTTAGACTTATCTCAGGCCTATAACCAAGTAGAACTAGATGAATCAAAAAATATATGGTAGTAAATACACATACGGATATATACAATCGTCTTGTTTATGGATTGGCTTCAAGGCTTGGTATTTTTTAAAGAATTATAATGGCCCTTCTTAAAGATATACGTAATACGGTAGTCTTCTTAGATGATATTTTAATTGGTAGTGTATCTGAAAAAGAATATCTTGAGACATTGCAAATTGTACTTTCAAGGTTAAACGAATACGGAACGGATTAAAGATTAGGAAAGAGAAGTGTGTGTGTTTTTGCGAATCAAATATCGTGGTTATATTGTTAATAAAGATGGTATAAAGGTAGATTTAGAAAAGATAAAACCAATTTTACATATGCGAGATTCAACTGACATATCCGAATTACGGTAATTTTGGTTAATTTTTGTTTTAGATTTGTGAAAAATCAGAACTATTATTTAAATCCGTTATACACTCTTTTAAAAAAATTTAGGAATTGGTTTTGGGGAAATCTACTACATTTATTATTATCTAATATTAAACGTAGACATTATAAGAATTATCTATAAGAAGAATTTAAAATTTTGTTAAATTTATACAAGTAAGGTTATTCTTTGTTTTCAAAAGAAATTTTAGGATTAAAAGTAATCGTGGGTGCACCCCTAGCACGTGAAACACCGAAACTATAAAATTTTCTAAGCGCAATAAACTCCGCATCAATTTTTATTTTTATTGTTACTATAATGATATATTTTCATTTTTTAAAATTGATTGTATAGGTTGCATACAGTAATGTCGATGAGAAATAACGGATTTAAGATAACATTATTGAGCTGACAGTCCACCTGTTGGTAGGTGGATGATGTGGCAGATAGACATCTATCCTCGATTAAGAATGAAAATGCAAATTTGTTGTGAGGACTAAGATGAAATACGTCGTTTAAAATAAAAACGGTCCCCGGTTTTCTACACTCACCATACTAAACAAAGCAACTTTATGCTGCTATTTTGTGAGAGTGTGATTTTTTCTCGATCGGGCAAGCCCATTCGTGCTACAACCTTAATATAGTTGCTGCGTGGTCCTTCCCACAGCTCCAGAGATATTCTTTATACTAATGTAATTGCACTTTTACTAATATTATAGTAAACAATTACCGCTTTTTGGCTCAGTCTTTAAGTGGGAATGCCTTTACAGATTTAAAAGGCTAAGGCCTCCTAATATTTCTTTCAAATTTGCAGCGTGTACTCACACGCCCGCCGGACTGCCTTAACGCTTGTTTAGTGGCTGAAGCCACTAAACAATGAATTAGCCATTGCAATGTTATTTATTTGTCAGGGTTTTCCTTCAAACACAAAATTTTAACTAGCGATTCTATAAACACGGGTGAAGATTAAACCCGAAAAATATTTTAAGTCATTATAAATGATAAACCGATAAGATTTAAATAAAATAAAAAAAATGTTGGGATTTATAAACGAAAGTGAAACAAATTGAGATTACAAACTAACTTTTAGCCCGCCTGATGGTAAGCAGTAGCCTGCAGTCCATGGACACCTGCAACCAACTTCAAACAAAGAAGGCTCCTGATGCGTTGTCACCACTGAGGACTAGGACAGGATGTCACACAGCCTGTAGATACACTAGCTCTCTACACTCCTCGCACTAGAGAACAGTGTGCTCGTGTGGACCCAGACCTGCCCGGGCGGACTTCTAGATAAAGTAGGAGATCTCCCACCTAGATGAATATAATCATCCTCTACGCCTATATCTAAAGACTTCTTTAAAATGTGCGGCTTGGGTAGTATATAAACTATGAGAATGTGAGCAATCCTATTGCGCTTATATATTTAATATAAATTAGTTACCGATGATATTACACAATAATATGGTTAAACATAAATATTGAACAAATTTTAATGATTAAAAAAAACTACTCGGAATAGAAAACTCGGAATGCTCCAGCCACAAAATGTACAAAGTTAAAAGCTAGGAGCATCATGATTCGAACTTCAACCGAAAGTGACAAAAAACAAACAAGTCCCAAAGTTTGAGCACACCATCTATCGCATCAAGTGCCTTATAATTTTACGTTTGAAAGAAACAAAAACATTTGAAAGAAAATGCGAATTCATCGAAATAAGTTCCAGTTCATCACTCCTTCTAGAGGGAGCTACACAACACTTCGCCAATGGTCAATGCCTATTAAGAACTGGTAATAATTATAGTAACGAACTTGTTAAAATACATATTTTTATGCGTGCATTTTAAGGATCGCGAATTTACGGTTATATCTCACCATCATACTAAAAAACGTGTTAAAAGGAAATATGACTTTGACGTGATTAAGGGTTAGTAAGCAGTGAAACTGCCGCTAGGCAGCACAACTGTATTCAGGCTTGATGAAGACCTAGCAAAGTTAGAGACTGTGGAAGTTTTTTTTTGACAAACCAACTTAGAGTCCACCTGGTGGTGAGTGGCCACTGCAGCCCTTAGACACTTGCAATCAGTTGATTCAATCCTTCTTTATTTGAAGTTTCAAGCAAGGAAGGTTGCAGATGAGTTGTCAACTCTTAGGACTAAGATGGAATACTGCACAAACCTGTAATTTATATTTTTATTATAATGAAACTCTTTACCCTTCCAACTGACACACAGCATTGCACGGTGGTGCGAGTTTCAGGTACCCGGTTCAAATGAATCGTTTATTTTGTCTTTAAATAAAAATATTTATTTAAAATTACAATTTGAAATAATATAATATGTGGTTGACAAAATTTGTGTTGCTTGCTAGACGTTTAGAATATTAATGAACGCTTCTCCTGAGGCTTCTTTCAAGAGCTTCTTACTTGCGTTTTATACGATACGACATCAGAGGGCGTTCGCTCTCGTAGGTGGCGTTAGTAGTCGTAACATGCTCCCACTTGATGTTCCGCTTCTTGATTCGATGGTTGCTGCGGCAGGGGGCAGATTTTTGAGAAGGCACGACGATCGATTCCGCTGGAGGTGCGAATATCAGCGACTCGAGACACGCCATCTTTACCAGGGAAGATTTGTATGACTCGTCCCAATTTCCACTTGAGCGGTGGTAAATTATCATCTTTGATCAGTACCAAAGAATGTAATGGGATGTCATCCTTTTGCTTTTTCCATTTCCTTATCAGTTGGAGTTCTGCAACATATTCCTTTGACCAACGTTGCCAGAAATGTTGACGTAATTGTTCAACTCTATTATAGCGTGTCAACGCGGGTATTGGTTTCGTTATAAGATCCTCGGATGCAGTAGCAGTTAACGGCCTTCCGATCAGGAAATGTGCAGGCGTGAGAGGTGTAAGGTCTGTAGGGTCTGCGGACAAAGGTGACATAGGACGGGAATTCAGGACTGCTTCAATTCGTGTTAAAGCCGTGCTAAACTCCTCATAAGTCAATCTAGCATTACCTACTATACGTCTAAGGTGGTACTTACACGATCGTACCCCACTTTCCCATAGGCCTCCAAAGTGTGGTGAGTATGGGGGAATAAATTTAAAATTAATGCTATCATTAGCCGCAAATTCGATAATTTGTTTTGAATTACAAGTTAAAAATGAAGAAATTTCTTTTTCGGCACCTACAAAATTTTTCCCGTTATCGGAAAATATAATTTCTGGTTTACCTCTTCGACTCATAAAACGTTTTAAAGCTAAAATATAATCATTAGTTGAGAGACCAGTAACAAGTTCCAAGTGCATAGTGCGTGTAGTAAAACATATAAACAAACAAATATACGCTTTAATAAGTCTAGATCCCCGGCCCTTACGATTTAATATGAAAACTGGTCCGGCATAATCAATGCCTGTTCTTATGAATGGGAACCCAGGTTCTAAACGTTCTGATGGCAAATTACCCATAATAGGACACAAAGTCTTACCTCTTATACGAGTACACACAATACAGTCGCGCACTATCTTTCGAACGAGGTTTTTACCTCCTAATGGCCACCAGCTCTCACGTATGGTCGCTAAAAGTAGCTGTGGACCCGCGTGAAGCAGCCTCATGTGTTTGTACCTACACAATAACACTGTATAGATATGCTTACTACATATTAAAATAGCATGTTTTTTATCAAAATTGAAAAAAGTAGAATTACAATGGTCGTCACCTGTTATTAAATCATCGACAAAAAAATCTTGCATGATAACGCGCGTTATGTCGTCATCATTGCATTTTATTGCTAGTTGTCGAATGCAGCGCATACTAAGGAACGGCACTGAGGCGGTGCCGTACGTCACCGTGTTGAGTTGGTATGTAGCTAAGGGTTCCGTAAGATTTTCTCGCCAGAGTATAAGTTGCAAAGACCTTTGGTCTGCTTGAACAAGTACTTGACGTCTTTTCTACATCTGCACATGCTACGTATTTATATTATCTAAATCGCAACAAGATAGAAAATATGTCATTTTGTAATGCTGGACCAGGAAACTGAATATCGAATACTACGCGTAATTTTGTCGTAGAACTACTATCCTTAAAAACTCCGTGATGAGTGAGACAAAAATTAGGAGAACTACTCGAATAAATTCTAGTCATATGACCCATATTTATATATTCACGCATGAAATCATTATACATTCGTTTATAATCAGGTATACGTTCGAGTTTACGTTCTAGTGATAGAAATCGTTTCTTCGCTGACGTATAAGAATCCCCGAGCGTATCAGCTGATTCTCTTAGCGGTATTCGAACCGAAAACCTACCATTATTTTCACGTTTAGTAGTTTTTGTAAATAACTCCTCGCACACACGTTCGTCATTACTTAGAATGTTGCGAGAAGCTGTGGGTATATCCTCTAACTCCCAAAATTTTTTGAGCTGTGTATCAAGGCTCTGACTAAAATTACACTGAACCTGATTAATGCGCAAGTTCTTGGTGTAAATGGGACCAGATATCAACCACCCGAATTTAGAACCTTGTAAATATGGCCCGCATGGTAAACGAATTTTATTATTATCTAAAAGATCCCAAAAAATATTGGCCCCTAATAATAAATCTATATCTGAGGGTACATTAAAATTAGGATCCGCAAGTTGAATGTTATTGGGAATATAACGTTTAATATCGACTTTAATGTTCATCGAGAGTAAACTAGACGTAATACACGGCAAGACGAAACAATTTAAATTTACTTTATAGTCGTTTATTTTTGAACGGATAGATACATCGCATGAATGTCTCGATTGTGAAATGAATTTTCCAACACCCGAGATTTGAACAGTGGACTGTATTAGAGGCGCATTTAACCGTTTACACAACTTATCCGAAACAAAACAATGCTGGCTTCCATTATCGAGAAGAGCACGTATTGCGTGAAAACAATTATTACTGTCTACTATTTCGACTAAAGCGGTGGACAGCAAAACCGGTTGTAGTAAACTTTTTTGCTGCACGGTTGTCTCAGCTGAGTGTGTGTGTCGACTGGAGTCGGCTCGTCACGCGCATCTACATTAAAATGTAACAAAGTATTATGTTTGCGTTGACACTGTTTGCAAGGGCCGAATAAGCAGTCGTTTACTGAATGCCCCGCACGCAAGCAATTACGACACAAATTTTTGTCTTGTACGAATTTAAGCCCATCTTTAACTAATAAATTTAAAAAATTAACGCAAGTATGTAGTGCATGATTCTGGCTACATAATAAGCATTTAGGAAACTTATTTTTAGTGTTCCATTTAGGTTTGCTATTGCCATTATTAGTTGAAACGTAACTATGAATATTATCTGATACCGACTTGTTTAGCTTATTATTGTTAGGAAGTGATTTATTTTGCGATTTGTGTGCCTGAACAGTGCTTATCATATCCAACATGTTTGCTTTATTGCGTAGAAATGAAAATAAATCTTCTAAACATATTTTCTCGCAAGAATCACCTTTAAATCGACTACCAATATCAACTCTCCGCATTTCCCATTAACGTTCCGTATTAGTATCCAGTTTCGAAATTATTAAATGGATTATCAAAGTATCCCAATACTCGGTGGGCTCGTTAAATGTTTTTAGAGCGCGTAAATTTCTAGAAACTGTGTCTATTAATTTACGAATTTGTGATGGTGATTCCTGTTTAATGCTTGGAATATTAAATAATGATTTGATGTGATTATTAATTAACAATCGAATGTTATTATAACGATTTTCAAGTAGCTCCCATGCTTGGATATAATTAAGCGCTGTAAATTCTAGAGAACTTATCAGTTGTAAGGCAGTACCAGTCAATGATGATTTCAGATAATAAAATTTTTGAATTTCATCCAAGTCAGAACGTTTATCTATCATTGTAATGTATGAGTTTTTGAATTCTAACCAGTTATCGTAAGAGCCGTCGAATATTTATTTGTAACGCAGCCGGATTATTTGTAAATGTATAAATTTTCATATACCAAAAAACAGAGCTAAGTTTTATATTTACTCATTACAGTGAGTATTTTATAACGTAGTCAGATATTATAAAGCAATTTAGTTATTTTCAATTTCTTAATACGCTATATCGTTGTAGTAATAGATATTAAGTAGAAGATTTGATAAAAGTTTAAACAAAATTACGGACTTTCATGTAAGAAAAGTGCAGGTAGGTTTTCCCGTCAAAATCGTCCGAAGGGCTCTTGTCTCCATCGTCGAACAAAATCGTCCGAAGGGCTCTTGTCTCCATAAATATTCACTCGGTTTTAGAGCCTTGCGGGATATTTAGTGACGACAGCAAGAGTCCCGACGGTATGACTTTGGTCCCTTGGGAGAGAGGTTAAGTCCTAGTGTGGGATGCTCTTTTAGAGCTGGGACGGCATCAGAAGCAGCTGAATTTAGTATATGGCGCAAACATGAGTCTTTGAGAAAAAAACTACATATTTGTGCCATTTGCTGTAGAGACTATTGGTCCGTGGGGTCCACGTGCAGTGAAGTTTCTAAAGGAACTGCGTCCGCGACTGGTCGTCGCTGCTGGTGATAAGAGGGCTGGTTCTTTCCTCGCTCAAATGCTTAGTACAGTTATTCAGCGAAGAAACGCAGCCAGCGTTCTTGGCACTATACCACGGGGAGTGGGACTTTTTGACAGTTTGAATTTTTGATTTTAGTTTTCCTATGTTAGTTTCTTTTTTATTTTGTGTTAAGAATATTAATTGTAAATATTTTAATTAATTAAAAAAGATTTGATAATAAAATCTAAATTCAAATTAAATTTTTTTAGTATCTTAGATGATTTTGGATTTTAATAATTATAAAGTTCGACAGAGTTCTGCAAGCTGACAACCAATGTTTACGATGTCTGTCACTAATATACATAGTTTCTCCATAGTTAATAAAACGCCGCCTTGGGTGTGATATAATAATAATAATTAGATATATAGAATAATATTGCGAAGTGTGCAGCCTCCGTAATTATTTCCTGGCGAGATCGGATGATCCATTTTACAGGGACGTCATTGCGTGTGATAAAAGGCTAACTCCTCTATCCTTAGCCAACGAGCAATGGCAAGACCCAGCAGTACAGTGCATTTCCGACCAACAGATCGTATCGAAGGAGAAGGAGCTTCACGGGAGGTACTAAAAAAGCTCTTCATGAGACTTTCGTAGACACAGTTGCCTCCCTCCACTGGCTACGCTTTGGTAATCTCTTCGGGGAAACCGAGGGTTTTGTCTGTGCAATATAGGATCAGGTTATTAAGACCAACAACTATCGGAGATACATCCTAAAGGATGGCACCGTCGATATCTGTCGAGCTTGTCACCATCCCGGTGAGTCACTTAGGATTTTTATTCTCGTAAGTTATGAAAATTTCCCAAACGCTGCCCAGCGGAGTTGAATACGTCAATTGACCTCTCGCTCGAAGTTGGACTTACCCAGTGAAAAAGTTAGAAATGAAGATATCCGTAGTAAAACCAGAGCGACCGACATAGCCCAACGGATTAGTAAGCTGAAGTGGCAATGGGCAGGCCATATAGCTCGAAGAACCGACAACCGTTGGGGAAAAAAAGGTTCTCGATTGGGAGCTAGGATCACTAGATGGAGTGACGACCTGGTAAGACACGCGGGAAGTCCATGGATGCAGGTGGCTCAGGACCGTCCTTTGTGGCATACTATGGGGGAGGCCTATGTTCAGCAGTGTACTTGTAAAGGGCTGTAAAGATGATGATGACGATTAAGTTATGAAATTATTTTATAGTTTACAGTAATATAAACTACTAAGGGAAAATTTATATTTTATATATTTTACCGTGTTTTATAATATAAATATTAAAGAAGCTAGTAATTCTTTCCAAGTTTGTCTTTTCAGTACAAATTAATCAATTTATTTTATACTAACTTTCCGATGATCTTCTCACCTTCACCGTTCACGTAGTCTAAATATTTTAAATTCCGAAAATATCTCATTGGTCTTGTATACCATGGCTACTGTAAATATTTCTACCGTGTGTGCAAAAAAGTTGATAATATTCGGTTGAAACGGGCTAAAAATAGTTTACTTGGTTATAAGTTGTTACTGCAGGCCGTAGACACCTGAAGCTTATGTCAAATAAAGAATGCCGCAGTTGCGCTGCCGCCCTCAGAACAAAGATGAAATGTCTCACAGAATCTTGATCATTAAATGATAACTGCAAAGGTTTAAGGCAATAGTCGCTTTATTTGTAAATAGTACACATTTTTCGCCTACACTGCATATTTATCAATTAACATTACCTCCTTAATGAATCTACATAAATTACAGTTACATAAAATTTTACTAAAATGAACCCTGCCAACTATTCTTGGTATGGGAGTGATCAAATTGCAAAACTAGTTCGTACAAAGTTATCGAACTAAAACTATTTGCAGTAACGTTTAGCGTGGTTAACCGTTTGGAATTGAGTCCTAAGCAGTTATCGTTTTATTAAACGGCTAGATATTCGAATGACGTAGCTATTACAACGTGCATTGTTCAGGCAGTTGCCCAGGCTTAAACATTGTTTTACTATCAATTAATGATTGGATACGAGTAAAATAAACTTCGTTCTCCATATTTCAATCAAATTAAAACGGCAATTTATCTAATACACTTTCAAGTGCAGTAATTCATTATCATCATCAGGCTGCGGCAGTCCTCTACTGAACATGGATCACTGTCAAAGCTAGCGAGCTCAGTTAGTGTAAAGGCGACCGATGGGTTAATGGATGCAGGTGGCTTATTACTTAGACCGTACTTAGGGTCATAAATTGATGGATTCCCATGTTCAGTAGTGTACTTGTGATGACTGCTATAATATTCTCATGATAACTTGCCTTATGACCCTTATAATAACAATTTCATTTAAAATAATTTCGATTCAGTACACGCGTTTGCGCCTGTATAGGATTTATCTTCTCTCAGAGTTTTGGAAGTTCTTGTTAAAGTGCACCTATACGAGTATGTTATCGAAAGTCCAAATTTTAATATAATTTTAACGTTTATAGTGAATTCGTGTAAACATATGTCCGTGTAACATATATTTATTTATTTATTTATTTAAAAACTTAAACGTAATACCTTAAGCTAAAGGGGTACATAGGGCGGACTTAATGCCATGTGGCATTCTCTGCCAGTCAACCCTGAGTGCCAAGGACAATTGTTGGCAGGTGCGACCATTATACGTAAATAATTACATTAAAACATGCATTAAAATATATATATATATATATATATATATATATATATATATATATATATATATATATATATATATATATACATACATATATACACATATTCATTACATTTTAACTAGTTTAGTTTTATTTTTTTCTTTAAAAGGGAAATTCTGAATGATTGATACTAAACAGACTAATTAAAGTAGACTGACATCAATAATGAATAATAAGGACATGATTTAAGACCTAATTTTTTCTCTCTTTCATTTGTGGCGAAGCTGTTATTGCGCCATTAGCGAAACACACTAAAGCCTAAACCACGCTATTAATAATTCAAAATATGGCGGTATATGTATTTAGAATAGTTCTGTACTAGAAAATGGAGCGTTAGCCGCTCTCCGGGATGATCACCGTGCCCCATAGGATCACATTAGTAATTAAAATGCAAAAAAGCGTATGTTTGCTTAGCTCGCGCACTTTGCGACTAGTCTAGAAATAATAGTTCAGAGCAGAAAAATTAAAACTCTTTAGGCCCTTAGAACGTACTGAAAAAAATCATTATGGCTTCAACTTTTGGAGACCTCCGATCTAGCTGGGCTGCATTAGTAACTTATCCTCAGGTGGACTGTAAGTTTGTTTGTTACTTCGATTCCACAAAAAAATCATTGTGGCTTCAACTTTTGGAGACCTCCGATCTAGCTGGGCTGCATTAGTAACTTATCCTCAGGTGGACTGTAAGTTTGTTTGTTACTTCGATTCCACAAAAAAATCATTGTGGCTTCAACTTTTGGAGACCTCCGATCTAGCTGGGCTGCATTAGTAACTTATCCTCAGGTGGACTGTAAGTTTGTTTGTTACTTCGATTCCATAAAAAAATCATTGTGGCTTCAACTTTTGGAGACCTCCGATCTAGCTGGGCTGCATTAGTAACTTATCCTCAGGTGGACTGTAAGTTTGTTTGTTACTTCGATTCCATAAAAAAATCATTGTGGCTTCAACTTTTGGAGACCTCCGATCTAGCTGGGCTGCATTAGTAACTTATCCTCAGGTGGACTGTAAGTTTGTTTGTTACTTCGATTCCACAAAAAAATCATTGTGGCTTCAACTTTTGGAGACCTCCGATCTAGCTGGGCTGCATTAGTAACTTATCCTCAGGTGGACTGTAAGTTTGTTTGTTACTTCGATTCCATAAAAAAATCATTGTGGCTTCAACTTTTGGAGACCTCCGATCTAGCTGGGCTGCATTAGTAACTTATCCTCAGGTGGACTGTAAGTTTGTTTGTTACTTCGATTCCACAAAAAAATCATTGTGGCTTCAACTTTTGGAGACCTCCGATCTAGCTGGGCTGCATTAGTAACTTATCCTCAGGTGGACTGTAAGTTTGTTTGTTTCTTCGATTCCACAAAAAAAATCATTGTGGCTTCAACTTTTGGAGACCTCCGATCTAGCTGGGCTGCATTAGTAACTTATCCTCAGGTGGACTGTAAGTTTGTTTGTTTCTTCGATTCCACAAAAAAATCATTGTGGCTTCAACTTTTGGAGACCTCTGATCTAGCTGGGCTGCATTAGTAACTTATCCTCAGGTGGACTGTAAGTTTGTTTGTTACTTCGATTCCATAAAAAAAATCATTGTGGCTTCAACTTTTGGAGACCTCCGATCTAGCTGGGCTGCATTAGTAACTTATCCTCAGGTGGACTGTAAGTTTGTTTGTTACTTCGATTCCATAAAAAAATCATTGTGGCTTCAACTTTTGGAGACCTCCGATCTAGCTGTGCTGCATTAGTAACTTATCCTCAGGTGGACTGTAAGTTTGTTTGTTACTTCGATTCCACAAAAAAATCATTGTGGCTTCAACTTTTGGAGACCTCCGATCTAGTTGGGCTGCATTAGTAACTTATCCTCAGGAGGACTGTAAGTTTGTTTGTTACTTCGATTCCACAAAAAAATCATTGTGGCTTCAACTTTTGGAGACCTCCGATCTAGCTGGGCTGCATTAGTAACTTATCCTCAGGAGGACTGTAAGTTTGTTTGTTACTTCGATTCCACAAAAAAATCATTGTGGCTTCAACTTTTGGAGACCTCCGATCTAGCTGGGCTGCATTAGTAACTTATCCTCAGGTGGACTGTAAGTTTGTTTGTTACTTCGATTCCATAAAAACAATTTACTGTAAAGATTAGATTTAAAAAAAAAATAGAGTAACTTCAATAACTTATTATATGTAAATCAACTAAAATATTTTGAATCTTCACAGATCGAAAGTATTTTGTTTGAAACCACAAAATCAAGTCGAACGTATTTTTATTACTTATCATATATAAGTCAATAATTATCATATTATTGACTGCGTCGTTGGTCTAGTGGTTGTAGTAGTGCGACTGCTGATCATGAGGTATTGGGTTCGAATCCCACGTCGAGCCAAAAAAACTAATTATTGAGTTTTGTCCGTCAGGAAACTCTCAGTAGTTGCCCGGAGTCAGGAAGTTGACGGTGTCTCACCCTCGTGCCTCGGAAAGCACCTAAAGCCGTTGGTCCTGCGCCTGATCTCTCGCCGGTCGTGTTTGTTTACCATTTCATCGTACAATGAGAGTGAGAGAATAGAGAGTGCACCTGTGCTTGCGCATACACTTGGGCACTATAATCCTGTCCTGCGCCGATGGCTAGCCTTCTTCGCGGCAGGCTGCCGTGGCCGAAATTTGGTCTGGAGGACATTTTTACTTATCATATTAGTGCGAAAATATTTTCAATTTTATTTCTTTGTTTCAGAATTGAATGCGGTTAAAATAGTGAAAATAGTAGTGCCAGAAATAATACAGTACGGTGTGCAGGACGCTGTGATTCTAGACTGTGACTATGCTTAGGGTAACAACACATCGGGACTGGTAGTGAAGTGGTTTTTCAGAAACAAAGCCAGACCTGTCTACCAATGGATCGTGTCGCAAAAGCCACAGGAAATGGGGATATTGAGAGGTCGTGTTGACTTAGCCTACAGAGCATCAAGCGATACATTAAAAATGCACAGAGCACTCCGCATAGTGAAGTCCAACACCGACATCTCTAGTGATTACACGTGTGTCGTTTCAACATTCATGGAAGAGGATTCAAGAACGAAGCAAATGATTGTTTTTGGTAAGTTACTTTGTTAAGCTCGTTAAAATATGTCAAATATTTGAACAAAACCACACGGATGATGTAGCTATTTGCGTTGAAATTTAAACTTAACTATTGAACTTAATGATTTGTTACATTTACGCGAACACTGCACATTTAACTAAAACTAGATTACTTTTTACTGAATTTATTAACTAATATATATTATCGAAGTTTTGAGTACATTGCATCACCCAGAATAATTCTGGGTAGTTCGTTCAGATCATTCAGTTACTAAATAAGTAACTGAATGATCTGAACCTTACTTACATACTTACTTAAGTACTTATTTTATAGTAAAATATAAAATAAGTTAATATAGGTACGCGATGAAATCCGTAAAATCTAATTTTATTTAAATATGTACTTTGTGTTCGCGTAAACATAATAAATTATTATTAAAACAAATCGTTCTTATGACGTTGCTCTTCATCAACGGGTCTGAGTTTTTTTTTATCACGATTAAATCAAAAATCCCTAAAAATAGCTCTGCTGAATCAGAACTTAAAAATCTCCGAAATATCCTTCACCGCAGAGCAAGGAGCAAATCAGCGCTTAAAATTGCAAATATCAATTGGATGGACGCCGGCAGAGATCGAATCCGAGTTGCTGATGGTATTATATTGTAGTCCTCGTTTTTATTCATTCCCTTAATAGAAAAATATATTGGGTACGTTAATATTGATCGTAATTTAAATACAATCTTGATTGGACACGCCGTTTGTAAAGATAAGCTGGCCTGCTTCATTTCCCCCGACTGCCTTACGAATGCCTTAAGCGTAAAAGGAGATGCGTAGCGAATAGCAAATTCTCTATTAAGTGACTTCAAATCTAAAAAAAAATCTACTTTAGAAAGTATACTCCAAAATAGGAATATACTCTAAAATATTTTCTTATTATATTTTTTTTAAATCACATTTTAAGTTAATGCCCATGTAACCATCATTTTAAATGATATAATTATATATTATGTCATCCCTACACGTCTTGCCCATTGAACGCCTCAGTTGAAAGATCTAGAGGCTGCGGTTGGCAGAGTGGCCATGACCGGTGATCAATCGATCACGGTAGCCTCTGTATATCTTTCTGGGAATAAGAAAGTGCTTAAGTGCGACTTTGAGGCACAAAATTGGAGACCGGGGTCGGTCACGGGGGCGGACTGAGATGTTCAACGTCCAGATGTCACAGATAACCGCAGTTACCACAGATTAAAAATATTAATTTTTGTTTCGAACGACGCAGTATGAACTTATAATATGTTGAAGTCTTGCACTTGTATGCTTGGGTTGGGATCTAATTTTATTAAATATAGGATACGATTGGGAGCAGCAATCTACTGACATTACGGTGGCTAGTGAAGTGGCTACTGCAGCACCTGGATACCTGCAACTAACTTCAAATGAAGAAGGCTACAGACGCCTTGTAATCATGGTGGTGTACAATTTTGGCACTTTAGTGGGCGGATATGTTTAGTGTGATTGAAACAAATATATATTTTAAATTTGAACAACAAGCTTACGATAGAATGAGAAACACATTTCTAATAAGAATTCAGTGCTTGGAAATCGACCCATAAATTCGCTTGTGTACTGAGATTACCCAAGGCCAATCAGGCGGTTATGTAGACTAAGATGGAATGCCTTAACTGTTATTACCTTAACCTGTAATTATACCGGCTCTGTCTCTATTACCTTCTGGAACATGAAACGTGGATGAACCCGAGTGCAACTTGACCATTTCACTGTCCCGTAAGTCACACTCATATAAATATGAACATTTCGATCGTTTAACTCTTGTGTTTTTTCGCTGACAGGGAAACTGTTAAAATCATAAAACTTTTAGCGCTCTGAACGTAAAATTAAATTTTGTAGAACGTAAGTAATGATCCTGTATTAATCGTACTGAAATTTAAGCAGTGAAAATCCAACTCAAATTTCATTTAGTAGTTACTCGACATTTCCTGAGAAGGGTTAAGCGATATCGTATATTAGGCCCGATATGGGTGAAGTGTTTGAAGTATAATTTAGCAAATTGTCCGCCTTTGAATTATATATAGAATACTATCCTGTTCATTCATCCAAATTCCATCTGGCTACAGAACGGTTACAGCTTTTGTTCGAAGTTTAAAATCGATTGCTTTTGTATTAGTAGGTTTAATTTATTAGGAGATTCGAAATGAAGCACATTGAGAAAATAAAGTTACAATTTTCAAATAAAACCTTTTAGAAAGTAACTAAGGATTTATTTATTTGACAAAAATAAAACAAAAAAGAGGAAAAATTAAACAGTTATTTACGTTAATTAAGAATACATGAACGATATTTTTTATTTTTAATGTTTTTAAAAACATGCGATAATTTTTTGTGACCATTTAATTAGTGTAAAATTGCTCAATAACAGCAGTTAGCTCAGTATCAGAGCGCTTCATATTTCATAACACAATCAGATTTTTTTATAGAATAAAGTTGACAAACGAGCACACAGTCCATCTGATGATAAGTAGATGCTGTGGCCCAAAGACATAATATTATATGATTCAAAATGCAGATGTGTTGTCACCCCTGAGGACTAAGACGGAATGCCTTTTTTCCAGTAAAAACTTGTATTCCGTGAGAGAGTAGTTCTATCCTAGTAAAGCCGACCCATTCTTGCTACAATCATAATGTTACTGTAGCGTGGCTCTACCACCTATATTCGATCATTGGAACAAATTAATCGCAAATTGAAACGCAATGTTTTACAACGTTCTAACCAATAAATATGTTGTGTGACAATTGGCATGGCTTGTAATACAAGTTATTGTTGTATTGCACCAATGGGCACGGGGGCGACATAGGTCGCTTTAACTACTCGAGCTTGCCAATAATGGTGCATGTGATCTATAGTGAGATGACTGTTTTTCTTTAACTATCCTTTAAGGAAATATATGTATATATATATATATATATTATCCTTTAAGCAAAGTAAAATACAAATTAAAGTATTTAAAAAAAAAGCGGAAAATGACGGGAATTGAATCACCGCAATAGATGACTATTTACTGACAATAGATATTTGACACATAGCCGGAATGTGTGTTTTGACTGTTGAGCGGATAAGGAAATTTATCATGATGGTTAATACTAGGATCTAATAGAAAAACGCATTATCTAATTAAAATTAAAGTTTATATACAATTTCTATCGTTGAATGTTTCTACTCGTAATAACTGCAATTTCAGTTTGGTTTTAAAAAAATTTGGTTTTTTATTGCCCCTCTTCACAAAAACATAATTTAGAAAATCTTGGTTATAGAAGCATTCACATCCTTTCACCGTAATAGTTCATGGCATTGTGTTCTACAAATTGTTTTCAAAAATATTTTCTAAGGTTTCGGTGTTTTATGCCCAAATACACGCTGCTCAATTTTAGAATGTGATTGTAACACCACGAGACATTATCTGTGATCAATTTCATACAAAGGAAGCTACAGATGCGTTATCACCTCTGAGGACGGAGACGAAATTCCGCACATACTGGAATTGTAGGTACTGGCTCTGTACCATACAGAGGAGCTGTCCGGACTTTGGTTGGAGGTATAAATAACTAAGGTCACCCTTACTCATAGCTGTTTTAAACGAAGATGACGTGTGGTGGTGGTGTAAGAGAATTCATTACCCCATTTCCTTTTGTTCGTAAAAGGCCATGAAAAATTCAATAATGTATAACAATCTCGCTTACCATAAACATTTAGTCCTCAAGATGAAGACCGCAGTAGGGCAACCCGTGCTACGATTGCTATTTCATGTAGACTTTACGGATTGACAAAGAAGAATAATTCTGAACAAACCATGTAGCAGTGGTGTAACAATATTCAGTTTCGTGGATGTCAACAGAGGGAATAAAACAAAAGGTGGGCATAAACGTCCTAATAAAAATTAAATTTTTTTTATAGTATAAGTGTGACAAACGAACACACAGTCCACCTGCTGATAAGTGGTAGCTGTGGCCAATGAACATCCACATCTATCCTCGATTAAGAATCAAAATGCAGAAGCTTTGTCACCCGTGAGGACTAAGATGGCATTCCATCTTTTCCAGTCCATAGGACCATCAGTTCCAATAAATAGGGTCTCCAGTTCTCTACACTCACCATACGAAACACAGCACCATTAAGCTGCTATTTTATGGTATTCTGTGAGAGCGTGGTCCAACCCCGGTCGAGCCGACCCGTTCACAATCACAATCACAATATAGCTGCAGCATGGCTCTACCACGTAACACGTAAACAATAAAATCTTTAAACATATAGTGCTAGCGTTAGCCTGCCCATCTGATAAGCGTGGGAAATATGGAAAAATATTTTGACAATCTATGGGGAGGCTCTATGTTCAGCCGTGGACGTTCATGCTTCAAATGATGGATGATAACTTCTGAACACTTTCGAAAGCTGTCCACTGAAGAAAAGTTTTGGAATATTTTTAAACAGTTGGCTTATAAGTTTAAAGCACACGAGAGGATTATTACAAATAGCGAGTGGAATTTTGCAAGCACTGCACTTTTAAACTCATTCAAGTAAAGTTTAAGCTTTTTCTTGAAATGGTTAACAGAAGCAACAGATTTAGAGTACGAAACAGCTAAACTAGCTGTAATATAAGGCGTTTCTCTAACCCATACATATTCAGTGTCTCTTCTATTTTAGATGTTATTTGTAAATTAAATTTATTTTATTTTATTTCAAGTATAAAAATTAAACTTTTTCGTGCATCAAGTATAATATCTTCTTATTCATCTTAAATAAAATACAGATGGACTGGAGCAGCGAGGCAGATAAATTGCTCATTATTTTGCAGAAATGAAAGAGCTATGAAGCAACGTCCCACGCTGATCAAACCTGTGGTCAACGGAGGGACGTATTAGGTTGTTACTCCTTTTTTCTATACAATGTATATAATAAGTAGTCGCGATTAACGGAAAAATAAATCCACTGAATATGAAATAGACGTTAAGTTAAACCACAGGCGCATATTTATAAAAATGGTGCTGGCAGAAAAATTTTGCATTACTTAAAAATATATTTCACATCATTTTAGTTTATTATGATATTTATCATTTTTTAAACCTCCTGACTGGAGTTTCTTACTTATTGCTAAGCAACTGCACTAACGGAGCCCGCGAATTCTAATAAATTAATTAATAAATTTACCTAATAGAATAACAAAAATATCCAGATTCGAATCGTATAATTTTGGTATGTGGGACTCAAAAAATTCATCGTCTTGTCAGGATTATAGAAGAGACTACGTAACCTTTCATTCCCATGATTAGAGACAAAATCAAAAATAAAATATAACAATAAATTTTGTATCATTTATAGTTACAGCAAACGACGGTGTTACGTGTGCGGGACAAGTGAAAATAAATAGACTTATACCTAAATAAGACGAACATTTTTATATTATAGTAGTTTAGAGTTTGTACTTAAATAGGATATAAGCGTTTATGTTGTGTTAATAAAGATTATAGTTTAAAGTTACACATAAAATAGGATATAAGCGTTTATGTTGTGATTATAGTTTAAAGTTACACATAAGAGAAGATATAAGCATTTTATATTAAGAAAAATAATAGTGTAAAGCTTATATTCATGTATTAGAATTAGTAATTCACTTTGTATAATAATATAACTAGCTTAAGGTAAACCATGTAACTCAGCTCTGTCGCGCCTCGCGCTGATTGGTCGACGCCGTCACACGGTACGCACGCCGTACTACTCGACCCGGCCGAGGTAGTATAAAAGGGGGGCGATTTTCGTCGTTCGATTGCGCCCTCCTTTCTGCCAAGGAGGGTCGCGTTCGTATACGGCTTAGAGATCTCCAGTCAGATCGTTAAGCCATTTCCTAAAAAGGTGGTGTTTAGTGGGTAAAAGTCGCCACATAACCACGCAGCCGGCTGCGTGGTATGCTATGAGCATTCACCACCTCCCTCCCCCGCTTTCCGGAGGGTTGCCCATATTTGCTTCGGGCGCAAAAAAAAAAAAAAAACGTCGTTCGACACTCCTACGCGGGCCCCGTCTTTGCCCACGCAAACCCTAACATTTTAAATGAACTCCAAATAGTTCAGAACCTATTCTGTCGTCGAGCTGCGAACGCACCGTGGTACGTCCGCAATGCCGACCTTCATCGGGACTTAGAGCTCCCAACAATTCAACAATTTCTTAAAAAACTCTCTGAGAACTTCTTCAAAGCCTCAGAGTCGCACCCAAACCACTTAATTCGTGAGGCAGCTTCTTATGCAGCCCCCCCCCCCTCTCGCTATCGTGTCCGCAGGCCGAGAAACTCTCTCTCGGACCCGCCTAATAAACGTTCAAACGACCTGAACTGTCTCCTGGCAGCTCAGGCCAACTCTAATTAAATAAAATTATTGTAATATCTGACATTAATTTGCCTTCGTAGGCACTCCCTCAGCGGCACTTAGCCGCCTGCGCCCTCTTTTCCCAAAGAGGGTCGCTCATGATAAGGCACAATAGAGCTTAATCAGCCGGTTGCCTGTCCCTAAAGGCGGTTTTTATAGGGTATCACTTAGGGTCCCCGGTAGGACAGTGAGTCCCCCATAACCACGATAGACCGGCTATCGTGGTATGCGTAATGCATTTTCCGCCTCCCTACGTACAGGGTAGCCCTTTAATTGCTTCGGGCGCAAAAAAAAAAAAAAAAAAGTCGTTCGACACAGTCGGCGGCCAGCTCTCTCAAGGAAAACATCAAATATAGAAGAAAGAAAAAAGTGTCAGTGTTTTATTCTCCACCAACCCAGCACACAAATGTGCTTGTAGGGCACATTACGTATAGATACTTGGTTTGTATCTAAGGAGTATTAAAATTCGCCAAACGTCTTCTTTTCTCTGCAATTTCAATTGCAATATATTGAATTACAAACAAAATAAGACTAGTTCAAAACAAACTACACGAACAATAACTAGGAAAACATAAGCTCGGACATCAACTGACAATTATTGATAGTTGATAATGAAGTTTTTGCTTTACAAGAAATGGGAATAGTTTATGCTATTCTAACGTTTGATTATGCAATATTTTTGTTTAACCTTACAGAAGTTAGCGCTGATATAGTCCAATAAATCGCTTGGATATCTATTCATGAGAGGAATCATATTTTTTATAATATAGAGTAAGGATGACAAACAAGGTCACAGACCACCTGATGGTTAGTGGATACTGTGGCCTATAGACATCTTAATTTATTCTCGATTAAGAATCAAAACACAGATGCGTTGCCGCCCCTGGGACTAAGATAGAATGCCTCGTTTCAAGAGTCAGGTCTCCGGATCTCTACACTCACTATATGAAACACAGCAGCATTAAGCTGCTATTTTACACTGGTATTCCGTGAGAGCGAGGTCCTTCCTCGGTCGAGCCGACCCATTCGTGCTACAATCATAATATAGCTGCAGCGTGGCTCTACAACGTATAAAAATATAATATACAATAAAAATTATTCGATATTTAATCAACCAGATATTTTATTCTTTAGATATTTTATAAATTCTATGCATTGTTCAATTATAATAGGAAAACATGATATGTATTTATTACGCCGAAGATGGAAAATACTTTCGCAAATACCACCAAACTATCCGAAGAGGAACATTAAAATGGTTTCCGATGTGAACGGAAGCGGGTGTCCGTGCAGCTGTCAAGTAGTCTGTTTGTATCAAAAGACTGCCCTGTGCAGAACTATTTTGAATATTATCATTTCAAGGAGACGGTATTAAATAAATTAAAAATTTAATCACTGATCAGTATTCATTATATTTTTGTACAGTTATACATTATGGGTAGCATCTACAGTATATTATATACATAAAATGAATTATATATTATAAGAAATCCGACGAAGAAACGGTTTCTAGAAACAGTTTGTTTACTGCCTAGTAACCTGTCTGGACCCTCTTACCTATTTATGTCGCTTAAGCGGTCGGGTTAAATATTAAGGACTTTATTGGAACCAGATTTTTTTGAGGTTTCAATCGAGTATATCCAACAAACCAATTTATCTCAATTTATATAAAATTTAATATAGCTTATATCAACTAAACCTGCCTTAATTAAACTGACAACTGAGACTTGAGAATCTAGGATATGGCACTTTATTTAATTATATTATATAGATGATGATAACACATAAAGCCTTAATATACAAAATTAGCTTCTTATGTGTTGTGCTTAGGTAATCTAAACTAAATAACCTGAACAAGCTACTAAATAGTTCTTCACATGTTTTCTGTTGTTGTGGCTTGAAGTAAATTTTTATGCGTAAGAGTGGTGTCATTTTGTGTACAAATATCTGGAATGGCATCTATTACATGAAACTATGAATTCGCCGGGAAGTCCACGCCGTAACAGATCACTCCATATCCGTACCGTGCCGTTGTAAGAGAGTAACTACGGGAAATGCTAGAAAAGTCTTATGATTAAGACAAATCCTCCTTACAACGAGGGAACTCTATGTCTAGCAGTAAATTTACGGCAAATAAAAAAGAAAAGATGATGAATCAATTGAGTCCCCGCCTTGATATACTACCGTCATCGACGGTCTAATTTCGTGTACTGCTTCCATTGTCTAGTGGTTGCAGTACTGCGACTGCTGATCGTGAGGTTTTAGGTTCAAATCCCGGGTCGGGCCAAAAAATTAATTTTTGAGTTTTTCCGTCAAGAAATTCTCAGTAGCTGGCCGGGGTCAGGAAGTTGGCTGTGTCTCATCCCCGTGCCTCAGAAAGCACTTAAAGTCGTTGGTCCTGCGCCTGACCTCTCTCCGGTCGTGTCGATTTACCGTCCCCTCGGGCAATGGGAGTGAGGGAATAGAGAGTGCACCTGTGCTTGCACATACACTTGGGCACTATAATCCTGTCCTGCGCCGATGGTTAGTCTCCGTTGAGTCAGGAACGCCGTGACCGAAACTGTGTCTGGAGGACATTATTACTTTCGTTAAAACTTCCCAAAAACTTTGCAATGTGCAACATCAACATATTGTAAAGAAGTTCTTAGCGGTCAGCCACCGCATAGTCTACTTCACCTGGTGTAGAGGTGAAACACGTGTCGTATTATCGAGGGTGGTGTCATTCCTAGTATGGTGGTGCTGAGAATGGTGGTGCTGGGAGTGGTGGTGCTGGGTAATGGTGGTGCTGGGTAATGGTGGTGCTGGGATTACTGGTGCTCCTCATACTAAACAGGACGCATCATTGTATTTCAATACGCGGAAATAAGTGAATTAAGTTCTAATAACTTCAATTTATTGGAGTTCCGCAAAGTAACACCTGACTCTATAAATTATATTGTAAAGAATTTTCGGCTAGACCCTGGCAAAAGTACTAATCGTAGAAGTACAAACCGAATAGAAATAAAAAATAGTTTATTTATAAATTCATCACAAAGATAAAGAGATAAAAAATAACAAATGAACAAATGACTGTACATATAAAATAATAGCTCTGACCCGAGTCATGTCATTAAAATATTCTCAACTAGGCAGTTTATCGCGTTTTTAAACACAACGTGTTTTCAGTTAGTACCCCGTTTCGTCAAATCCTTCATATAATCGTTTAGTAAAACGTCTAATCAACCGTAATTTAAAATTGATAAGTGAAAAAAATATTTAATAAAAAATATAATCGTGCATATGGTGTGTCGAATACAAAACAAAACTAATCCATAAAATAATAAATAAATAAATAAAAGTTACAATAAGTAAATTAGAATTAATATATAAAGAAGAAGCATCTTGTTTCTGTAAATCAAATCATTTATTAATATCTTACATTTTGTCCCTGTAAAAAAATAAGGTAAGTTTGCTAAATGATCATATAAAAAATTTCAAATCTTTATTTTTGAAATCGTTAGCTCAGCAACTGACACAAAGTAATTTTTTAGCATCACTGAGGTTTTAAAAGAATAAATTGAAAATAAAAATTAACTAAGCTTTTAAAAATATATATGTAGACTATAGTAGCACGTGTTATAGAGCCGTTAATGTACAGAGAGGAATAAATTAATATTCTATAGTGAATGTATTTATTTCTTTTTTGAAAATGTTCGCTTTTTTGCTACATTATTGCTCATTTAATAAGTCTTTATTGATATTATATATTTACTGTAATAATTAGCAACTTTTTTTGACTTAAGCATATATTTTAAATATATGAGTAGTTAAACATTACAACCGTAAACAATTTATCAACTTTTATTAGACATTTAATAATATTAAATTTATAATTATTAAATGTTTAACCACTCCACGTGCTTGTGACACGTACTACTTATAAATCTAATACAAATATTTGGTTTTAACTCTTTGTCTAGTATTATAACACTAATTACATAAAATTGTCTTTATTAAATATATCTCTTTTTAATACGTACATAAATATAATTTTTCGTTTATTTAAAGCTTAAGATACATTTAATTAAATACGATTCAATAAAGCAAACAGTCTCGGAGACCTTGCTTACGCCCTATACTTGCGCCCTCCTTTCTACTGCGCCGTCCTTTCTGCCAAGGAGGGTCGCGTTCGTATACGGCGTAGAGATCTCTAGTTAGATCGTTAAGCCAGTCCCTAAAAGGCGGTGTTTAGTGGGTAAAAGTCTCCACATAACCACGCAGCCGGTTGCGTGGTATGCTATGAACATTCACCGCCTCCCTCCCCCGCTTTCCGGAGAGTTACCCATATTTGCTTCGGGCGCAAAAAAAAACCTTGCTTACATTATCGTGTGTTCTTTTAATATGACATGGAAGTTTTGGAGCGCTGGCTGAACAAAATGCAACGACATGAACATAAAGCTATTATTTATTTAAAACAAGCCATTTAAACATTTTATAAATCAAATTACATCTTTTAATTTGCGAAGGCCTTTTAGCTTTTTACCGACGGAAGGTTCGTTTCGAAGGGTCGTTCTTATCGTACATAAGCTATCTAAATTTTTGGGAGAGATAAAATATTTTACACAGCATTTGCTGTGAATAATTTTTTGCGCCGTTTATTTCATTTTATGCGGGAAAAATTTCTCTAATAGAAAATTAGTGGATAAGGGTAACACTTTTCAAAGCGACTGCATCTAGTCTTAAAAAATTAAAATAGTCCTTTGTAAGCATCCTCTTACCATTTATGAGACTCTTTATGAAATTCTATTTATGAATCGTGTTAAACAAACAGCTGTAATGATTGCAAATGTATGTTAAATATTAAAAAGATGTCATATTTCAAAGAAAGTTTAACGAAGTTATTCTCAGGTCCAAATAAAATTTAACTAAAATAGCTGATACTATATGCTTTTCAGAAACTTAAATATATTAGTTTCTGCAAAGCCTATAGTTAATTTATTATTAAGTAACTAATTACTTTGTCATTTCCAAATTCCAGATGTTGTAAAGATAATGAATGCTTTCACTTACTTTGTACGTCTCGTTGCTCCTACTTCTATGAGGATTATGGAGCAATGGTGCACCTTCACGCCCGTTGTAAGACTTTACACAATTTCTTAGATATATTACAAATTAATTAATTAGTTTAAACGTGGTAGAGCCATGCTGCAGGTTTATTAGTAGTATAGTTTTAGCACGAATGGGTCGGCTCGACCGGGGAAGAACCACGCTCTCACAGAATACCAGCGTAAAATAGTAGCTGTATGCTACTGTGTCTCGTATGGTGAGTGTAGAGAAATAGAGACCCTTTTTACTGGAAACGAGGCATTCGTGACAACGCATCTGCATTTTGATTTGTATGCGAGGATAAATGTAGATGTCTATGGGCCGCAGCAACCACTTATCATCAGGTGAACTATTTGCTCGTTTGTCACCCTATCCTTTAAAAAAATATTTTTTCTAGGTTTATTCACGATGTTTTCCTTTATCTCCGAGCACGTGTTAAAGAGCTCTTTAAACTGCAATTACATTTTTATTGGTGTTGGTGAGGATCAAACTCGATTGCTCGATTAATGTAATATTTTGAGTGAGTGCGTAGTCTGTGAGCTACGTCGGCTTTGTTATGAACCTTTATAAGTAATAACCTTTATAAAAACACAAAAGAAAGAAATTGCAGTACAGTAAAACCAACATTATCCTTTACAATTTCTTCATTTTATAAACATGTGTTTTTTTCACTAGGGCCCATTAGCACAACACCTGAAATGCCAACCGCGGCGGACATGCAACTCGCTGCGGCTATTGGCTCTAAAGGTGAGAAATCTTCTATATGGATAAACGTAAACTAAGGCCTTTAATATAAGAGCGTGCGCGTGTGTGTGCGTGCGTGAGTGAGACTTTTCATGGTGAACATTCCGCCGCGCCGAACGCTCTTCAGTGAGACCTTTCATGGTGAACATTCCGCTGCGCCGAACGCTCTTCAGTGAGACCTTTCATGGTGAACATTCCGCCCCGCCGAACGCTCTTCAGTGAGACCTTTCATGGTGAACATTCCGCCGCGCCGAACGCTCTTCAGTGAGACCTTTCATGGTGAACATTCCGCCCCGCCGAACGCTCTTCAGTGAGACCTAACCCTACAGCTTATGTGGTTCGAACTTACAGTTCACAACATAATGGTACCTAACTGGAACTACAGCCCATGGTCATCGACCGACTGACTTCAGTTTAAATAACTTATTTTAATTATGACAATTGCCACTGTAACGTTCCCCCCCCTCTCATAATAATAAATATGTATGATATTAAATATATAATATATTATTAATTTAACGATTTTCAATAAAATTATATATTTGTGACCAGGATAAATAAAATACGTTTTGATCTTTCTAAATGATCTTTCTAAATGTTTAATAATAGGCCGTTTGTAATATTTTTAGCGTGATCGTCTTAGTTAGGACCTTATAACGCTGTGTTTGTTTAGTAACTTAGTTCTTTTAGGTGTCTTTTGGAAGAATGAATATTTACTAGAGCAATTGAAAGCTATTGCTAGTGCCTCTTATAAGCTAAGTGAACCCCGTTCACGAAGACAGGGCTCGAGAAAGGTTAAGAACATAAAACGTCCCTATTCCACTTGTATCAGGTTTGCATTATTAATTTCTTATTAATTATTCCTTCCCGCTTGGAAAAGGCTCACAATATTTTTATACAAAATACCTGACACAAGGGCTTCGCTCTCCTACATTTATTTTAAAAAAAAATGTAGGAGAGGCACACGGCTCCACACACGCCGTGCGCGGTGATCGCCAACCATATTGATGCACTCCCACCGAAGGGAACGTTAATTCGGGAATTGGACCGTAGTCCACAGTAAAATAACTGGCGAACCAGTAAAAGAGGCTTGGCCCCTTATTAGTGCGTAAGCAAAAACATCGACCGAAGTCGCGCATGTCAATGCGTGTAAACGCCATACAGAATACGAACGAATCCAGCCACAGTGAATGTACGTCACACGGTTTAGGCAAATAGGCACGCTGGCCGTAAACCCTCCATGTTTGCCTCACCCACCAACAAGTTGCCTTCAATCATTCAAATGTGGGAAAGTTACAGAGATATATAATTATGTTGTTATATAAAACATCGTGGAGGGCAGACAGTTTGCAGCCCCGTAATGAAGGGACCCGACTTGGGCAAAGCTACTTAGGTGTGAGGCAAAGCAAGACGCAGAGATCGCCATTGAGAATAGCGTCCCACCAAACAACCATCGCAGAGACGCAATGCTGCAGAACGCAACAAGCATCAATACGACTATCGTCGGGCTTACACCATCCCAAGGTCCCCCATACATCCCAGCAGACATCACCACCCGCATATCTCCATCGACCAGAACCACAAGAATGCGTTGAATCAGGCGCAGCACACCCGCAGATCCATCACAAGACGCAATACCGCAAGAAGCAGTAAGCATCAATGCAACTATCATACGGATGGCGCCCCCTCACAACACACCTACATGATCCCTATCGACTTTGGTAACAAAGTTTGTATTGTTATTAACTAAAAATATCACCAACGTATCATAGTAGCACGCTACTAAGACGCCAATGAACGAAACTCCACGTATCATAGCGCTAATGCACTAAGACATGAAGTTGAGTATGCCTGTTACACTTAAAAGTGCTACCAAACACACACATCCCAATCCGAAAGATAGACGACGCATCGCTATGCGCTACGACGTCGCCCACAAACGGTAAGGGTGTGCGATGTCCACGGGAAAGCCGTATTGCTACAAAAAACCCGCTTACCACCGGCACTAATATGTTGTTAACTAAAAACTGCACCACGTATCATAGTAGCACGCTACTAAGACACCAGTAGACAAAACTCCACATATCATAGCGCTAATGCACTAAGACATGAAGTTGAGTATGCCTGTTACACTTAAAAGTGCTACCAAACACACTCATCATCCCAATCCGAAAGATAGACGACGCATCGCTATGCGCTACGACGTCGCCCACAATCGGTATGGGTGTGCGATGTCCACGGGAAAGCCGTATTGCTACTCGTACAAAAACCCGCTTACCGCCGGCACTATGTTGTTAACTAAAAATTGCACCACGTATCATAGTAGCACGCTACTAAGACACCAGTGTGTGCAAAACTCCACGTATCATAGCGCTAATGCACTAAGACATGAAGTTCAGTATGCTGGTTACACTTAAAAGTGCTACCAAACACACTCATCCCAATCCGAAAGATAGACGACACATCGCTATGCGTTACGACGTCGCCCACAAACGGTATGGGTGTGCGATGTCCACGGCAAAGCCGTATTGCTACAAAAACCGCTTACCACCGGCACTAATATGTTGTTAACTAAAAACTGCACCACGTATCATAGTAGCACGCTACTAAGACACCAGTGGACAAAACTCCACGTATCATAGCGCTAATGCACTAAGACATGAAGTTCAGTATGCTGGTTACACTTAAAAGTGCTACCAAACACACTCATCCCAATCCGAAAGATAGACGACACACCGCTATGCGTTACGACGTCGCCCACAAACGGTATGGGTGTGCGATGTCCACGGCAAAGCCGTATTGCTACAACAAACCCTCTTACTACCGGCAGTAAGATGATATGTCTAGGACACATCGGTTAGCGAGCCCAAGTTTACCTCGGACCAATTGCTCGTGAAGCAGCATACACGCCACCATAATAATCCTTTTTCAAGTCCCTAATAAGGGCTAGTCATTTTGCTACAGTACTAAGAGCAGTCGGTCAACGACCACCCCATATAATGCTTATGCATCAAGGAGACCTTCTATAATAATGCTTTTGTATCATAGACCTTACTTTCATAAGTCATTAATATGGAGGACTTCAGCCTACGATTCTACTATTGTAATGCTATTTCATCATAGAGACCTTCTATAGTAATGCTTTTGTATCATTGAGTTTGTTATGATAAGTCCCTAATATAGGACTAGTCATTGTGCTACAGTACTTCAAGCAGTCGGGCTCCCGACCACCCCATATACATATATGTACAACTGCAGATATGTATCTCCCGCAGCTCCTCCATACAAGACATCTATACATGAACACCTTCCACAACTTAGGAAAATTTTCTTTTGCACATGAACTCCTTCCATGACAATTTTTAACAAATTTTCTAATTATCTTATAAATGATATTTATCTTTATTTTTATAATATTTTCGACTTGTATTTCTATTATTTATCATATTTTAAATATTTTTACAAGTTTTCATAATAAATTTATTTATTATGAAAGACAATATTTTGCCTTTAATTTACTATGTTATTGGTCTAATATCTGAAATGTATTTATATTAACTTTATGCTTATTAATGTAATTTTATTGCTTGATATATATATATATATATATATATATATATATATATATATATAATTTTAAGACTATTTTTGATGCCCCTTATATTGAATTTAATTATTAATAATAATATTGGGCCATCACATCACTTTACATGAGAATAATAATATATGTATTAAAATTATAATAAAATATATAATTTCAAGTGCAACAATCACAGTTCCTCCCTAACACTAAGGCGGTGGTCCAAGTTAATTTTAAATTCGTAGTTTCATCATAATACTTAAATATATTAAAATAAATTCTGTCACACTCTTTCGAAGTTGATTGTATAACTGTGCTCGCCAAAAGTTATGTTAATTTTACCATAGTTGGTGCTTACGGCGGGTCACACAACATTACTGGCTCGGCTGCTAATAATACAATTTTTTTTGTACTTTTTAGTGTTTTCTGCCGGTGGAAATTCAACAATTCTAAACTTTTAGTAGTAGTTATTTTTCAGATTTTTTTTTAAATAACTGTCTTGATCTTGATTGATACTTCCAGATGTAAAATAATAAGTATCGAAAGTGAGAATTTAAGTTTTAGTGTGTTAGACTCAACTTTTCAACTTCAATTTATAAATACAACTTTTCAGGCCCCTTAACTTTCTTTTTCACTTACATATCTTTATTTTCATTTAGTACTAAAGCATCTATGTCTATTGATGTCAAGGGCGGTACTGGTCGTTGTGTCCAGTGTTTAACAACCTTTTATTAACTGAAAAAATAAACGATTGCAGTGCCTATTGGTAGATAGATTTTTAAATTGTTTTTATTTCATACATTATTGATTTTGTTTTATTTTATATCGTTTGTAACTAACGTCTCCACTATACCTTTCACAAATTTAGTTTATAAATTATTTAGATTAGTGGAGGCGTACGTGAATCCACTAGCCCATATCACCCCGAGCATGTCGTTACAGGTGTCTGAGGGAAATAAAATAGGAAGCCGCATCTTACCGGTAAAGCCTAATAAATAAAAACTGCGGCTGATAGCCCGCCTGCAAAGTGTGGTAACTATGATAAATATCCCCGCGCCCCCTCCATCATGCAATCCACGGGGAAGGTCTTTATTCAGAAGTGGATTTAATGTAATGATTGAATATGAGCAACATACGAATTAGCAGTCCATTTTATTTTATGTGGCTTGGCCATCCCATTGACACCTGCAATTACTCTAAGTAAAAAGACCACAGATGCTTTGCTACCCCCGAAGGCTAAGACAAAATGCCTTGCAGCCTGCAGCCATGCTGGTTTTTTAAACCATTCCCACCAGAACCGAGCAATGGGTTTTGTATAATTTTATAAAATTTTATTTTTTTATTATAAAATTGAAGTAACAAATGGTTTTACAATCCATCTGATGGTAAATGGCTATTACTGCCAATGGACACATGCAACGAACTTTAAGAAAAGCAGTCTACAGATATGGCATCTCGCTACTAAGACAGAATGCTCAATAGCGTGTATACCGGCCCGATACATCCCGCACGCTATTAAGTACGTAGTGCTGTTTAACGGCAGAAAGGGAGGAATCTTAGGAAGGAAAGCAATTATACCACCTAGAATGAACATTCTCAGAAATTAGAAAGACACGGGCCTAGTTAGACAAATTTATCTATAAACGTGTTCGCTCTTACTTTTTACATTTTCATCACTACATTTATTTTTTTATTATCTAACTAAGTCTATACTCTATAACCTATAAAGAAGAAATAGGTATAATAATAATTTTCTGAAGTAGACATTAGCGAGATTGAGATCTTTCAACATTTTTTATGGAGTAGAGGTTAAAAAAAACATAAAGACCTCCTGATTCTCCTGATACATCGATTAAGATTCAAAATGCATATGCGTTGTCACCAAGAAAGAACACAGATGGAATGCCTCTTTTCCAGTAAAAACGGTCTATTGTTCTCAAAACTGACCATGAAATACATATTTGCATTATTCTACTATTTTACGCTGGTATACTGTGGGAGCATGTTTCTTCCTAGGACGGACCATTTTGTGCTACAACTATAATAAAACTGAAGCGTGGCTCTACCACGTAAAAAATAACGTAGTTATTGTAACCTTTGTAGTTACAGTTGCTTAGAAAAGTTTGTAAACTAACGAGTTAAACTAGAACTTATGATTATTCTATCTTGATGTTAAATAGTTTTTTTTATATATTTGTTTAATTTTCAGGAGCAAGCACGTGCATAGTTAAAGCACTGGTTTTGCTACCAGCTTTAGCTTTTTTTATAGAAGAAGGGGCAAACGAGCATGCGGCTCACCTGATGTTAAGTGACTACCGCCGCCCATGATCAACCGCAACACCAGGAGAATTGCAGGTGCGTTGCTCTTTTCTTGAAGGTCCCCAGGTCCTACCAGTCCGGAAAAATCGCCGGTGGTAAACTATTCCACAGAGAGGTTGTACGTGGAAGAAAACTCCTTGTGAAACGTACAGTGGTGGACCGCCAAGCATCCAGATGGTGTGGATGGTATCGGGACGTTTGCCGTGTAGTGCGTTCACGAAATCTCAGATGAATGCTCAGTCATTACTGGCAGTCAAATGAAAACATTATAGAAAATTGTTTAAGGTAAGAAAAGTTGTTATACCGTATTAAATCGTTCTTTTTTTTGCTTTTTGCGATGTCGTCCATTCAAAGGTATGGAAAAAATACTGAAGAAAAACAAAAGACAAAATACTGAATGCTTTGTATGCAGTAAAAAGGACCTGCGATTATCCTTACTCCCCATTCGAAACACAGCAGCCATTTCACGCTGGTATTCTGTTAATATCCCAAATGTGAATGTAAAAGTTAATGTCACAAAATAAAAATAATACATATTTCGTTACAGGCATCACACTGAATATCTACGCACCGGGTGAAATTCCAAGTGTTCCAGCTATACGTCTAGTCATGTTGTCCAAAGTCGTATCTTAAAACAGAAAACAATTGCAGAGAACTTTAGTGAAATAACACAATTTTAAAATTGGCTTTTTGTGTAAAAGTTTTGGTGTTTTACAAATATTATAGTCATTTAAATGTACATCTCTATGATATGAATTTTTATATTTCAGAATATTTTTCGTCGCTTGAAATTAAATATAGATAAAATTGTAAATATCATCCTCTATATTTTATACGATGTTATGTTGGTAAAGTAGAAAAAAAATTGCAATTTTTGGCCTAAAGTTGATAATTTTTAAATAGACACAAAAGTGTTCGAATTAGGTAATACATAAAATATTTTAATTATGATTAAAACTACTTTTACGGATTTTATCGCATTTATATTTACTTTTTACTTACTTTTATTTTTAATTCCCGACGTTAAGTTTTAATCATGTATAGTGTTCGCGTAAATATAAGAAATCATTATATTTTAATTAGATTATATCTTTAAGGTTTTTAGTAATAAATGTCACTTTTTTGCTAAATTGTTTTTGAATGATTGTATTGTGTGCCGGACGGGCGAAACTCTCCGGAGTAAATGTTGTCGAAGATACTTCGCGAGTCGCTCACGTCCTACACCTATAGGTTCCGGTGGGTACTTTCACTGCCGTCTTTGTGGTTACCGCTGAAATATTGTGGACTGAGGTTCAAATCAAAATGCACGATTAATAAATACAAATAGCAAGGCAGTGGCTAGCGGTTCGACTGATTAATTAGTCGCGAAATTTTATAACTATTGACCACGGTTGAACTACGGTTGTTCACTATTGGTTGGTCACTGTATTTTTCAAAAGATTTCTTTAAATTGTACGGTGGTATAAATATCTATTGGTAGTAGCTGGTTTTCTAACACTACTGACTAGCAGCTATTATCAACTAAACTAGCTAATTTTATCACTTGTGTAACTGCGGATATCAGTTACCACTTTCACTATATGTAACTGCGAATATCAGTTACGACCTTTTTCGGCTAGCTAACACTTTCACTATATGTAACTGCGAATATAAATTGCGACCTTTTTAGGCTAGCTAACACTTTCACTATATGTAACTGCGAATATCAGTTACGACCTTTTTAGGCTAGCTAACACTTTCACTATTCACTATATACTGCTACTAGTCACTTCAGCTACCACCGGATACCACTCACTTCACTTCACTTGTCACTGGTAGTTCTTCACAATCACACTACTACTCCTACTGGGTCGCGAGCCCCTAAGGTAGACTTTATCAATACTTTACAGTGAGCCGCTTGCCATTTTCCGTTTTGCCTCTTTATTGCATAAACTTTTCACTATACAAATGGCATAAATTGCAATATTCTCTTTACAAAACTAATTGCTACACTAACATGCTATACATCATTAAATCGGTAGTCTGGTACTTTATTAGTATATCATAAAGGTTCCTTAAAACATTAACATTGTAAAAAGTTATTAAACGAAATGTCCCAAATTTTCATAATAATTGGGTACATTAATTCTTTAATTTTTTATATAACTATCAAATGCGTTTAATTATACAAAATATTCCTACACTTCTGTAATCTATAAGCCATATGCTAATTCAATGTCATATTTATAACTCTTTTAGAACATAAAATTATTTTCATTATTTTTAGTATGAACTATTACGCAGTTAATTAAAAAACTTCTAGAGAGTTCTACGATAAGACGCGCTGTGATTGGTCGATTTTTCTTAATATAATAAAAGTTGTTTACATTACTTGTTATCAAAACGACATTCTATACAAATATACTAAGAGTTATAAATATGCTAAACAACTATATTAATACACGTTTTCACCGTTTTGTCAGTAATTTCATTATTAATACAAAAAACAATATTCTTTATAACTTTGTTTCTTAACGTTGTTAGGCCGTCGCGAACATATTGTGTATTTATAAAACAATCGCATGTCACCAAATAGAACATGGTTTTTAAATTATAATTTTTGTGACTAATTAATAAATTATTTTAGTTAAATTAAATATTTACAAAACAAAACTATTTGCTGTCTCTACATTATGTATGTTTATATGAAAAAATAATCAACGATATACGTATAATCTGTACAAAGCCGTAAGAATATCTTTCATCATTTGAAGAAGATATAATCCCCATATTAACAGGGTGACACATTTTTTTTTCATTAATTTACTCAAAACAGTTCAATATGAACTGACAATATTATGTAATCTTATATCTAAGTTAAGAATCCACTCACCCTTATTCCGCGATCCTTGGTGAAAAAATTGTAATATAGCTTTTCGCATCGTGCGCTCTATCAACATTTGTTTAATTGTTATAAAACAACGCTTTGAACATAATAACAGACTAACAAATGTAACAAATAATATATATTTATTCATAAATATTATGAAGTAAGCTGTAAATTTTCTTTTGTGTAAAATGAAGTTACGATGTATCTGCTGTACATATTGTCATTTATGGATACGATCCAATAAAAAAATTTTGTAAATAATTATGGATCAATAAAACAGACGTTGTGTATTTATTAGTTTTATTTTTGTCGCTATTATTTTGCTTATAGTAATATAAAAAGTTACAACTTTAGTCGCATCAGACGACAGAGGGAAACAAATCAGGATATGGGAAGCAGCATTTTCTTTATAAAGACTAAAATAAAAAGCGATTGCCAACCCGATTTCAAGCGTGGCAACTATGGCAAATATGCCTGAGAGGTAATCTAAGGGATGCGCCTGTGTCCAGCAGTGGACTGTAACAGGCTGTAACGGTAACGGTATAACTAAGGTGAGATATTAGTGGGAATGCCGTCGTTAGAATTTTAATTTTCTAAAAGCACCATTTGAAATTGTCAATAAAAATATTCGTTTCCCATTCCATTGCAACCTATATAAGTCCACTGCTGAATAAAGGTTACAATGATTTTTTTGTTTTAAGTGTGCTTTAATAACGTTGAGTTGTTGTTGGGAAGATGCTGCTGTGCATCTCCTATGTCAGTTTCCCTCCGTCATCTCCTATGACCCTCACGGGACACTATGGGATAGTGGATGTTCTTACACCGACACTTGCTTACTTTAAATTTCTACTTGGTTTTCTAAGCAAATACGACAAATAAACTGTCTTTAATCCAACTGGTATGCGAAGGCATTTCATCCTGCAAAAAGAGAGGGAAATTGAAAATAAAGTGAAAGTGGTCGTAGAGTTACAAGCAACGACCGTATAAAGGCGGCATAAGAATATCCACTACCTATATTATCCTACGGCTGTCGTAAGAGGCGACAGATTTTCTATTAAGAACTAAAAATTAAAATTAAAACTCCGGTTTCCAACCCGTGCGGTCAAGCGTGGCAGTTATTGAAAATATCCCCTCCAGTGAGGCAATCTATGCGAGAGGCCTAAGTTCAACCGAGGACTTTTGATAGCCTGTTACGGTAATGGTACAATAATAGTTCTCTCGCTATCTATCTACGAGCTATATATCTACGCTGCTATCTACGCTGCGCTAGCTACGCTATCTACGCTGGGTCGTTTACTCGTACAATAATTGTAAAATAATTATTATGTTGCCTGCTTTCTACACTTCTTTGCACTTGATTTACGATGAGAGTATCAATCAAGTTGACTAAAATTCAAGATATGTAAAAGTCCAATAGCTTTTAAAAATCTGAAAGCTTGCTGCAAACTTTCATATATATCATATATTCTCAAATTCTTATATTAGAAACGGTTACTTTATTTGGACAAATGAATAAAATGGAAGTGTCCGTTTGTAGTGTAAAAATAAAAGTTTTATACAAAATGCATATGAAAGCTAATACGAGACTTATACCAAAAAAAAAAACAATTTACTAAATATTTTTGTCTGTTTGTTCCGGCTAATTTCCAACATGACTTGACTGATTTTGACGGGACTTTCACTGGTAGATAGTTGATGTTATAATGAGTAACATAAGCTAATTTTACTCTGGTATAAGATAGTTCCGCGCAAAAATATTAAAACCCATGATATCCAGTCGTAACAATTACGACGCAGATGAAGTCACAGGGAGCAGACAGTATATACAAAATCATATATCATATATAAAATCGCCCTTTAGAAAATTCTCTGAAACTGTTTCATTTCAAATTTAACTTTTTTAGTAGAGCTGCGCAACCGCCGTTAATTTTTATTTTATTTATTTGTTCACTACTCAGGTAAATACACCCATTTTGTTAGTACTCTTAAAATTAACAGAAATTATTATTTACGTTTTTATGACTGCAGCACCAATACGTCGGCTCGATCGGAGAGGGTGAACTTTCGAATAACTAGCATAAAAGGCATTAAAATATTGCTGTGTTTCGTATATAACAAGGGATTCCCTCAGATTTTAGGAGTGACAACAAATCTGCATTTTGATTCCTCGTCGATGATATACGTAGGTGTATATAAACCTAGGCATCCATCCGCTTACCATCAGGTGGGCTGTGTGTTCGTTTGTGGGTGACCTTACTTGTATAAACAACTTTAGTTATTATCTGCACAATCATATTTCCTAATCCTATAAAAATTTTATACAATACAGGAAATCAATATAAGTGCAGGGCATCCAAACCTAAAACAAATAATTTGTAAGTCCGGAAACATTGACTTTGGTGAGGCTTCGATCCCACCTGCCGTGATTCAAAAATAATATTAGCAGATAGCTTTTCTTGTATAGAATAAGGGTGAGAAACGAGCACAAAGTCCACCAGTCCATGATAAGTGGTTGCTGTTGCCCAGAAACATCTACATTTATCCTCGATTAAGAATAAAAACGTAGATGCGTTGCCACCCCTGAGAACTAAAATGGAATGCCTCGTTTCCAGTAAAAAAAGGTCTTCAGATCTCTACACTCACCATAAGAAACACAGCAGTATTAAGCAGCTATTTTACGCTAGTATTCTGTGAGAGCGTGGTCCTTCACCGGTCGAGCCGATCCATTCATGCTAAACTAATAATATAGCTGCAGCGTGTCTCTACCACGTAGGAAAAGCTTAGCGATTGCTTATATTTACGTGAAAACTACACAAAGTAAAATTGGAGTTGGCTTTTGTTAATATGACATCAGGACGTCAATCAAACGTCGGGAATCGATGAAATCTGCAAAATTTTATTTATTTAAGTTGCCTTTGAGTCACAATTATCGCGTATCACACACAATAAGTATCAATGCAGATTTTCATAGGGAGATCGGAAGAATAGACTTTCCACAATCATTTATAAAAGCTCTATCAATCAAACACAAACCGTACAACCCTCTAGTTAGAAAACATTTTCGGATGCATTGGCACGTTTTAGTGGGTTTTGGACTTATCGATCAATAATAGATGCACTGGTTTCGTTCCCCAGACGAATTACTGAACTAAACTATTGAGCACGCCACTTCTGACCGTCAGCGTAACTGATAAATGTTCTATTGTTTGCAAACACAGGGTAGAATGGAGCGTGCGAACAAAATAGTGAAAAGTAGGTTATATTTAAAATATTAAAGTAAAGTAGTAGTAAAGTTAAAAAGCACGTAAAGCTGTTAGTCCTGTGCCTGATCTCTCTCCGTTCTTGTCGAATAACCATCAGACTCTCATAGAGTGAAGGAATAGAGTGCACCTGAGTGCACTTGTACATACACTTAAGCATTATAATCCTGCCCTGCGGCAGATGCAAATGAATGTTTTCAATAGTTTTTCCTCAATAAAAAAATTATTATTATAATAAAGTTGGTTCAATAACGGCATACTAGATATAGTGAAAAAATACTTTTTATTAAAAGCCGGCCCGACGTGTAACGTTACATCAACAATTAGTGACTTTTATGATTAAAGTGATTGATAAAAAGTTGCTCCTGAATCTCATTGATACCTGCAATCAACTTCATAAGACGAAGATGGAATACCTTACAGCCTGTTATTTTTCTGTATTTTTTAACCTTCAAATCGGCACACGGAGGTGCACGTACTGCTATTTGACAGCAGGAATAGGTACGATAATGGCACCCACTCAAATGGACTCCTAGGTAGAAAAAATTCTTATCAGTAAGTTAAATGTATCTTTACAATCTCCTTTTTTCACCCATTCACAACCCACAATTGTGTATCTCTAAGAGATGCTGTAATGGACACTATGGCAGGTTTTTTGTTTAATATTGTTACGAGCTTGAGGTTCGTGACAATAAAAATTGCCGATAGAATTACCTAAATTAACACTTTAATTTTCTTTACACCAATTAAAACTTAAAACACTAAAAATTAATCACACTGATTCACTTTATTTCGCTCCGAAGCTTCGCTTGTCTTTTTACTATACTTTAATATACTTGTCATGTCTCTGAAATATATGGATTTTTCCATTCCCAATATTGAGAGGAAGATATGTCCAACAGATAATATTTAGACTGCTTATGAATTTTTCTAAGCGTGAAAAAAGCTTTTAGAATTCAATCTTAAAAAATATGAAGAAAATAGACAAACGCTACATAAAAATTCTCATAACTCACGGCCAATATCACAAAAATAGTTTATGAAAAAAAAATATTTCGTACCTCAACATGACACGTTCCTCTACTTTACGATTCTGTACGAAGTACCCGATTCCACGTGATCAAATGTTACGCACTCACCTGCTTACTTTAATTATGATCCGTTGTTATTGATATAATCTAAAAAAACTGTGTGCCATTTTACCATGTCAAGTAAATCAGCACTTAAAATCGCAATTAAAAATTTCATTGTACCGGCGGGGATCAATCGCGGGTTGCTCCCGAACTGTGAAATTTGCAGCGAGCGCTAACCATCTGAACTACCACGCCATGGCTGAAATTATAATTTAAAGCTTAATTTTAAATACCTGAGGCCTATGTCTAATAAAATACAAAGCTACTATAAACTGTCCCTATATAAATATAAAAAGTCTTGTGATGTAAAACATAATTTGCAGATAAAAAGCAATTAGTTTACCTTATTAATAATTATCTAGACGATATATGTGTATCCCGATACGTCTAGAAGTTGTCTGAGTAGACATCAAACGGTTAGAAATTTTTCGGACATTTCTTTTGTTCGCCTTTTTGCACAGCATAGTAGACTGTTATTTTGAATAGAACTATCGATTTTACTGTCGTCAACGGGCATCGCAGCTAAGAACCAAGTTTTATATTTTGTTCAAAAACCAACTATTTCAAACTACCATAAATTTCGCAAGTTGGCACGTGACTAACGTTTCGTTCTTCGAAAGCATTTTCAGAACGAGTACGTTACTTAAATAGTATTTATTATCTTATGCAGAATAAAACTTTCTAAAAAGCTTTCTAATAAGCAATTTTTCAAAAAACGTAACCATAAATTATTAGTCCATTATATGTTCAGATTATAGAGCAATAAATATGATATTACTTATAACAAAAAAGATCAGAAGATATTTTTCGTGAACAAGATCATGAAGTCACAAAGTTACAAACCATACCAGAAAGGGAAAAAGTTACATAGATCAATCAATGTATTTATATATCTATTTATCTATGTAACGGAAAATTTCACAAATTTGTAGTCGGCTGGTTGACTTAAAAATTTCCACAGATACCCGCAGCCTCCTTTAAACAAAGAAGGCTGCAGATGCGCCGGCACCTCTGAGGAATAACATGGAATGCCTCACAGCCTGTAATTATACTGCCTCTCTATACACATCACATCGGGTCATAGCAAAGCAAGCACTGCTCAAAAATAGCTAAAAAGATAGGAATTTTATACATTTGATAGAGTACTTATTACATCAAATGTATACAATGTTTGCAAGGCAACACTCTTGAAATTTGGCGTTACTTTGATATATGTAACTTTAACATTTGATAGCTACAAGTCTCTTCTTCGATGTCTCTAGTTAAAATCCATAGATCGAATCCTGTTCTATCTCGGTACCCCCTCTCTATCTAGAAACAAAGAGGACATAAATTTTATTGCGCACAGGTTAGCACTAAATAACTTTTTCTCATTATTTATTAATAATTTATTTCATTGATAACTACTTAAAAATGCCATTAATTAATCACTTATTTATTAATTCACCACATGTCAAAAGTTCACTGCTAAACACAGGCTTTGTCATACATTGCTTTATAGGCATTATATTTTTAACAGTTAATCTTCTACTTGGTTTACTCAATGTTTATCCTGCAAGCAACCCATACTGTGTGTTCATACATAACTAAAGTTATAGGAAAAAGAAAGTGGTAGAATATATATAACTGTTCTCTTTTGTTACATTAATTTTAATATTTGAATTTATTGGATGTCTTGTTTGTAAGATTATCTTACTTAAAACTTATTTTTGTCACAAAAGCTTCCTTTTTTGAACTTAACAGCGTGGTTAGTCCATTTAAACATTAGATTATGTTTTTATTTATTTTATTAAACTAATATAGGAAAACTAAAACTAAAATTTTAAATTGTCAAAAAGTCCTGCTCCCCGTGGTATAGTGCCAAGAACGCTGGCTGCGTTTCTTCGCTGAATAGCTATACTTAGCCTTTGAGCGAGAAAAGAACCAGCCCTCTTATCTCTAGTAGCGACGACCAGTCGTGGATGGATACAGTTCCTTTAGGAACTTCGCTACACGTGGACCCCACGGACCGATAGTCTCTACAGAAAATGGCACTAATATGTAGTCATTTCTCAAAGACTCATATTTGTGCTATTTACTAATTCAGCTGCCTATGATGCCGCCCTGTCTCTAAAAGAGGTCCCCTTGAGGTGAGAGGCCGCCAAAGTGTCAACGCAAGTAGCATCCCACACTAGGGCTTTACCTCTCTCCCAAGGGACCAAAGTCATACCGTCGGGTCTCCTGCCATCGTCTCAAAATATCTCGCAAGGCTTTAAAACCGAGGGAATTTATGGAGACAAAAGCCCTTCGGATGACTTCGTTCGAAGAACCGGCACGGGAAAAGCTACCTGTACTTTTCTTACATGAAAGATGTTTTTTAATTAAATTAAATGATTAAATGTTCTTACATTATTTATTTTTTCAATCAAGTCATGACATTATTTTACTGTTAATATAATATTGTGATTGTATCTTAAGATTTGCAATTCAACGTGGTAGAGCCATGCTGCAGCTTTATTGTGGTTGCAGCACGAATGCGTCGGCGCGACCGTCGTAGGTCCACTGGACCACGCTCTCACAGAATACCAGCGTAAAATAGCAGCTTGATGCTGCTGTGTTTTGTATGATGAGTGTAGAGAACCGAGACCCTTTATACTGAAAACGAGGCATTTGATCTCAGTCCTCAGGGGTGAAACGCCTCTGCATTTTGATTTCTGATTCAAGATGTTCTATGGGCTACAGCATCCAATTACCATCAGGTGGACTGTGTGCTCGTTTGTCACACTTATTCTATAAAAAACATAAATATTCATTTTTTTATTTATTTTTTGCAATCACACATTTTTAATGCTGTATCACAATCATTTATTTTATGAAAACATTCCCTGAAAAATACATTTCTGACAGACAAACTTAAAGTTCTATAAACGTGAAATACACAGTGAAATCAAATTAGAAAAATATGCCTATTTCAAAAATAGAACTATTTTTTTCCTAGTAGTAATTTAATTAGTCTAGTATACCTGTGTACTCACATTGTCACGGTGGTTAAGTTAACTTGTAAATTAGAAAATAAAAGTAATATAGGAAAATGTCTTCGTCTCCTTCCACTACAACCTTGCCTAAGCTGCCGCAAACGTAAGTGACACACTATTAGGGGTTAATGGCAGTAATTCCGTACAAGATATATTGCTTGTCGCCTGCACCTACTAAATTACAATAATGTAACCAGGTGTGGATGAGTAACTGAGTCTTCGAAATGCGGTAAAAGAAATCTTATATTCATGATATTATTGTAAGAAATGTGCTTTGTCCGAACACAGTTGAGCAAGTCAGCATTTCTATTTACTATTTGAATAGTAAATGGTTAATTTTTAATGCGTTTTGTATTATAACTTGTTTATTTTAAATAATATTATGTGTTACCTAATGAAACATGCAGGGAGTCGATGGTTGAAAGTGATTCAACCGTGCTATATGGTACTTCTTACAACGAAGTTAAAGTCGAACCACCTTTAGAATAAATTACTATTAAATAGTTATCTTATTTTATTAAATAGTCATCACAATATCAATTTAGAGAAAAATCTCCACCCGAGGATACCGAAATAGGTGATAAAGTTTTTATTGTAACTGTTTTAAAAAACATTGAACTTGTGATATTCCTTAGTCATCTAAAAAAGGGGAAAAAACTAATTATTTGAAGTCGGCTTTCACTTTTAATTAAAATTAGTTTAATTATTTCTCATATTTATGCGAACACTACATATTAATTTCATTTAATAAAATAAAAAAGTGAAAGGTCTATTAAATTTAATGTTATGGCGGGGTCAATTTTGAACATGTTCACAGACTACAGACTGATATTCAAAAACTGAATATTACTCTGTGAACATAGCTGGGCTAGCTATGATGGTATCGGGACGTCAAATATCTCCCCCCATTATATAGTATATAGTAACACCCTCCGTGACTATGGGTGCGGTAAGGCACCCGAAACGTCGGGGATTAAAAAGTTAAATTAAACGCGATAAAATCCGTAAACATTATTTTCATTTTTAAATTAATTTATATGATGATTGAATTATTGTGCCGCTTGTTGGCGTTCTGTTATCGTCTTGTTCCATCTCATGGGTGTCGTAAGAGGTGACTTTTGTAGAATAAGGCGTCATTATGGCTTGCGATAGATGCCGGTATAGCGTAAAGTATAGAGCAGGCCGTAAACAAGTAAAGAGCAAGCGACGCTAAGGCTAGAAATAACTAGCGACGAGAGTCTGGTAGATGTGGAAGATGCGAGACGTTTGGTACTGCGATTTTCGGTCCGTCTACGAAGCATGCTGATATTGGCAAACCCTTCTTAAAACGAGAGAAGCCCTCCCTCATCCAGTCGTGGAATTGAAAAGCCTGAAAAATTTATGAATAAAACCTGTACAAAACTTTGGTCAAGTCAAATGTAATTTCGTCACCGTGGTTATACTATGTCATAATAATGAGTCGGCTTGATCGGGGTAGAACCACGCTCTCATAGAGTACCAGCACGAAATAGCAGCTTAATTCCTTCGGTTGTGTTTCGTATGGTGAGTGAAGAGAACCCGAAACCATTTTTACCGGAAATATGGCATTCCAGCTTAAACTTTGATTCTTAATCGAGGATAGATGTATATGTCTATGGGTCACATTATCCACTTACCATCAGGTGAACTATGTACTCCTTTGTCACCCTCATTTTTTTTTGAAGAAAACTTAAATTTTCCTTTCCTTACATAATAATGGTTTTCAATAAAAATTCTAAATAAAGTTCTTTAAGTTATCTAAATTAGTGATGCACTGTTTCAGATGACTTAAAATTTCATTGAATTCATTAATTATAAAAGACGTCGCCCAAGGTAAATAAAATTAAAACGTTTGCTCACGAAGTGAAAATTCACACGTGTTCTATAAAGGATGAGCGCCATGTTACCTATTAAGTAATTACTTTTACAGTTCTAAAAAGAACTTCTTTTTACCGTTATATATCTAAATATAAATAAATCTTTATATTATAGTTATAGTTATAAGATATATTGAGTGCGTGGGAAATGTAGTATCTTTGGTTATTTTATTAATTTTCATCGCTTTCTTTATATCAAAGGTGATAGCAAACTTATAAGTGAAGACTTAATGTAATATGAACTTAATGCCATATGATAGTCTGTGCCACGGAGTGAAGAAACATGCCTAACATTGCAATTATTGATAAAAAATTAAAATAAACATCATCAAGAGTATTCACAAGCCTATTAATCCAATATCATCCCGTCGGCATCGTAAGAAGCGACATCGGGAAGGAAAAACTGTAACGGGAGATGAGCGGAAGCATCTTCCTGAAAATTACTCACAAATAATAAAGCGCAATATATGTTATTTAATTCGCAAAATATGCTGTGCTTTTATCACCATTTTCATTACAGTCCCGCACAAGTCTATAATATTACAAAGCAAAGCTGGCACTCAAAACCTTTCTTCCCAAATGTCGGCTACTTGAGCTATACGGACAGCCTATTAACTACTTCAGCTTACTGATCCATTGGGATATGTCCATTATTCTGGATCTGTAGCGAATATCCTTATTATAAAGTCTAATACGCTATCTAACACTCTGAGTAATAGCCCTTATTATAGCTCGCTTAGGACCTTGAGCTTTTCTATACGGCCAGCATGGAAGAACCATGTCTCCAAGTCCTTAACAAGAAAATGTTGTGTCTGAATTCCCAAACTCCTCTTAGTTGAGTTAATCTGTTGGTTAGAATCTCGGTCCAAATTGAATTAAATCTTGTTGAACAATTTATGCTAAGTAAAAATATTCGTCAAAAACTTCGAGCGTGCACTTTTTACCCGGAAACGAAACATTACATCATAGTCCTCAAGGGTGATATCGCATTTGTAAATTGCTGTGAATCTCTTCTGTGTTAGGTCAGTTGTTAGTTAACAAAAGCTTATAGAGTGACCAAATTTGAAGCCTCATATTTTATATTTTGAGAGGTATCTCCCATCTTCATATGTTATTTTCTTCATATATTTATTGTACTAAGTTTGGAAATGCAAATTTTAAGAAAATAAAAACTTTTTAAAACTGAAAATGTTACGTAATTATCTAAATCCACAACAACGAAATTATATATGAATATTTAAAACAATACTTTTTAAAGATAGCGAAATGTTTTCCTTAACATTCTTATTTTGTTGCAATAGAAGCATCGAAGTTTATTTGTAAATGAACAAATTTTACGAATAGTTCCATTTGACTAACGAACTAAAAGAAATGAAAATCGCTAGCATGAAGTGTTTTTGGCACTTACAAAGATTCCATTTAAGAAAATTACTTTCAAGAACTAGTTTCTCGCATCTTTTTTTAAGTCGATACAGGCAGACAAATGCATTAAAATACCTAAGAAGTTTCTTTCCAATATATTTGTCATATTTTTTTTGAAAATGATAATTTATTGTTATAAGATGACGGTGATCATATTATATGTGAGATGTTCGCCATGTAGTGGCGGCGTTAGAGAATCCACTACCCCATATCAATTATGGGTATCACAAAACACGACCGCAGTAAATTGAAAATAATGGCAGCACATTACTGACAGCAGCTAAAAATAATAAAACACTGAGGCTACCAACCCTCCTGCCAGCGTGGCCACCCTGCTATATGAAAGGGAGGTCTATGTTCAGCAGTGGGCTTTTAGTAGGCTGTAATGAGCTAACGATCAATGAATGTCAGTTGTAAAATAAAGCTGGTATTCTGACACAAATTTGAGTTGAAGCTCATTCTTCATAATGTCTAAAACTTAAGTCTGGATCATATCATCATGTCACACAAAATTTATGGATTTTAAGTTTAAGCCCGAGATGATCTCTGATTACAAGCTAGAGAGCAGTGTAAAACGCTTGAGATTATGTTAATATGATTAATGTCCCGTTTGCTGCTGTTTTCTATTTCGGAGCTGACGTTAATGATAACGAATTTTGTAAAAAGTAATATATAATAATAATAAAAATAAATCTTTTTAAACATCTCAATTCACAAATTGTTATTACAAATGTACAAAAGAAGAAAATCAAAATCTCAACATAAAACAAAAACTCAGCTATGTTGTGGTCAAAGCTGCCACATTCTGCCTATGCATTATATTCTGCCACAGACTTTTAACTCTTTATTATACTTGCGTCTACGGGTGCCTCCATAGGTTCTATAGGGATAATGTCAAAAAATACCAACTCATCGACCACGCCATTGGCAGAGATCGTGATTTTTTAATTTTCTGTCACATTAACCATGAGGAGTATACTCTGAGAAATTGCTTGGAATAATTCCAGTCGCCAAATTCAACCAACGTACATCGCGACAAAATTCCCGATGCAATCAACATCATCCAAATGCTTGGCGATCCACCGCTTTACGATTTACTGGGAGTGTTATTCGTCACCCGCATTCTTTGTGGAATTACTTTCCATCGGCGATTTTTCTGGATCAATACGAGATATAGACCTTTTGAGAAACGAGCTTACTCCTTTTGGAAAATCCGATAAAGCATCTGTTTTTTTCGTGGGCGGTGGTCGACACTTTCCATCAAGTGAGCCGCATGTTCGTTCTCGTACACTTCTATGATAAGTCTCATAGGGCACAAGCCATCTGCGCAATAAAGGATTACAGTGCTTGAGTATCCTTGACATAATCCGATAGGACGGCAATTTGACATGACCGGAGAGTGATCTAGCGCAGTACAACTTTGGGTGCTTTTCAAAGCACGTGAGTGAACCACCATCAACTTCCTGACTCCGGGCTACTACAGGAAATTTCTTTTTTTTAATAGGAAAACCCAATAACTTATTTCAGCCCGACCCGGGATATAAATAGAAAAGGAGAAATTGAAGCTAATAAGGTTTTCGGCCATTAGTATAGATGACTGCGATAATTAAGGCATAAAAGACATTATTTTATTTATAATAACCATTATAAGTTTGACTAAAATTTATGAAATTTACACGTTTTCTATGTGTTTTTCTCTCTTTCTTGGATTCCGTCAGGGTAATTACCAGTCTCTTATCTGATTCTGCCACTAAATGGCGGTCGCTATATTGCTGCGTTCCGTCTTACTGAGATTGTGTACTAGTCCTCAGAAATGACTACGCATTTGTAGCCTTCTTTTTGTGAAGGTACTGTACTACAGAGATTTCTGAAGGTACCTGCCGTTTTCATTTTCGACCTTTTAGGATACAAAAATACAAAAATTATTAACATAGTTCGTTTTAATTACTAACGCCTAGTAATAATATTGTACATTGACAGATAAAAGTTTGCCGTCATAAATTACCAGGCACTTCGATGTGTGGCGTAAGAAGACAATAGTCACGTCTGTATTGAAAATCGTAAATTTAGTGGTTTACATGTATTTAAGGGACTATATATGTGAATATGGGTAAGAAATAAATACTACTTAAGTGGTAAACCAAAGAGAGTTTATCAAAAACCCTGCTCGAATGTGCTGCTCTATTTTGGGATTAAATCTAATTTTTATTAATTAATTACTAATGGGATTTAATCGCTATTGCAGCGCCTCCGAAATGTACGTGAAAACCCGGGTTGACTCTTTTAATGCAATCCATCGAAAGAGAATAGCATCATTTATGTCCAGAGTTGACTTGTGTAGCTACTCTATTGAGCGTAGTTTGTCAGATAGGCAGATACGTAGGTATTGGAATGTACAGATGCTGGGTGAAAGTTGCTGGGGTACGATAGACTTTTGGAGATATTGCAATATTTTTTTCTTGTAAATATGGATCTCTGTGTCTGCAATAAAGGATTATTATTATATACTTTGAGCATTGTCAGGATTATTTGAAAGTTTTTTTTTATATCTACACTAATATTATAAAGAGGAAAGATTTGTTTGTTTGTTTGAATTGAATAGGCTCTGAAACTACTGAAACCACCCAAAATAAAGTGGCATTTGTTGCATAAGGAGGAGTATGCAAGTGAATTTAGAGAGCTAGTTGTATACAAGATGATAGAGATGGGTTATATTGAAGGAATGAGTGTGAATGAGTGCTGGAAGGAAATGGCTGATTGGTTCCGAAGTGTGGCAAGGAAGGTGTCAGGAGAAACAAAAAGGAAGCGTATGATAGATAAGGATGGGTGGTGGTGGAGTGAAAGTATTAGAGAAGTTTTGAGAGAAAAGAAAAATGCCTTTAAAGAATGGCAGAGCGTAGAAGACCAGAATGAATCCATAAAAGAAAGTAAGAGAGGGGCGTATAAAGAATGTAAGAAGAGAGCGAAGAAGGAAGTTGCTATTTGTAGGGCAGAGGCGCAAGATAAATTATATCGGTCCCTTGAAAGCCCCGAAGGTCAAAAAACGACGCGAGAGAAAGGAATGGAAGAGATGTTTCACATGTAAAATGTATAAAAGATGATTCTGGACGGATTTTGACTGACGATGAAAGTATAAAGAAGCGATGGAAGGAGTATTTTGAGAAATTGATGAATGAGGAGAATGAATGGAATGGTATGCTTGAAAATCCACCAGTGAATATGGGCTTAGTGAGAGAAATTAGTGTGGAAGAAGTAAAAATGGCTGTTAGGAATATGAAGAATCGGAAGGCGGTCGGCCCAGATGGAATACCAGTAGAAGTGTGGAAGTTGCTGAGTGCGGATGGATGGAAGTGGTTGAGTTTATTTTTCGGTAAATTGTTGCAGGAAGAACAAATACCTGAGGAATGGTGCAGTAGTATACTGGTCCCCATTTTTAAAAACAAAGACGTTCAAAACTGCAGCAGTTACCGGGGAATAAAACTCATGTCACACACGATGAAAGTCTGGGAAAGAATAATAGAGAGAAGAATGAGAGAAGAGTGTGAGATAACACAAAACCAGTTCGGATTCATGCCCGGTCGAGGTACGACAGATGCCATTTTCGCATTACGCCAATTGTGCGAAAAGTACAAGCGCGTGCATAAAAATCTGCACATGGTTTCTGTCGACCTTGAAAAAGGCGTACGATCGGGTTCTCCGTGAGGTTTTGTGGTGGGCGTTAAAGATGAAAGGTATGCCGAAGAAGTATGTGAGGTTAGTCCGTGCTATGTACAGAGCATCCCGTACATGTGTACGATCTGCCGCGGGAACTACGGGCAGTATCGGTGTGGCTGTAGGGCTGCACCAAGGGTCGGCATTGAGCCCTTACCTCTTCCTACTGATTATGGACGCTTTGACGTCGGACCTGCAGGATGAGGCACCCTGGTGCATGCTCTTTGCCGATGACATCGTGCTTGTCGGGGAAGAAGGCATCGAGGTACAGAGCAGACTGACGGGGTGGCAACAGAGGCTGGAAAGTGTTAGCTTGAAGATCAGCAGATCCAAAACCGAATATCTGTGCTGTGATTTCGGCGGTCTTTCCAAGCCTGTACCCATGTCGTTGGATGGCGCTATACTGCCTACCTGCTCAGATTTCAAGTACCTCGGTTCCCTCATTCAAGGCGACGGCGAAATAGATAGAGCTGTGCAGCATAAGATTAACGCAGGGTGGATGAAATGGCGACAGGTCACAGCCACAATGTGCGATCCCCGAATGCCAATAAGGCTAAAGGGGAAAATTTACAAATCGACCATCCGACCTGTCGTCATGTATGGAAGTGAATGCTGGGCCGTCAAGAAGAAGGATGAAAATAGATTGCATGCGAATGAAATGAGAATGTTACGATGGATGTGTGGTGTGACAAGGATGGATAAGATAAGGAATGAGTATATAAGAGGAAGCCTGAAAGTAGCGCCAGTGGTAGAAAAGGTGAGAGGAAGTAGATTGGCATGGTTTGGGCATGTGATGCGGAGGGATGAAAGTCATGTCACAAAACGTGTGTTGAATATGAATGTGGAGGGACACACGGGCAGAGGAAGGCCGAATAAAAGATGGATCGATTGTGTGAAGAGTGATATGAGAATGAAAGAAGTAAGTATGGAAATGACGGCTGATAGAGAGGAATGGAACAAGAAGATTTACTGCGCCGACCCCAGATAATGGGAAAGGGTTTGGAGAATGATGATGATGAGGCTCTGAAACTACTGAACCGATTTGAAAAATTCTTTCACCATTATTCAATACTACATTATTCTTGATGAACATATGCGATAGAACGTTTTCAAAAAATTAGGGATCCGTATGAAAACTCCGTTAATGTAACCCAAGGTGTGAAAAAAATGCCAAAAAAACCATATATCGCGTACGCTGCGGAAATTATTGACAATAGAGCAAAGTGATGTGCTACAGTTTTATGGAGGACATCAATATCTACGTAAAAGTCTGCAATACCATATGTCTAACTATTATAGTTATTTCACAATAACTACTTTTCATCATACTTACCATTATCTATACTTATATATATAATATTATAAAGAGGAAAGATGTTTTTGTTAGTTTGTTTGTACCAAATAAGTCCGAAACTACTGGACCGATTTTAATCAATTTTTACCAATAGAAAGCTAAATTATAGGGGAGGGGAGGGGAGGGGCGAGTGGATAAAATTTAAATTTTCTGTATAACGTGTATATACGCGGGTGAAACCGCGGGGTACAGCTAGTATTTAATAATTTGCTTGTAAAACATCGTGTGCCTGATCTCTCTCCAGTGGTGTCGTTTATTCGTCCCAGCGGACTATGAGAGTAACGGAATAGAAAATACACCTGTGCGTGCGTAACACAACCTTGGACACTACGGCTAGTCCACGTTGAAGCTGGCCGCTGTGACCGATATTCGGTCTGGAGAACATTATTTTATTGTTAAAAATTTTTGTTTCTTTATATAACTTTTTAAGTAATCGTCCAAAATAGTAAATTATCGATAAGTGTGGGTTGTAAGTGAATAATGAGTTGGTCATCTTCTTTACAGTTACAGAAGTAAAGTAGTACAAAAGAACAATCTTTATTCTAGATAAATGTTTAGTTACTATTCCATCAATATCAACAACACCAACAAATATTAGCTGCTTAATCATCGAGGCAAAATCAATTCAATTTTCAATACTTGTGCCCAAATCCAAATCGGAATAATCGAGTGGAATGTACGCAGAGTGGATGCAATATGCTGATTCAATGTTTGCTAAATGTACTGTTGGGCGTCCTAGGTACGTAGGTATAGCTCACAAAGACTTAAACAATACGTGAACGAAGTAGTGTTGTTTGTTAAATACTATATCTTGCTTATTAAAAATAAAATAAAAAAGCCTTTTATTTCCTGTAAATTTACATTACTTATAATTTATGCATGTGTTAGTTTGGTTTACTCTATGTTATTTATTTATTACTCACTTAATATAGATTTATCTGTACCTAAAGTATATGTACCTATATGATAATAGTTATTTAACAATATTTATATAACTAATGCTTTATATAACTTTATTGTGTAGTATTAAGGTTTCATAAATTTATATTTATCTACTTACTTATAATATATCTATAACTATTTTGATAATAATATATTTATTTGTCTAAACTTATTTATGTTTAATCCACCGGAACCCCAGAATGGGTAAAGTCCTCCTCCAGTGATGCCCAATTGACTCTGTTTTGAGCTACTTGTCTCCAGTTTGGACCAGCTATTGTTTTAATATCATCTTCCCATCTTGTAATACGTCTCCCTCTTGTTCTTTTGCCTGTTAGGCCATTGCAGAATGTTACCTTTTTGGTCCATCTAAGATCAGTTCGCCGCGCAACATGTCCTGCCCACTTCCATTTCAATTTTTGTGCGTAGCTCAGAGCGTTTGTTACTTTAGTTATTTTTCTTATTTTTGTGTGTCGTATTTTATCCAGTTTCCTTATCTTTAGCATACTTCGTTCGAGTCCTCTCTGACAGACGCTGATCTTCTTTCTTGTGTCAGTGAATTTCCACGTTTGGCAACCATATGTCAAACAAGGCAAGAGGCTCGAGTTCATGACTTTTGTTTTAATAGCTTGTGGCATATTACTTTCAAAAATGTCCTTGAGACTCCAGTATTTGTTCCAGGTTAATTGGATTCTTTTTTTCTATTTCTAAGTTCTTATTTTTTTCTGTCAAAACTAATACTTTTTCCCCGATAGACATATTTTTCAACGTATTCCAATGGTTTGCCATTGACTAATATTGATCTTTTCAAGCTATTGGTCATTGTCTTAGTCTTTTTATTATTCATTTCGAGTCCCACTTTTACACTAGCTAGGTGTAGGTTTTCTACCATGTTCTGTAGCTGGGAGGATGACTCTGAAAATAGTACTAAGTCATCTGCGAATCTCAGGTGGCTTAAGTAAGTGTAGTTTATGTATACCTTGCTTATTAAGGATATTTAATTTATGAATAATAAAGTATTAAAATAGTAGTATTACGTTTTCCTGGTAGTGTCACGCTGCAGTTACATTATGTTTGTAGCACGAATGAATCGGCTTGACCGAGGTTAACGGAGACCTTTTTTTAATCAAAACGAGGCGTTTCATCTTAGTTCGCTGGGTGACAACACATCTGCATTTTAAATTCTTAATTGAGGATAAGTTTAGATATCTATGGGCATCCACTTACCACCAGGCGTACTGTGTGCTCGTTTGTCACCCTTTTTCTATAAAAAATGTACTAATACATCACAGACACACTTCTGTGATTAACAAACCTGTCCACCCAAACGTTGTCTGGAAGAAATCGCTTTTAGAGATTAAGACCACCCATTGGGCTACCTTTTAACATTTTGTATTTGTATTTTATTTTTCTCTCTCTTATTATGTGTTTTGGTGTGTGGAATATACAATCATCGATCCATCTATCTGTCTATCTATCTTATGTTTTAAGTTTTAACCCCCGACGAAAACTGAGGGGTGTTATATGTATATAGTGTGTATCTGTGTATCTGGACATGATAGCACCTGAACAGATGAACCGATATTGATTGAGTTCCTTTACTTCTCCAGTCACAACAACAAAGGTATAAGATAGGATGACGAATTCTCTTATCATTATTTATCGTAACTGCCACCTCTCTGTTAATAAATATTATATACAATAAGTAAAGAAATCTGGAATTAAACCCTAACATGTTTATCGTCGTTTATGTCTTAAAAATGCATGAATAGTAATGGTCGACTTTTTTATAGAAACAGGGTGACAACGTGCACACAGTCCATCTGATGGTAAGTGGATGCTATAGCCCATAGAAATCCACATTTATCCTCGATTAAGAATCAAATTGCAGATGCGTTATCACCCCTAAGGACTACGACAGAATGCCTCGTTTCCAGTAAAAGGGATCTCCGGGCCGGTTCGCTACACTTACCATACAAAACACAGACACATTAAGCTGGTGTTCTGTGAGAGCGAGGCCCAACCCGGTCGAACCGACTCATTCGAGCTAAAACCATGATATATCTGCAACGTGGCACTACCACGTAAAAATATATTTTTATATTTTTTAATTATTCGTATTAATGTAATGTTTTAATTTGGCCATTCCTGTCAAAGCTTAGTGACTACAGTTAGCTCAATAAAGCATAATAAGTATAACAATTTTATTTACTAAAAACCTTAAATTACAGCGAAAATGAAAAAATAAATAAAAAAACACAGTACCTCATAAAACTAAAACAAAAATAAAGCTAACCCAACCTTAGATTAAGTACAGTTACAGCCTATGAAAAATAAGGTGGATAGGTAATTCTTCCATAAAAAAAGAAACTATTATTGTTCAACACACAAGTGGCTCATAGCCGTAGTTGTGATGGACTGTAATGATACTGATAGTGTGAACTGTCCTCACGGCCCACGTTTATTTTTTCATTATGTTTAAATCTGAAAATAAAAATACACTACGCTCATGTATCTTGACATTTATGCATGTATGTCCATCTACCATTACATCATTACAGCCTATAAAAGTCGACTGATTTACAAAGGCCTCTCTTGTAGATTGTCTCACAGGAGGACTTCGCTATAACTGCTGCGCTCGGCAGGCGGGTTGGCGGCCGCAGTGTTTTATTATTTTGAGTTGTTATCATTAGAAAGACGCTGCTACCCATGTTCTGCTTTAATTTCACTGTGTTACCTCTTCGACAGCCAAGAAACAGGATAGCGTATATTGTTATACTGCCATTATACGGTATGTGTGTATGTATGTATGTATTGTTTCTTATTTTAGTTAATACGTAACCAGTTTATGAGTGACACGTGTGTTAGATTATTATGGACGATAAGGTAGGTAGGTGATTTAATAACCATTTTGTGAGGTAGTTGATAAATATATCAATATTTTTTACCTACCCGCAAAACAAGATTGTTAGTCCTTACTACTTCTGGATCTTGGTTCACTAGCTTATCGAATGATTAGGTGCTGAGTAATAATAGAATAAATAAACTGACATGAATTTATAAGAATAAACAAATGACAACTCAATAGTAACACCTGACACTAAGCTTATCAGCTTCCGGTGAACCTACATTGATATTACAGGTTATGTATAAAAGTAGGAGTAAGGAGCCGAAAGGCCCATTTTTTGGACCGGAATACCTAAGCTAAGTCACTCATGTATTTTGTTAGTATATTATATCTTTCTTTTCTAAGTCATTTATGTATGTTGCTAGTATACTAAATCTTTTAAATGTTAATATCATGTAGTTATCTGTGTATTAAGTAATTTTATTAAATAATATATTGTAAAATAAGTTTATTTAAAAGAAATGACCCGCTGTATTTCTTGCTGGTTCTTCCCAGAACAGAGGTTTCACGGAATCAGTGGCAGAAGTTCTATATTGAATAAAAATGATTTTATTCTAATTTAAAAAAAATTCTATAACCCTATATTTAATTACAAATCATGTTTTAAAGCTTTTTCATATAACTCTACATTTTAATAAAACTTACACGTGTATATTTTTGCCCCGTGCGTTTGTATATTTCTTTATTTAAAATGTATATATCAAATAAATAGTTTTCTTTCTTTATTTTTATATTGTGTATACGACGTAGAAAATTATGCGGTGAAAAAGGACCGTTCCTATACAATAGTTTCAAATCAATCAAATTCATATTTTTCGGATTTGTTCATATCATTATCATTCAGCTCTAAATAGACAATTGTATCTGTGTCTTCGATTCATCGAACTTCTATCTTATCAGTAAAATGTAACATTCAGCCTACTTTCACAATGGATACGGAACAACGGCAGATATGGAACGGAACCTCTAACTTCGTAAATACATTTCCGTCTACGAGTATATGGCCGACTGATAAATGGGAGAGATTGACCAGGGAAGAAAAACGCTCTCACAGAATACCTGCGTATGGGGAATGTAACGAAATGGAGACACTTTCTACTGGAAACGAGGTATTCCATCATAGTCCTTAGGAGTGACAAGGTATCAGTATTTTGATTCTTAATGGAAGATATATGTTCAATGTCTACGAGCCGCAGCATCCACTTATCATCAGGTGGACGTGTGCTCATTTGTCACCCTTATTCTATAAAAAATACACGTTGTGTCGTTGCCGTTTGTGGCGACACAGGATAAGACCAGGCCTTGATCGTGTTTATCACCCTTGTTATATATTTACATAAATTCTACCACCTAGTACGCATTTGTTTCTGTTGATTTTTTTAATTGTCCAAGAGAAGAAGTTTATAATTTAAATCTATACAGTGCGGCACATGGATTAACGTCTAAACCGCATCCACACCTCAGAAGCATAGCTCGACTTTGTTTTCTTTATACGTACACTGTAAAGCCCGATAACAACCCTACCCCGCTGCTTTCAGGTAACAGCATCTTATTTCCTAAATGTTTACTGCTAGTACCAAGAGGAAATTAATCAAAACAAACAAGAAAATTGCACATGATTGAAAGCTATGAAAAATTATATCCTTTTATCTAAATAAATTCTTAGGCCTTATGAGATTGGTATTTGCCAGTATTTGCCATAGCTGCCACGCTGTTAAGCGGGTTTGAAAACGCAGTTTTTTATTTTTGGTCGTTGTAAGGAAGATTTGCTGATCATTTCATGATTTGTTTCCCTCTATCGGCTCTTACGACACCCACGTGACGATATGAGATAGTGGATAATCTTACACCGCCCATACATAGTCAATATACATACAGATATACAGATTAATGAAATTTAAATTTAAAAGTTTCCTTTTCATTTCGTGTAATTTAAGTTTTGAGACGGCAGTAGATTACAAAACAAGTTGTCGTGTGACAAACGAAATTTTAATTTATAACATCGAAAAATAAATAAAACTTCTTTTCATTTAATTTGATTTCATTAATTTCATTCAAAGCTGGCATAGCAGCTTCTAGACAATACTACTCAAAAAATCTCGCTGTATAGGCCTAAACAAGATTATCTTATGCACTCAAATTCAATACATTGATTTAATATTTGTTAAATGCCACGTCCACGTGCAGTCGTGCTAAATAATATCTGGGAAATTTACATATAATAATTAAAATTAGGCTATATTTTGCGGAAATTCATGTAAATGTTATTTTACATGAATTTCCGCAAAATTTTACATTACATTTAGCTTAGATACGCGTGAAAAAGTAAAACAGTGTATCTTACCGAGGTGCTCTTTAAACTAGTTGGAAATCCATTTTAGTTTACACGCGAACTTTAGCTAATAACTATATTTTGAATATCATAAGCCAGTGCTTGGTTACTCTCCCACCTGACGGTAATGGTGATGCAGCCAAAGATGCTAACTATTGTGCGTACTGACTTAGCTTAACAAAAGCCTATTTACTTTTGACTTTAAGATATCTAAATTCCATTAGGATTAGAAGACAAATGCTAGTAAATTATTCCACTCCTTTACTGTATGCATTACGAACGACAAGCAAACAGATTCGAATACGTGGTATCTAGACAACAAAGGGTTAGACATCAGCCGAGCGTCTAGTTGTCTGATCGTGGAACTGAGAGAGAAGAGTCATTTTTATAGCAAAGGGGATAGACGAGCATACGGCTCACCTGATGGTAATTGGCGAGCGCCGCCCACAAACAACTGCAACACTAGTGAAATTGCAAGTGCATTACTGGCCTTTTAAAAAGGAGTAAGTTCGTTTCTTGAAGATTCCTGAGCCGTATCAGTCCGGGAGTCATACGATTCCATTGCAATCTCTTTTTACATCTTTGATTATAATATTTCCAATAACTAAAATGTCATGTATGGAAATTCACAATGCTGTGTTAGTCCCTACCTTAATGTTTAGTAATGAAAGTTGAGTGTGGCAGACGAAGCATGTGAGTAAATTTAATCTTGTAGAAATACAGGCATTAAGAATCATGGTAAAGTAATTTGGGCCGAGTCTTGATGATAGTTTAAGAAATTGTGTGATAAGAGAAACTTGTGGCTTGCAATAAGATATTATGGCTAGTATTACGAAAGGAATGCTTTGGTTGTGTAAACATGTAGAAAGAATGAATAAGGAAAAAAAATCACAAAGCAAAAATAATGCAGAAGTGTCAACACATTCGTGCTACAACTGTAATGTGGCTGCAGCTGCTGCAGTTCAGATAAATTTAAATAACTGGTATTTTATAGTTTTACAAGAGAAAAAGACTTCTTGATTTCAATACTAGACAAAAGTAGTTACTCAATTTCAGGCTGATTAACAAGATAAACTCGTGCCGCAGGAGGCCCGTGAGTTATGTACACTACGTAAACGAGGGCCAAAACTTAATGTCTGAGTTGGGACGCTTCCATTAATATTTATTGGCCTAAAACTTGTCGAGTTATTTTTATATATATATATATATATATATATATATATATATATATATATATATATATATATATATATATATATATATACATAAATACATACATAAACACTCACACCTGTCACCCAGAGGGGTAGGCAGAGACTACAGATTTCCATTTAGCACGATCCTGACATACCTTTCTCGCCTCTTCCACATCCATATACCTACGCATACATGCTCGTCGGTTAAGGGTACTCTTAATTTGGTCCATTTTTAGTATCTCGCCAATTTGGTCGACAAACTTCCGCCTAGGACGTCCCTTTGCGACTCTTCCATTCACTTCTGCAACATATATTTGATTTGTCAGTCTTTCCGCATTCATTCTTTCTACATGACCAAACCACCGAAGCATTCCTTTCTTAATCCTGGTCACCGCATCATCTTGCAAACCACACTCTTCTTTTATCACACAGTTTCTCACCCTGTCACTCAGATTCAGCCCTAACATACTCCTTAGCGACCGCATTTCTACTGCATTTATTCTACTCTCGTGCTTCTTCTGCCACACCCAACTTTCACTACCATACGTTAAAGTAGGGACTAATACAGCACTGTGAATTGCCATACGTGCCTTTTTGGACACATTCTGACTTTTCACAATAGAGTGTAGAGCCCCATTTACTTTATTTCCTGCATTCACTCGTCGTTCAATGTCCTTATCATATCTCCCATCCCTGCTGAATACACATCCCAAATATACGAACTCATCCACTTGCTCAATTAACTTTCCTTCTATTCTTATTTCACATACCGTTTTGCTTTCATCTCTTTCAAAAACCATCACTTTCGTCTTACTTGCGTTCACTTTCATTCCCCTTTCTTTTAATGACCTGTTCATTAATGTAACCATCATTTGCAACTCGGCCGCCGACGACGCAAGTATGACTTGATCATCGGCGTACAAAAGGCATTTGATGGTTAACTCACCCATTCTTAACCCGCATCCTTCAACTTTCAAATTTTCCAAACAGCTGTCCATAAATAGGTTGAATAGCCACGGGGAAGCTACACAGCCCTGTCTGACACCTTTATGGATGCCAAACCAGTCCGAGTAAACCCCGTTGATTCTAACACAAGCACTCGAGTCCCTATACAGAGACTTTAATGCCTGTATCAAACCAGCGCTCAACCTAAATGCGTTCAGCGTTTGCCATAACACATCCCTGTCCACTCTGTCATAAGCCTTTTCCAAGTCCATGAACGCACAAAAACCTTTTTGGTTTTTCGCCAAAAACTTCTCCGCGATCATGCGCATGGAAAAGACTTGATCTGTACACTCCATTCCCTTTCTAAATCCCGCTTGCACATCCCAAATTTTTTCATCAGTTTCTTTCATAACTCTTTCAATTAGTACCTTAGCATACAGTTTTCCCACGATGCTAAGAAGGCTGATACCACGGTAGTTTTTACAGTCCTGCTGTGACCCTTTTCCCTTATATATTGGGACTATCACGGCTTTGCACCAGTCTCCCGGTACCCGCTTTAGTTCCCAACATAAATTAAACAAGATGTACAGCAGGCCTGCCACCACGTCCTCTCCAGTCCTTAGCATTTCGAGTGAAACTCTATCATATCCGGCTGCCTTACCTACTTTCATGCTTTTCATTGCTTTCATTATTTCATCTATACTTATCTCCCTATCTCTTTCATCTTCTTTCGGAATTTCTATTTCATTTAGTTCACACTTCTCCTCACTCATAAATTCGCTTTCAAAATATTCCTTCCATCTCTTTAGACTCAACACTTCATCATTCAGGATACAGCCATTCTCGTCTCGTATCGCATTCAATCTAGGCTGTTTTGAAAGTCCCCTGGTATTTTTTCACGAGTTTCCAGAACATTTTAATATTTGCCTGGAAGTTATCCGATATTCTTTTCATTCCTATCCGTTCTTTCTTGCTTTTTCCTTTCAACTAATTCTTTTACTCTCTTATTTAAACGTTTAAACTCTGCCCTTTTTCTTTCATTCTCATCATTCTTACCGCCAGAGTTACCAGCTTTGGTCGCTAGTAAATCTAGCCATGCTCTCTTCTTTGCTTCAACTTCCTTACGTACCTCATCATCCCACCATAACGTATTGTCTTTCCTTTCATTCGTTCTCTTACTAACACCACATACCTCGGTAGTTGCATCCACTAAACCTTTCTTAACATTATGCCACACATTCTCCAAGTCTAAGTCATTCACACACAACTCATTCAAATTACTTATATTTTCTCTCAGTCTGCATTTGTACTTGTCTTTCACATCTTCATCTTGTAACCTCTCAATTCTTATACGTTGTAACGCAGTGGTAGACACAGATGTCCTATATATATCCATCCATATATATATATATATATATATATATTAAAATATAATCTTGATGTGATTATATTGCAATAAGATATATATCAACATCATCATTATCATTACAGCCTTCACAAGTCCACTGCTGAACATAGACCTACCCAAGGTACGCCACAAAGCACGATCCTGAGACACCTGCATCCATCGACTTCCTGCATGTCTTACCAGGTCGTCACTCCATTTAGTGGGGGTCGCCCTACACTTCGCCTACCGGTACGAGGCTACCGCTCGAGAAGCTTCTTCCCCAACGGTTGTCGGTTCTTCAAGCTATATGGCCGGCCCATTGCCACTTCAGCTTACTAATCCGTTGGGCTATGTCGGTCACTCTGGTTCTACTGCGGATATCCTCATTTCTTAGTTTATCACGCAGAGAAACTCCGAGCATAGCCCTCTCCACAGCTCGCTGTGCGACTTTAAGCGTCCTCATACGGCCAGCAGTGAAGGACCGCGTCTCGGTTCCGTAGGTCATCACTGGCAACACGCACTAGTTGTACAACTTAGTTTTCAAGTTTTGAGGTATACCTGACGAGAAGATGCGTCGTAATTTCCTGAACGCTGCCCAGCCGACTTGTGGACGATAAATCCGACACCTCCTTGGGACAGATGGTCACCTTTCCGGTTATAGAACAAGTTGCCGGACTCGAGGATTACCGTGTCCTCCCCCTTTCTTCGGACCTCTGATAATCCAATAATATGCCAGCGCAACTTGTCTACCTCTTCTTCCAGCTCCAGCATCTTCTCTTCAGTCCTCAGGGTGCGTGCGTTATATGTTGCCTGGTCGAGTCTTCGTAGGTGGCAACCGAACCTCTACCGGAGATTTTTAACAACCCCTGCCCCGCCGTTACCATGGTCGCCACCGTAGTCAGGAATAGCGGGGCCGCCGGGGACTGGAGGCTGTTTGTTTGCGTCGTTATTCATGGGGGGATATTTGCCATAGTTGCCACGCTTGGCGAGCGGGTTGGCAACCCCAGTTTTTTATCATAATATTGTTGTTATTAGGAAGATGCTGCTGCCCATTTCCTGCCTGTCTCTCTCTGTCGCCTCTTACGACACCCACGGGAATATATGGGACAGTGGATATTCTCAACTGCAGTGGCGGCACACACGGCAATATATATATATATATATATATATATATATATATATATATATATATAATATCATAGGGAGAATAATATATCATAGCTGCAATGATTGGCTGGTTGTTTGTTAAACTATTTTTTTACTTTTTACAAAAATGACTTACTTTAAAAAAATGAGTTTATGACTATTATATAAATAACATCAGATTGCAGAACTTCTTCTGCTTCGAACGCATATTATACTACGGTTTTGTGGGTAAAAAGCCAATATAATTTCAAATTATACTGCCATCTTTTTTTTAGTTTTAGTGTTCTGTGATAAAACATACAGGTGGCCTTCTTTGCTTCGAATATAAGTTCTGTAGGTGTGTAACAGGGATTCCCAAAGTGATCTATACTGACCCCTTGGGTTTAAAATCAGTTTACCAGGAGTCAACAGAACGAAATAAACGAAGAGTGTTTTTGGGAGTCGACGAGGTCACGTGAATATCGACCCCTATTAATTAACACAAATTCTTATTTGAAACTTTCAAGTTACTGTGTAAGTTGTGTTACATATACCCACTTGTTATAAGAATGAATAATATTTAGTAGGAATTGTCATTGTTGTACTTTTAAAAAACTCAATAAGTCGATAAGCGGTACAAGTTCGTACATGATGAAAAACTCGGCAAATCAATAAGCGTGGACAAGATAATGGCAGCTGTGACTCGCCAGCAACGCAAAATCAGGAATTTGCATGAGGTTTTTTAGGTGCTAATTAGGTGCCAAGTTTAAAAATTAGGTGCTCTAAATTTTTTACGGACGTGATAACATGTGTGTTGCTGGCAAATGGGGCAGGAGCTTTTCTTAAAATTTCAAAGGCGAGGAAGAAATATTTTGTAAATCGTAAAGTGGTGGACCGCCAAGCATCCTGAAGATATGGATGGTATCTTATTATATTTTATCTCGATGAGCGATGGAAGAATTTCACGTCATCGATTTCTTATATTTACGCGGTCACTACATACTAAATTGAATTAATTGAAAATAAACTAATTAACATTAATATTTATATGTATTCCATATGTATAATTTATTATGAGTATCTGTAAACTTTAAGTGCAACATTTTAAGTGTATCAGTTTTTGTATTGGAAACTCCCCTTCTGATCCCCGAATTAAAAGTGTGAAGACAGACGGCTCTCCAGCAAATAATTGTTAAATAAAATTTCAAAATTATATGAAAATTTGCATTTTATGTACACAAATTAGTTTTGTTTAATTTCTCTTAAGCATTCATTGTGGTTATGTTTTACGTATAAGAACAATTAGTTCAAATCAAATCAAATCATTTATTTCGCTAAAACATGGCTACAGACGGATGGATACAGAGTCAACATTTGTTTCCACATGTTTTGCCTTTTGTGGCATGCGTAAATATTGTTTAAAATAAATATGTTAAAAAATAAACTGAAATTAAAAAAAAAATTAGAAATAAACACTTTTATAATTTTTCTTTTTCTTTTATAAACACTTTATATTAATATTTTTAGGAAAACATTACAAAATTAGAAAAAATAATTTTTGTTCATTTGAGAAGTATTACGCAAAATCTTGGATCTATAGTAATTTGCTTAGTTAGGCAAAATCAATAAAAATAAAATCAAAATTTATGGTTAAATAATTCATTGATATTATAAAAAAGGCAATATTTATTAGCCACTGCTTTAAATTTTTTTTTCATTCGTCTTAATGACTGTTCACGAATATTTTATAGGAACTTTATTATAAACCTTGATACACATTTTAAGACAATTCCTCTGGAATAATGTAGTTTTACAAGATGGCATGAGTAGACGTGTCGGATCTCCTTTTGCTAGAGAGTTATTATTTTCCTGCACGGTAACAGTTGTTAACAATATTTGTTAGAATATGTAATTAGTGAGACGAAATTGTAAATGCTAATAAAATTGAAACGCTCAGGTTACTCCTCTTCGTTGGAAATTCCTTTTTATGATCGAATCAGGTGTTAGCGAGGGCTAATAATCATCCGTTCACCAGATGTCGCTAGTTGACAGTGAAGGGAACTTTTTTGTTACACAATGTCTTTTAATTAAGAAGTTAGATTAAAAAAAAAAGTTTCTGCAGTATTGTGTCAACACACAAAACAATGCTTTAATTGTTTCATCTTTAATTTATTACACATTATTAACTCTTTTTTGATTTTTCATCTTTTATGAATATATGTAGTTTGTTTTATTCATTTTTTTAATCCAATTAATATAAAATACAACTAATAATAGAGAAAGAAAGATTTATGATGCGGCAAATATCCTATGAGGCAATCTATGAAGAGGCCTACGTTCAGCAGTGGACTTCTGATGGTCAGTAATAACAACGGTAGCTGAAAGTTCGTGCAAAGCCTCCATCATACGAGTTGCCTCATGGGGGCATATAATGACAAATTATATAGTTGCTGCAATGGGCAAGTGGATTGGCAACCAGAGTTTTTATTATTTTGAGCGGTTATCAGGAAGGTTCTGCTGCCCATCTTCTGTTTCATGTTCCTTCTGTCACCTCTTACGACACCCACGGGACGATATGCACAATTGTCTATGCGAAACCCACAAATGGTAATGAAAAATAGTATCAGTGCGGGGATGCCAGCCAACCAGCCAGCCAACTTCAGCGTAGTGAGTATGGGAAACTCTAATGCATAAGGTGATAATTTTGGGGTCGTTGTGGATACAATGTGGCCCATACTTGCCCCCACTAGGTTGGTATACTTAGGCTTTCCCCATGAAAGTTAGGGCCACAATGCAGCTAATATGGTTGTAGTACGATTGGGTAGGACACGATCTCACAGAATAACAGCGTAAAAAAGCAGCCTATAGCTGCCATGTTACGTATGGTGAGTGTAGAGCGCCGGCGAGCCCCTTTACTGTAAACGAGGCATTCCATCTTAATCTTCTGGGATGACAACGAATCTGCATTTGGATTCGTAATCAACTGTAAATGTAGATATATATCGGCTACAGGATCTATTTACCATCAAGTGGACTGTGTGCTCGTTGGTCACCCTTAAAAAATGGAGGATACGGTGACACAATAAGACATTCACGATACTTATGAGACAGGATAAACGAAAGAGAATCACCACAGAACCGAACCGAAATCCAACGATTGTGCTTTTCACAAGAACTGTTTCGAACCCACGCCTCCGAATTGTATATTCCTAAATAGAGATCCCAGACTATTAGGCCATGAGTTCGTAGTCGCGATAGAACACTAATATAATTTCATTTGGTACAAAAAAGTATTTTTGTTCAACACTTTATTCGTTGTAGGACCATGCTGTAGCTTTATTGTGGTTGTATCACGTATGAGTCTGCTCAGGGAAGGACTACGCTCTCAGATAATACCAGCGTAAAATGGCAGCTTAACGCTGCTGTTTTTCGTATGGTGAGTTTGAACAACCGGAGAACCTTTTTACTAGAAACGAGGTATTACATCCTAGTTCTCATGGGTGACACCTCGTATCTTCTATTTGAATCAAAATCGTAGATATAAAAGTTAAAAGTTAAAGTTACAGCCTATATACGTCCCACTGCTGGGCACAGGCCTCCCCTCATTTCTGAGAGGGTTTTAGGGCAAGGAAGTGTCCGCCGCGCTGCCCCAATGCGTGTTGGCGAACTTCACATGTCTTCAAATTTTTTTTCTTATTTCTCAGACATGCAGGTATTCTCACGATGTTTTCCTTCACCTGCAGGAAATCAGCACTTTAAATTGCAATTAACAATTTCATTGATGCCGGCGGGGATCGAACCCGGTTTGCTCGCGTACTGTGAAATTCACAGCGAGCGCTAACCGTCTGAGCTATATGTAGATGCATATTGGCCACAGGATATTCCCATTCGTCCCACACGTGATTTAGCATTGAGGTATTAAATATCTAATTTTATTACGTGGTAGAGCCACGCTGCAGCTGTATTATAGTTGTACCACGCTCTCACAGATTACCAGCGTAAAAAGCAGCGTAATGCTGCTGTGTTTTGTATTGTGAGTGTAGAGTATCTGAGACCTTTTTTACAGGAATCGAGGCATTCCATCTTAGTCCTCAGGGGTGACAACACATTTGCATTTTGATTTTTTGCTGAGGATAGATGTGGATGTCTATGGGCCACAGCATCCACTAACCATCAGGTGGACTGTGTGCTCGTTTGTCACCCTATGCTATAAAAAATACCATTTCTATTCATTCTTAAAGTTTTCTATTAGCGTAACGACTGTAGAAATTCAACGTTGCTAAGCCTGTTGATGTTTTAACTTTACGTCTTAGAGATTATTGTGTAATGTTTCAAGTTAATAATGAAACTCTTAAAAGTACAAAACTTCGCGTTGAAAATATTTACTTTTAGACTATTTGTGTACTAAATTACAAATTTTGAAACTCAGGATGAGCGCTAGAAATTTTGCTTTTAAGACTTCATTAATTATGAAAGAGTTGTAGTTATAACTTCTAAGGTGCCACCCATTTGTTAAACTTTTGACTAAGGAATACCTGTATTTTATAATCTAGAATATTCACCTTTGTCGTGGAGACAATTTACAAACATAAATTGCAAAAGACAAATATCCAGACCCGTAACAACCATTTGTAGGCCATACAAATACATGTTCCGTGCGCGATTTGAACCCGTGGACCCCAGCGCTGCAGCTCATTGTAAGCCACTGCGCCACCGAGCCGTCAAAATATTTGTAGGTCACACAAATACTTGTTCTGAGCGGGATTCAAACCCGCGACCCTTAGCGCTGCAACTTATTGCTAAGCCACTTCGCCACCGAGCCGTCAAATTATTTGTAGCTCACACAAATACTTGTTCTGAGCGGGATTCAAACCCGCGGCCCTTAGCGCTGCAACTCATTACTAAGCCACTGGGCCACCGAGCCGTCAAATTATTTGTAGCTCACACTGATTTCGTGTTTCAATATTTCTTACATAATATATTTATTACATATTAATCCTGGTGTATTTTGACGTTTTTTTTTATTTTCATTACATGTGGAAACCGTGTTTTTGTTACTATTTTGAAATTTTAGGGTACTTGATAATAATAGAAGAGTATGTCCATACACAGATGCATTTCCTCGTACTAGCCTAGAAATATTCGATACAATCCTTCTTTGATAGTATCAGAGGTGAACTTATATGTAGGTTTAGAAACGCGGAAGATGATTTTAAATATACAATTAGAATGTACTGGAAACGATTAACACTCGACTGGAAGCTATGGAAACGTCTGAAAGAGGCCATTGTCAATAGATATTACGAAATCATTTTGAAAATAAAAGGCAATAAATTTATTTTATTTTAGAAATACTGATACCGTACTGTTCAAGCATCTTAAAAATAATTTAGTTTTAGTAAAATATGGGAATATATAATATATCGCACCCTTAGCAATATAAAGGCTCAAGTCAATTTTTTTGTGAAATGTTATTTTAAATGCTTAGGACATAAAACCAAATTATCTACCGGTTGCCGCTGACAGAGAGAGAAAAAAGGCAATAATGACTCGGTAAATGTATTTGTGTCCCTCTCACACCCTTCCCGCTCGTCTCCTAATCTTACCGCTACACAGTCACAATCAGTAACGTGCCCATACTTATCGAAGGAAGACCATTCAAACGTTGTGCAATTCGTGTTTGTGCCCTTATATGACAAAAAAACAGGTGAGTTTTGTTTTGAATATTTTGTATTATTTAGAATAATTTGTAGTTGTGGCGTTATATTATACAATATATTGATTTTTTTTTGGGTCTAATTCATAATAGATCGCTATATTATCAAAAATTAAAGATGCCAAAGGGAATTATATCATAATGTTTCATTATAGTATGTAATTTTTTTTCGATGACGTATTTTGTAATAGGCCATTACTTACATGAAACATTCAATTTGTTTTTTAATTTAAGCCTTTTAAACGAAAAGTAAAATAATGAAGTTATGGTAAACTTACAGAAATATAAATCACTATTTACTAGATAGGTGGTATTTCTTGTTTTTGGTATAAGTATTGTTAGATTTAATGTGTTTTCAGAAAAATGGAATCCCGATCACGAAGAATAATCAACCTACTTAAATCACCAAGTCACCATAGATTGGATTGCGACAGAGAGAAAGACCTTTCTTTGGGAACTGAAAATGTAATTTGACTTTTGTCTTTTTTTTCAAGTTTTGTAGTTTAATTAATGTCATTTATTTTATTAATTGTAATTAACTGTCTTGATTTTATTTATCTCATTTTTTTCAGATTTGTAACGAACAAAAGAGAACACACCATTAGAAATTATTAGTCCAAAAAAAATCAAGTTGTGTTCCCCAGCAACCAATTGATTATGATAGTAGCTCAAGCTCGTCCAGCTCTAGTAGCTCTAGCAATTCTAGATCTAGCAGCAGTAACTCAAGTATTACTTCATCTAGTACTAGTTCTTCTAATGCTCATAACACAGGGCGACGACCTTTAGATGGAAACGCCGATCCACAGCCAGGTACATCTAGAGATGAAAACGCCGACCCTCAGCCACGAACTTCTAGAGAAAATTTTTCTCCACCATCCATATTGACACCAATTTGCAATGATTTGCCATTGGTTCGACCCCAAACAGCGGTTTGTAAATACATAATTTCTCCACTTCATTCGGAGGAAAGTGACGTAGATCTCAGTGATGACGACCCCTCTTACATTCAAGAAAAAAACGATCGTCAACGTTCACCGAGCCCAGCAGCTGGCAATTCTATTGACGATTATGTTCCAACGAAACCAAGAAAATGCAAAACACGCAAAAAATTAAACGAAACTTGGGTCAAAGTTATGTAGCTGTACATTCAAAGAAATTGGTCCCTGCACGTAATATTAAACCACCTTGTGGCCAAAACTGTAGATTAAAATGCAGTGATCGCATCGATAATTCTAAGAGGTTGCAGATCTTTAACGCATTCTGGGCATTAGGTGATAGACAGTTGCAAAGAATGTATATTTTGTCTAATACCAATGCCCAGAACCCGCGTAATCCAAACCATGCCTTTTTTTACTGTAAATGATGAAAAAGTAAGGGTATTGTGACGGCCCAACATTATTATTAATAATTAAATTCAATATAAAGGGGCGTTAAAAATAGTCTTAAAAGATATATATTAAGCAATAAAATTACATCAATAACCATAAAGTTAATATAAATACATTTCAGACATTAGACCAATATCATAGTAAATTAAAGGCAAAATATTGTCTTCCATAATAAATAAATTTATTAAAAACTTAAAAAAATATTTAAAATAAGATAAATAATAGAAATATAAGTCAAAAAATATTATAAAAATAAAGATAAATAACATTTATAAGATGATTAGAAAATTTGTTAAAAATTGTCTAAGTCTTGGAAGGAGTTCATGTATAAAAGAAAATTTTCCTAAGTTGTGGAAGGAGTTCATGTATAAAACAAATTTCCTAAGTTGTGGAAGGAGTTCACGTATAAAAGAAAATTTTCCAAAGTTATGGAAGGTGTTCATGTATAGATGTCTTGTATGGAGGAGCTGTCGGAGAGACATACCTGCAGTTATACCTCTTTCACTGCCTCGCCAGTTATTTTGCTGTGGACTACGGTCCAGTTCCTGAATTAACGTTCCCTTCGGGGGGAGTGCATCAAAATGGTTGGCGCTCACCGTGCACGGCGTGTGTGGGGCCGTGTGCATCCCCCTACATTTTTTAAATAAATGTAGGAGAGCGAAGCCCTTATATCGGGTATTTTGTATAAATATATTTTGAGCCTTTTCCGAGCGGGAAGGGATAAATAATAATAAATTAATAATGTAAACCTGATACAAGTGGAATAGGGACGTTTTATGTTCTTAACCTTTCTCGAGCCCTGTCTTCGTGAACGGGGTTCACTTAGCTTATAAGGCACTACCAACAGCTTTCAATTGCTCTAGTGAATATTCATTCTTCCAAAAGACACCTAAAAGAACTAAGTTACTAAACAAACACAACGTAAATAAGGGTCCTAACTAAGACGATCACGCCAAAAATATTACAAACAGCCTATTATTAAACCTTTAGAAAGATCATTTAGAAAGATCAAAACATATTTTGTTAATCTTGGTCACAAATATATATAATTATTATGTAAAGGGGAATATAATACATTTAGTATTTAATATATTTATTATTATGAGAGTGGGGGGGGGGGGAGCGTTACAGTATGTAAAGTATTTTTTATTAATACTCTTGATATTTCACGTAAGATGATTCGAACCGTACAGGCGGCGAGCAGAAACACTGGAGGTTTCATAAAGGATGACCAACGTGGTAAACACAATCATCATAAAACTGCAAGTGCTGAACTTACCAATGATATCATCAACTTTATCAACTCTATACCTCGCATTGAGTCACACTACCTAAGAGCATCTACCTCCAGAGAGTACATCAGCAGTAGTAAAAGCATTGCAGAGCTCTTTAGAGATTTTGAAGTTTTGCAAAAGAAGAGATCGCACCCTGCTGGACTCTGCTGTGTTTATCATTATTTGAAAATGGTGTGTGAAGAAGCAGGTGAGAAAGAAGTTAACATAACGTTTATATCTGATAATTGCTGTGGGCAAAATAAAAATAAGTACCTCACCTTTTTATATTTATTTGCTGTAGCCAATATAAAAAATTTGAATAAGATAACTCACAAATATCTTATCAAGGGCCACACACAAAATGAGGCTGATAACGTACACAGCTTAATCCAAAAACAAATCACTAGAGATCTGAAAACACGACCAATATACTCTCCAGTACGGTACATTTCAGCTATAAATAGAGCAAGGAAATCTGGCACCCCATTTAAAGTTCATAGTTTAACAAATAATTTTTTTATGATCTTCAGCAACCGCAAAAAAAATGGGGCTATAATTTTAATACTTGACGAATAGAAAAATAATGTAGTGTGGAATAGTATCAAAGTATTGCAATTTACCAAAGACGACCCCTTTTCTTTTTATTACAAAAGTTCATACAAGGATGATTTCAAAAAAGTAAATGTTCGTAACAAGAGGTAAAGAATGCCAGATATTGAAGAAATAACTATGCAAAAGGCATACTTAGAGCCACTTCAACTTAGTTCTGCTAAAAAGAATGATCTTAAGGATCTCATTGATAAACAATTGATAGACCCATACTATGCTTCTAATTACAATACCATGTTGTCTTAAGATATTGTTAAATATATTAGAGATATTTTTGTTTAGACAAGACTGATTACTATGTAAAAGTACTACTTATTACGTTTTTGTTTATTTTTAATACTATAAATTTTTTGTTACGAATAATTATCTGAGATTAAAATGGAGTAAGTGGAGAGGACCGCTGCATTGGAAGACGTTTTCAAGCTACTGGACTGGAAAGGATACGGTATTAACATTTTTTTATTGGCTACTTATAGTATATCTCTTAATAAGTCCTCAAAATTTTATATATATAACTTAAGTAATAAGAATTTCATTCACAAAATAAACCGGAACGTAAGAATCCAGAATCTTTAAACACATATACCCAAAGAATTACTTTTTAGTTTTAGGCCCATATATTACTGGGGGTGCGATATATATATATATATATATATATATATATATATATATATGTATATATATATATATATATATATATATATATATATACGTTAATAACGCAATTTACAGGGACAGTCACAAGTCTTGTCAGATGTAATAATTAAGAACAAAACCCAACAGTTTTGTATAAACCAGACCCCACCTGGGATTGCAACTCAAGTTTGCGAAACTTTGCTTTGCATTAACCGCTAAGTCACACAGCCGTCACGATAAAATATCAGCGACTCTCCTCACATCAGTAACTCTAAATGATATTCAACTAATGCGTGACAATCACGCTAATACGTGTTCAATCTGGAAGAAATATTGATAAACAAGTATTACTTTACTGCATCTGTATAGCATAACAATATTACATATGACGTGATTTTATATAATTATGTTAAGTAGACATTAGTTGTCTATTTCTCTTTATTTAACTATACATATATAGAAATCTTTAATAATATTAATATTTATTATTAATATCGATAACAATATAGAATAAGGGTGACAAACGAGCACACGGTCCACCTGATGGTAAGATGCAATGGCCCATATACATCTGCAGATGCGTTGTCACCCCTGTGAACTAAGATGAACGCCTCATTTCCAGTAAAGGAAGTCTCCGGTTCTCTACACTAGCCACAGGAAATACAGCGTTACGCTGGTATTATTCTGTGAGAGCGTGGTCTTACCCCGATCGAGCCTATTCGCGCTCCAATTAATATAACCGCAGCGTGGCTAAAACACGTTTAAACATCAATTTCTTCAATTTTGATAATTTTTTCCTCCTCTCGACAACGGGAGAGGGCCATATCCAGTAGTAGATTTTTACAGGCCGATAATTATAAAAAAGATTTCATATAATTCACACCTTCTAAGTAGTGCTTGAGAAGTTGTCTTGTCCCGTAGTGTACTTAATAGCGTTGCTTCTTAGTCATGTTTCTTACAAAGATATGAAGAACGTGACAACCCACATACTTATTTCGTATTTCAGAAGCTAGTCACTTGAAGAATGTTTAAGTTTTTTCCTTTTTGGATTAATTGAAAAAATTTAATGGTCTCAATTGGAAAATAATATAGACACGCAGGAGTGTTAATTTTTGTAGTGCCGTTTTTTCCATTTCAATTTGCCTGGAAGATGATATTACATAATACATAAAATATCATTTATGTCACCTAGAAGCGTAGGCGGAGACTATGGACTTCCATATGACATCTTTTTCTCGCTTATTTAACATCACTAGGGTATTCTTTAATTGGCCTATCTTTGATACATCGCCAATTTGGTCGTTGAATTTTCATCAGAGGCATCCGATGCCACACACTTCTGGAGCATAATTTTCTAGATAATAAAGAAATTGATACTGTACTATTTGTATGGTAGAACTACATTGCCCTTTGCAGTTAATATATTTTTCACAGAAGTAGACTAAGTGAAACTTTCGATAGTGACTACCACTAACGAGTATAAGTGGGCGCCGTGGTCCGTAGAAACCAACATCTATCACTAAACGCAGTGGTTACCAGGTGGATACCAGTGAGGAATAATAAAAATATAAATTACTTCACAACCTTTCGCCTCTACACGAGGCATCCGCTAACCGCTAAGCGCATCTTAAAGCTTAAAGCGAATCTTAGCGGTCAGCCGCCGTAGAGTCTACATCACCTGAGGATGCCTCGTGTAGAGGCGAAACACGTGTCGTATTGTCGTCGATGGTGTGTCTTACCTGGAATAGTGGTGTTGGAAGTAGTGGTGCCAGGAGTAGTGGTGTTGGGAGTAGTGGTGCTGGGACTAGTGGTGACGGAGTTAGTGCATGCAATTGAGGGACGGTGGGAGGTGCTATTTATTCCAGGTAAGACACATCATTGTATTTAGCTAGCGGAAGGTTGCGAAGTAATTTATATTTTTATTATAATGGATTTCCGCAAAGTAACGCCTGATTCTATCAATTAGTGAGGTATAAGTTAAAATTCCTAGTTACCAATAAAAAGAGATTGCAGTTCTCAACTTTAACCATACGAAACAATAGCAATATACCATTATTAGCTATTACTTTAGTACTTATTATATCTATTTACTTTGGTTGCCTGCGGAATGCATCAAGATCAAGTAAGAATTTAACACACAATGACTGCTATTCCATGTGTTAATAATGAAGACCAAAAAAATTAACCTATAATTTGTATTTGTGAAATTGATACCATTTGAAAACATTGTTTAAATTCAAACGTCAATAATCCAGTTTCTTTTCTTTAAAAATATAAATCGAATAAAGCGAGTACATAATCGAATATTACAGTTCTCGTCAAAGTCACAAACAATAAATAAAATTAGGGCAGTTGATTGATATTTATCATCGTCGCCTGACGCGTCCGGTGCGATGTCCTTTTATTTACTTTTGAATCAATTCACTTCGAACTGCGAGAAGTATCTATCGGAGCCCATTTGCTTTTTATTGTTCATTGTTGCTTTCATTGAAATTAATTAAAACTTTACTGTCTACATAAAAATAAAATATCAATACACATCGCATCGCGAACTAGGGTTTTATGTACACATTTCTCTCATGGTGACAAATCATGAGGTTTCATCCGTTAATAAATGTAAAACTCAAAATATTACATGAACATGTATCAATAATCTTGTAGAAGAAAGGTTAATATGATTAGGATATGTTACGGCTAAATCTTTAGTGCGGTTATATCTAGGTTTAGGCGACTACCACAAGATGCAGTCGAATGCTGTTGATTTGACTAGCGACATGGAATATAGCGCACATCATTCCTATCCCTAAGATATCTAATTCTTTCATCCCCTCCCCCTTACGTCCTATTTAAATCTTACAATTTCTTTCTAAAGTTCTTAAACACATCGTCAACAAAAAAATTCTCAGCGTTTATAAATATTTATTTCTATATTAATCTAGTTTCCAAGCCGATCATATCATCCTATTTATTAATAAATAGGAGCTACAGAGTAGTGCTAACGTATATAGATAATACACTAAAACTAAGTCTTACCTTTTTTAACAGATATATAAAAGTCATATATTATATAATATTTATATAACAGGTACATACACAAGTACTTACACATAAAAAATTACATGATATTGACTCTATGGGGTATACGTATTTTACTTTTTTTATAAAACCTAAATCGGAGGCAAAGTAGCAATAGTATTTATGATTTAAGTAGATAGTGAAACCGGCCATCTGACCACAGTCAGACGTGTGCATTTTGTACTGCCATATGTCCACAGATGTAATCTGTGCATATGTCAGAGGTGACACTGTCAAAATTGGCTACATCTTAAAGTGTGCTTCCGTTAAAACATACTTCAAGCCGCCGAAAAAGACTAGTCAGTTTTTATCATCAGTCAAGTGTCCCTTTTCAAGATGCAGCAGCAGCTTGACTGTAAATGTAGTCTCTCTTATATAAAACAAACTAAAAGATAACATAAAAACGCATAGCCGATGTGAAGAATCGATGGTCCAGGAAGTCTGCAGTCTGTGACCACGTACAGCATCGCACTCGTCGCTACATAGGATTTGATTCACTACAAATCCTCACTAAATAACACCGATTC
>CAJQZP010001003.1:0-28783 GCA_907164705.1 Parnassius apollo
AATTTGAAATTAACCCAGATGTTACTGTAACTATTTTTTGTTTTCGATCTTGGTAATATTCGGATATGATATGGATAAAATGACTCATAATAACCAGGAAAAATAGTAAAAAAATTACATGTTTTCAGAAAAGCCGGAAAAGAGTGGGCTTTTAAAAGTCCCGTCGTAATATGGGGATTGTTTACATGTATGTGGCGGTCTAATAATAAAACAAACTGTTATTATATTAGTTTTTTATTATTACGGTAAATTTTAACTATACAAAAGAAAATAGACACAGGTGTAGCAAGTTATGTGATATGATGTCTCACAATAAAACAACAGCACTTCACTAAGTATATCACACTAAAAGTCAGTAAAGTTCACTAACTTTACTGAGTTTTAGTGTGATATTCAAGGAAACAGTTCTTAGGATGTAAATGAATCTTACACTTTTGGCAAATAAAAAAAACTTTTAACTTTGCAAACTTTGCATCTTAGTTGGGGAGCGCTGTACTGGACCAAGTGATGAACCCCATCATATCGAGATGATTCAAGATGAGATCTACCTGTGGGACATGGTCCTCTCTTATCGTTTTTTTTTTTTGTAGCTTTCGAGAAAACCTTTCGCCAGTAGTCTACGAAAAGTGAGATGATCATGTTCTCTACCGTCTCGCTTGTAAAGTTGCCATGCATTATGCACAGCCATATCTAAGGTGTGACAAAACAGTGAAAAATACCATTTCTTGCCACGAATAGAAGTCCGATACAACCCTATGTTTTGATCGGATCTATCGACCCCTCCCATATTTTCATTGTATTTTCTTATAACCGACGGTTGGTCAATATGTACAAATCTTTTTAGTTCTTGCGAAAATCTCTTGACTTTTTGCAGGGGCTCCACAGTTTCAGTATGCGAGGCAACAGTAACGACACTATTGTCATTCCACTTGCAAACCAAAATATTGGTAGGCAAACTGGATTTGAATACAAATGAACCTCTATCAGTATTTTTGAAATCTTTGTTAGACTCGAGAGGACACTTGGACGTTCTGTTTTCACGAATAGTTCCAGTGGCTCTCAGACCTCTATTACTAAGTTTATGCAGTAGAGGAATAGAGGAAAAATAATTGTCGAAGTATAAATGAAATGGCAATGTTGGATCACGACCTTGTAGAACATCAGCAAACTCCAAAATCACACTCCCACCTAGACCAAACTGTTTGTAACCTTCTGCAATGGTTGAAGATTTTCCCTGGTAGGGATCAAACCAAATTACGTAGCCTAATCTTGTAGCACCAACCCACAGTTTATACCCCCAACGAATTGGTTTGCCACGTATAAACTGTTTGCAACTGTGACGTCCATAGTATGAAACCATAGCCTCATCTATGCTGTAGTTCTCTTCTAGCGGAGCCATTTCAGTAAAGATTTTATTTAACTCGTCAAACAGAGGTCTCAACTTAGCGAATGTGTCAGGAGAATCACCAAGAACTGTATTATCACAGCAGTGGATATTTGACATAATAAAAGTAAAACGATCTCTTGACATAGCGTTGTGCACAATCCTAAAGTCGGCAAGTCGGCCCCGTAGGTTTCCAATGCAAGGTCTCCCAATACATAAACCTACGGGGTACTACTACATACCCGCTGTACGTAAGGATGCCCAAGAAACACTTCATTTCAGAAACAGTTACTTTGCCCACTTTATTCCTCTGTCCTGCATACAAATTGGTATATCGCACCAGTAATTCAATAACATTGTTGTTGAACAAGCAGTCGAAATAATATAAGGGTGATTGTAAGTTTTTTGGACCTTGTTCGTCATTCCATTAATTGAAATGGTTTGGAATATGACGATTCTTCCATCTATAGGTTTGGTTTCGGGGAACTGTAGGCTGAACAAATGTAGAATTAGTTGACACATCTGAAGTACAAGAAGGTACGGCGTCACTATCTTCTAAAGTCAAATCCATCGTGCGTCTTCTTTTTGACAAACTTGACAAAGGTACATCATCTTCTTCGTCGGAACTCATATGAAAAGTGACCTCGGCTGGAGCTCGTAGTTGAGAGCCTATAAAAAACAGAACAAATATTGCAACCATATAAATAAAACAAGATAGAATTACGAGTATTGATACGTAGTTATATCAACCCGAAAACAAATATTTTACCTGGTAGATTTTGCAATGCAACAAATTCTTCATCTCCAGAATCCTCATCTGTGACGTCGACATTAGCGGTCTCAGGTGGAAAAATTGTAATTTGAGTTGGCAACAAATCATCATCCTCACATCGCTCTAATTCATCAACTATATCATTGAGATTGAGTGCTCTCAAAGGTCGCGTGCTAAAAAGAAAACAATAATATTATAGACCCCCATATTGCGACGGGACTTTTAAAAGGCCATCAGTTTGAAACGTGAAAAAGGAATGAGTTTTTGTTGCACCAAAACAAATAGATAACCTGATATTGTAGATAATATATCTAAAATTAAATATCAAAATGTATTAGCTACAACATCCAGATATATAAATGATAAAAACTTACCCTTGTCCAGACATCATGACACTAATACTCCTAAGTCTTCAATGACACAAAAACTTTAAATAAACAAGTGTCTAGTTGTAAACAATACCGCATAAAATCATACACGGATAGGTACTAAGTAACCTGACAGTGCAAATATCTTAGAGAATTCATTTTAACAACTCGAAACTTGAGGGTATTTTTAATAATTTTTTCGGGTCTTTTAAAAGCCCCGTCGCAGTATCTGGGTTAAAAGAAATTATAGAAAACACCTTTAAAGATTGGCTTGTCATGTACACAGACGCTTCAAAACAGTTTGATGAAGACTATACTGGAGCTGCTGTTTGGATTCCTAAGTTCAAAATCATTCTTAACTTTAATTGCCCCTCACTATCCTCCACTTTTACCGGTGAAGCAACTGCAATCACTGAAGCTTTGTTATATGTACAGTCACATAATCTTAATAAAACAGTTATTTTCACAGATTCAAAAGGTTGTTTGTTAGCTATTTTATCCAATCAATTCCATAACAAACATAAATGTCCACTAATTCTTAAAATAAAAAATACCCAATTCCGATGTCATCTTAAAGGAATCCATGTTTCAGTGGCCTGGATACCAGGCCACAGTGGTATCCATGGTAACGAAACAGCTGATGTACTCGCTAAAAATGCAATTGCTAATGGCATTCTACAAAATTTAATTTACTCACATGACCTAATTTTGCTAGCTAAAAGGAAACTGAATGAAAATTGGAATAAATTGTGGGAAGTTTCCAAAAACGTTAAAGGTAAGCACTATGCTGCCATCCAAGAGGTTAAATTATTTTCTTACTGTGTATGTTCTCAGTAAGGTTTTTTGAATAAAAAATCCCTACGTCATCGATTTGCTTTTTGATTTATGAACAGCTTTGCAAAAATTGCGCTCGAAATTCACTATTTCCAACTTTACGAGTCTCTATTTTTAAAAACAATGTGTCATAAATTAAATTATAATACCCAAGTTCAATGACTCATTTATTCAGCAACACAAAAAACAAATACTTTCTCTGTTATTCAAAAAACTTCTCAAACTTCTTCTCACACTTTCGTCTTGATTCATCATTGTGTCTATTGATTTATACAGTTTTTCATTTGGTGTCATATTCCGTATCCTTTTATTAATTTAATGCACTTCATCATTTTTTGCTCACACAACCATGTCCTATTTAGATAATTCTGTTCAATAGACGGATAAACATTTTCAATAAGTTCTTCATTTGTATTTACTATGTTATACAATTCTTCTGATAGAATAAGTTTGCCTAACTGTGAATCTATATAGGATATATAATATAAGTGTCAATGCCAATGTTTAACATATTTTTAACTAACTCTTGTGCTTTCGGATCTCCAGTAATCTTTGCTCGCATATTGTCTGTTAATGATAATTTATCGATACGATCCCAGAACGTTAATCGCTTCAAACATGCGATTTTTTAATAACCTTGTCTAACTTAACTAACCTAAACTTGTGTGTCGAAAATCGCAGGATAATAATTGTAAACACTTTGTACTGGTATTATCAGTTAAAATAGTGTACTGTTTAATAATTAATAGTATAAAAGTAAGTTGCAGGTACATTCAGCAGGTACTATAAGATCGATAGAAAATTCTTTTAGTTGTTCCAACAAGATATAGAGCCTGTCTGTTTACAAATGTTTTATGGATAGCTTCTATCGTATACATGTATTGATTGTTAGTGAGTATTCATCCCAAATACCATTAAAGTAACATGATTAAAACCAAGATGAGTAAGGGATACATAGGCTGCACTAAAAGTATCGTGATTGGAATATTTCCACTGTTCCTGTCATATTAAAATCTTTTTAATTGAAAACTCCTTGGTTTTAAAAATCGAATACCATTTATTTATTTAAAAAAAAGATTCTCGGTGTTGTCACAAGGTTTTGTCAAACTTGTTTAGTCGTTGAGAAAATTGAATTAACTCGAGTAAATTCAAGAGCGATGATTTATTATGACTTTCGAAGTGGTTTAACACAAAAACAGTGTGTTGACCGGATGATTTCTGCATTTGGTGATGAAGCCCCATACAAAACCACAATTTATCGCTGGTTTTCTGAATTTCAACGTGGACGTGTCAGGCTCAGTGATGATCCCCGTCAAGGTGGTCCAAAAACTGCAGTCACCCAAGAAAACGTTGATGCTGTGCGTAAGCTGATTGAGGAAGATCGACATGTGACATACCGCGAAATTCAGGCAACTTTAGACATTGGATGAATCAAATACAAATAATCTTGCATGAACAATTATGTGTAAAAAAGTTGTTTTTCCGATGGATACCGCATTCGCTCTGTGAAGAGCAAAAAGCGGCTCGCGTTACTTGGTGCGTCAGAACTCTCGAAAGATTCCACGCAGGATCTTCAAATGCTGTATACAACATCGTATCAGGTGACGAATCCTGGATATACGCGTACGAACTCGAAACAAAAAACCAATCACGAGTTTGGGTGTTCGAAAATGAGTTAAAGCCAACAAAAATTGTTTGTTCACAGAGTGTTGCAAAAAAAATGGTGGCCACGTTTGTCTCCAAAACCGGCCATGTTATGACTATTCCCCTTGAGGGACAAAGAACAGTTAAATGCAGAATGGTATGCTAGCATTTGTTTGCCACTGGTCGTTTCTGAACTCCGTAAAGAGAACTGCAACCGCCGCATCATCCTCCATCACGACAATGCGAGTTCTCACACCGCACACAGAACAAGAGTTTTTACAGCAAGAAAACATAAAATTATTAGACCATCCGCCGTACAGCCTCTACTGAAGCCCTAATGATTTCTATACTTTCCCTAAAATAAAGAATAAATTGCGTGGACAGAGATTTTCATCACCTGAAGAAGCGGTGGACGCCTACAAAACGGCCATTTTGGAGACCCCAACTTCCGAATGGAATGGTTGCTTCAATGATTGGTTCCATGGTATGGAAAAATGTGTCAAATTTCGCGGAGAATACTTCGAAAAGCAATAAATACATTTTTAAATTGTAATGTGTCACTTCCTTGATTCCCGAAATTTTCAGTGGCTCCCTCGTAATATGTCCATTTATAATATTACCTACACACGCTATACCTATAGTAAGAAAGATGTTTTAAACTGGTTGTGCTAATGATAAAAAACACAAAGTATAATGTCACTGCCTAATAAATGCAGTTGTGGTGTGGAATTATACTTGGTGTTTTGTAAATTATCATTTCCAAAGTAGAATATTAATAGTAGAACAGACGGACAGATATGCACCGTGTTAAAACTTTGTTTTAATATGTTTCGGTTGATTAGTTAGTACTAATATATCTTTAATAACATTAAACCCAAAATGACTGGGTAATAGGATACCAATTTTAGGCAAGTAAAATGTTTTGAACTGGTTGTTTACTAAGAAAAAAATTAATATCGCTGTAAAAAAGTAGCATAAACATGGTTGTGTGGGAACTTTGTTTGTGTTGATTGATTGATTAGCATATCCTGTACATTATTTAAGTCTAGTAATGTAAACAATAATATATATTAAGCTAGACATTTGAAACTGATTACGCAAGAATGTAAAAATTCAGTGTATTTATTATAATTGATCATCATAAAGCAGTATATACAGACAAGCGCAGTGTACAAATTTTGTTTTAAAATGAAAAACTGAAGAAAAGCAGCATTTAAATGAAGATACAGTCCAAGCTCATCTTATTACACAACCTAAGTACAGCGCAAGTGAGTCATCGATTTCTTCAAGTGATGTGTTTGAAGATCCTCTTAATGATGAAGAAAGTTTGGATAATGATGTTTATACACAATATCCAACAAAACCCTCACTCACTCGCTTCCTGCGGATGATAATAACACGAATGAAATTTCGTTTAAATCTCATCAATCAACACCAAGTATTGCAAATGATTCATTATCATGGTCTATGTCATCTGAGTTATTAAAAGATATACTTTATGGTGTCAGAAATGAACATGGGAAACTAATGCTCGGCGCATTTCGTGTCTATGATGATGATCACATCTTCAAAATTGGAAATCATAGTTTGAAAAAAAAAACTCCAGGCTTAAAAGAGTTATTGTTTAAAAGCTACCAAATTTAGATATTGTAACAGAGGAAGACTTACAAAATTATAAATTGTTACTTTTGGATACTAATGCACACAAACGTAGTTATGATCCATCCAAACCGATTAACAGTAACAAAGAATTTAAATATATGCAAGTGATCAAACCATTGTTTAAGCACTCGAGAAAACATAAAAGTAGTGTAGAAAGTCTTCCAAAGGGAGAAGGAGTTGATATTTTAAAAGAAGTTAAAAAGGATACTGATTTGGTTTACTGGAACGATCCATCCTATTTGAAATTATAATAAAGTGAACGGTTTGCCAATGAAACCAAAAAACCATGAGACAATATCTAATCAATGCAATTGTTAAACATTATGTAGATAATATCCATGCAGGAAGCGAAATATGAATAATTCCACATCTCCCTTTTTATTTTTTGTGGTGGCATGGTAAATTCGCCGTTTAGTTAATTAACATAAGGGTATGCATGTAAAACAAAGCGATTTGAACTACTTAAATGTCTGATGTAATACAAGAGATTACTTTTCCACTTAGTTTTGGAAAATGTATAATTCCATAGCAAATTGCAAACACAGGTCTTAGAAATTTTATGTTATTAGTAAAGTCTCAATTAAATATAATAGATTTTGTATGATTTATTGTAAATGACGACTTACAATAAATCACATAAAATATACATACACAAAGAAGTTTTTGTGTATGTTAATAGAAGATTAGAATTAAATACAAAGTATTACATACAAAGATTCTGGATTTATACCAGCCATAGCAGATAGACAATATATAAGTATTTATGTGTAAAAAAGTAGTAAATACCAGACGCAAATATACGAGTTACTCGTACAGTTTGAATAATAATATATTATAGTATATATATATATATATATATATATATATATATATATATATATATATATATATATATAAGTTTGAATAAGAATATAGTGTAATGGTTATCTCCTTGATGTTTTTGGACCATACCTGCGACAGAATCAGATGCTTAAGACTGCTGCGTGGTTAACTCTGGAATATTTTTCATTGGATAAGGTGACAAACGAGCACACAGTCCATCTGATGGTAAGTGGTTACTGTGGCCCATAGACATCTACATTTATCTTCAATAGAGAATGCAGAATAAATGCAGATGCGTTGTCACCCCTAAGGACTGAGATGGAATGCCTCGTTTCCAGTACAAGGGTCTCCGGTTCTCTACACTCGCCATATGAAATACAGCAGCATTAAGCTGCTATTTTACACTGGATTCTGTGAGAATGTGGTCCTACCCCGGTTGAGCCGACCCATTGGTGCTACATCTATACTACTAAAATAATTACAGCATGGCTCTACCACATATAATATTTTAAATACAAATATTTTTTTTGTCATCAGGTACTTAACTAAATAATAAAATAAGACCAGCGAAAATAAAAAGTCAGATTACTTGTACACAGTCAAATATTGTTGTATGTAAATCCATAATTATTCTGAGTATTTGATTAACTGGAGCTCATTAATTATTGGTATTTTTTAAATAATAATATATTTTTTATTTAACATAGTGGCAGAGATAACAAAATGTTAACAGAACTATGGAAATCTATAGTTTTTTGACATTGAAAACAACAGTTTTATCTCATATCTCATATTAATGAAAATGTCCTTCTGATTCCGAACGATGAATGAACATGTTTTGTTGGCTTTACTTAATCAATACAAACATAAACATTTAAAAGCAATAAATATAGAAAAAATAATATTCTGATAAGTACTATTATTTAGTAAAGATGCTCTACAATATTCATTAACTTTTTCAGGTGAAATCTGTATGCCTTGCAGGCTGAAAGCTTGCAGAACTGCCCGTAGCCAGATACAAAATGATAACAGAAATATGCAAATGCGGTCTATAGATACTGAACCTGATCATAGAAAATGTCCTTCTGATCAAGTTATTTTGAAGTTAATAATGTTTTATACTTACTAATCAAAATAATAAATACAGTTGAATTTATACATGTGTTTTTGTTATCCTTACATAACCAGTTTAAAACATCTTATTTCCTCACCATTTATTAGTGTGTTTATAACATAGATAAACATAATATTACCTAGTGTTTTTAGCTTTATTAATTAATCAGTTAAAAAATTAAACATGTTCATTCCCACGGGAACAGGAATGAGATGTTTTTCCGCGGAAAAAAATAACCTATGAACTATCCCTATACAAAAAATCATGCCATGCCGACGCTCTGTTGCGACGTGAAAGATAAGAATATATATATATATATATATATATATATATATATATATATATATATATATAATTTATGAAAATGTAATGTATGTACATAAAACATAAATAGCTTTCATAAGAAAAAATATATTCATTTTGAACACTAGGAACAAACATAAGCTTGTAATACCAGTTTTTAGACTTTATAGAATTAGTAATTAATTTATGGGTAGGCAATATATACGCTTTTACAACAAACGCCTGTGTGTTATTCCAGACTATATTCTATCTAGAGATATTACGAATAGTATAAAATTCAGTTTAAGATTTGAAAATTGTTAGTTTTATTCTTCAAAAAGCATTAATTTTGAACAAAGATATATTTATAATGGATCTAAATTTAATAAGTACATCGACCGCTATATGCTGATCCATTCCATACTATTGTGAAATATACTCGTTTACCTGTAAAACACTGTCGTCTCATGTTACATCGACAGACCGGCGCCAGATGACGTACCGCTGCTATATCAGCAAACGTTAATTCGGCATCGTTTGCAATATTTATACAAAGTGATTTTCAGATACGAGTATTTAAAGTTGTAATGTTAATAAGCAAAAATATTCCTTACGAATAACATTAATACAGATCAATGCTAAGTTACCAAATGAAATTTTTCTTTATTTTAAAATATGTCAAATTAAATTACTTCCAAGGGGGACAGCGTTATAACTTAGGGTATAAAATAAGATGTTGGGAGGTGTTTAACCATTAGTTGCATCGTGTGTTCCACAGTCTACTAGACTTGGAAGTGTTCGACATCATCATCAAGACAGCAAGTATGTACGTAACACTTAGTCTCCTCATTCATTAAATACAATAGAATAATAATTAATTTGTTATATTATGTTAGAGTAAAGTTATATTATGTTTCGCTTTATAAGTTTTCATATGAGTGTTCCTGTATAGTGATTTATTTGTATTACGTTTTTAGGTATTCCAACCCCTTCTAGTCAGACGCTGAAGTACAGTCGACTTGGTAAAAGAAGAAAGCGGTTAAGAAACCAGCTAATGTATTAAGGACTAAATCAACAGTTTCTAAGTCCAAGAAACGAGTTGAATTATTCGGAAGCGAGTCGGAATCTGAGGCTGATATATCACTCACCTCAGCTTCGACCAGCAGGAAACGTAAATTAAACCTTTTTCCAGATTCGGAGGTAAGCAAATCTTATTTCATTTTAATAGTTTGAGTTACCATTCACATGATGAAAAGTTAGTTTCTACTTGATTGGATGTTGTCAATAATTTACAAGATCGTAGATGTGTAACTGATATGATGCTGCTATACAAGGTTTGTACTGGCGCTCTAGACTTTCCAAACTTGACTCAACAGATTATGAATTTTCGTACCCCCAAGAAACGCACTAGAGTTACGGAATTATTTTATGTACCATCAGCTTACACAAACCATGCAAAAACTCTGTTACAAATAGAGTATTAAGAACATATAATAAATACTTTTCTAGCATTGACCCTTTTTGTTTGTCCAAGACCAAATTCAAAAAAGCTGTTTCAAAGGTTGGGCAGATGGCATTGTTTATTAACTTTAAGATAAATTGAAGTTGCGACACACACACATTTTATTATTATATCACAAACTAACACACGTTTTCACCTCTCAATCATACACACACACGCACGCACGACCGCACGCACGCACGCACGAACGCACGCACGCACGCACGCACACACACACACACCCACACCCACACCCACGCACAAAAAAAATGTAAATCTATAAAGGCTTCTATATTGCATAATATGTTCAAAATTTGTTTATATATATATTAGTAAATGTACAAGCTGTAGATTTTGTTTCAATAAATAAAATAAAAAAAATATCAGTCATAGGTTAATTTTTTTTATGAAAACGTATTTAATGATATATTTAATTATATTCCGCTAAATAAATACAATGATGTGTCTTATCTGGATTGAAGAGCACCTCCCGCCCTCCCAATTGCATGCACTAACTCCGTCACCACTAGTCCCAGCACCAGCACTACTACTCCCAGCACCACTATTCCAGGTAAGACACACCATCGACGATAATACGACATGTGTTTCGCCTCTACACGAGGCATCTCGTGTATTGAGGAATTTATATTTTTATTTTTTATTATAACGGATTTCCGCAAAGTAACGCCTGATTCTATCAATTGTATTTAATTATATTCTTAGACGATCGATGTGATTGATACAATTGTTAGTGAATTGTACTACTAAGTCATGTTATGAGCATCGTATAAAAATATATTTATGCGGGGTAAGAGGGAATATAAGTATTGTTCATTGCTTATCAGTATGCTTTTGTTTAAATAGTATTTTTATTGTTTCCAGGAAGAATATTCTGAACCTATCCGAGCGGGGATTTTAAAAAGCTATTTATCATACCGAACAGATTCGATATATGCACCGGAGCAAGCCTTCGAAGCGAGGAGAATATTACATCGAAGTGCGTATCTCTAACTTCCGCGAGCTGGATGCTATTCAATCAGCCGACCGATGGCAGCACTCTCTGATCAGCTTTAAATCAGCTGTCGAAGAAAAAACCCCAACGTGGAAGGCTGTTACCCAGTTGGTATCATGCATCAAAGAAGATTATCACAACGCTCGCCCAGTTTTGTATCCAACTAAGAGTTAGTTTAATAGTTTAATCAGTGTTACTTACCTACGTGTTGTTGCTTTCAGATGAAATCGTAATAAAAATAAAAAATTTAAATTCAAATTCAGATAAAATCGAAAAATCGAAATAAAAAACCATAAAACTAAAAGTCTAAATATGAACTCTATTTTATTATAAAAAACTGATCTATATTTTAGTGTAGTAATATAATAAGTGTTTTATCATTTATTTTTAGAAATATTTGGTACCCGGCTTCATACTTTTAATAACATAAACATAAAATCAAAATAAAGCTATAAAACTAAAATTCAAAGTCTAACAACCAAAAAACTATATTTTATTATAATAAACTGATCTGTATTCATAATAATTAAAAAAATGTTTTTCTGCAAGCCCTGCGGCGTGCATGTTAAACGTTATTTCGCTTACCAAAAGTCCTATTCACAAGTCCAACTGCTTACTGCAAACCGAGTTTGATAATGTAAATATAATTGCATGTGCTTTCAAGAACAGAATTGTCACTTACAGAATTAGTCCTGAAAATTAACTATTTCACCTGAAATTTTCTTATCTGATATTTCACACATATCTCTTCAACTAATTAAAAACAAAGGTAAAAGAAACATACAGCATTAAAAATTAACTTTGAACTGTTTGTTACATATACTTTACCCAAGAATAAAGAATCATCTATTAAATATTTTAATACCAAATATGAAATTACATACCAAAACACTGATTTATCATCTGTTTACAACAGTTTTGCAGAAAAAATAACGAACAAGTGTTCAGAATTCGAGCTTTGCAAATCAGGTTGGACTATTGAGGCAATAAGACACTTAGAATTAAATATTGTAAAATATAATTCGTTAAGATTTGGTTCGTATATACCATTACCTGCAAAAATACAAGCAAACAATTAAGACAAAATCATGCTTAAATTTAAAAAACAATGATAAATAACAGATAATATGTTATTTCCTCCAAGTTTTAATGATATTAAATTATTCGAGGAAATGAATCCTAATGTGAGCGTTAATATTTACGGTTTAGATAAAAAATTTAATGTGACCGGGCCGCTGTATAAAACTTTAAAAAGAAAGACAAAGCATGTTAGCTTCCTTTACTTCAATAAAAATAATAAATATCATTTTTAAAAGGTTTGATAAACTCGTACCCAAGCAATTAATTAAGCATAAATCTAAAATACATTTATGTGAAGAATGTTTTTTATATTTTAACACTGCAGAAAAACTTTTAAATCATGATTGTGCGAGGATCCAAACCATTTTACCGGAAGAAAATACTAAACTTTATTTTTCAAACTATGAAAAGACTCAAAGAATTCCTATTGTAATATATGGCGACTTTGACAGTTTATTACATGAGTATTCAGACAAAAACAAAACAACGTATGTGGAAAATAATCAAATCCATGAGGCGAGTTGTTTTGCATATTATATATTTTGTGATTCTAAGTCCGAACTCAATAAATTAGTTTCCTATCGAGGGTCAGAGTGTGCAAAAAAATTTATTGAATCAATTAATAAAGATGTTAAACGGTTACATAAATTACTTTCAAATAATACACCTCTAGTAATCGGTGAAACGGGGCGAGACTGTTTGAATAATGTAAAGAAATGTCATTTGTGTAAAAAAATATTTACTAATACAGATATCATAGTTGCAGTTCATGATCACTTTACTGGAAAATACAGAGGACCTGCTCATAATGAATGTAATTTAGAAGCTAAGACATGCTCAGTCATACCTATAATATTTCACAACCTTTCTGGTTATGATTGCCATTTATTTATAAAGGAACTTTCAGCCATTTGTGGTCGTATAAATCTAATACCCAGAAATAAAGAAAACTTTATTTCATTTAGTAAGTTTATTCCAATAGAAAATAATAATAATAATAATAATAATAATAATTGTGGCGAGCCAGGGTGCGAGTGTTACGCCTATGGACCCCATCACCGTAACGCCGGAAGACGTGGCTGAGGCGGTCCGTAGGGCCCCGAACTGGAAAAGTCCGGGGCTCGACGGGCTGCATCATTACTGGCTGAAGGGGTTCATAGTGTGTCACGCTGTGCTCGCCCGACAGTTTCAAGAGGCTCTCGACCAGAAGTCGCTCCCGAGCCTCTTCACTACTGGGATCACTCACTTGGTTCCTAAAGATCAGGATACCACAGACCCGAGCAAATACCGCCCCATCACGTGTCTACCCACCATATATAAGACACTGACATCCATTTTGAGCGCGAGAATCACTCGGCACCTGGAGCTAAACCAGTTGATGTCACGCGCTCAAAATGGATGTCGGGGCGGTGGTCGTGGAACCAAGGAACCACTCCTCATTGACGCGGTCATTGGCAAAGTGGTGAAACGCAACCGTCGGAACTTCTCTGCCGCCTGGATAGACTATAGAAAGGCATTCGACTCGGTGCCCCATACATGGCTAAAGAGGGTCCTCGAGCTGTACAAGATTGACTGTACAGTTAGAGACTTCCTCGAGCAGTGTATGGGGCAGTGGAGTACGATCCTTTGTCATCTGGGCGAGCGGATGATGGCTGCGGAGAACCACATAAGGATAAGAAGGGGTATCTTCCAGGGCGATTGTCTGAGTCCAATCTGGTTCTGCCTCTCTCTGAACCCTCTCAGTACCTTACTGGAGGGCTCCGGGAGGGGATTTCAGCTACGGAAAGGAGGGACAAAAGTGACCCACCTTTTCTATATGGATGACCTCAAGTTATTCGCCTCCAGTCGCTCCCATCTTATGGAACTGCTAAACATCACTTGTGAATTTAGCAGTTCCATTGGAATGGAGCTGGGGACGGATAAGTGTGCGGTCCTCCATGTTGAGAGGGGAAGGGTTGCTAACTCTGAGGGCGTAGACTTGTCTATGCCCGTCAACTTAAGGACCCTTTCCGAGGCTGAAACATACCGATACCTGGGTATGTCACAGAACATCGGTATCGATGAGGCTGGTATGAAACAGTCAGTTTGCGACGTGTTTTATGCACGCTTGACCAAAGTGCTTAACAGCCTTTTGTCCGGTGTGAATAAGTCACACGCATATAACGGCTGGGTCATGCCTGTCCTCATGTATACCTTTGGCATACTCAGGTGGACTCAGACTGAACTTAACGCCCTGGATAGAAAAGTCCGCACTACCATGACGTCCCATAGGATGCATCATCCGAGATCGTCGGTAATGAGGCTGTACTTGCCGCGAAAGCATGGTGGGCGTGGCTTTCTGAGCGCGCTCACCATGCATAATCGCGAAGTGTGCAGTCTCCGTCAATACTTCCTGACGAGATCGGATGATCCATTCTATAAGGACGTCATTTCTAGTGATAAAGGGCTTACCCCTCTATCCTTAGCCAACGAGCAATGGCAGGACCCGGCAGTGCTGAGCATTTCCGACCGGGAGACCGTATGGAAGGAGAAGGAGCTCCACGGGAGGTACTACAAGGCTCTACATGAGCTCTTCGTAGATACAGTCGCCTCCCTCAACTGGCTACGTTTCGGTGACCTTTTCGGGGGAAACCGAGGGTTTTGTCTGTGCAATACAAGATCAGGTTATTAAGACCAACAACTATCGGAGATACATCCTAAAGGATGGCACCGTCGACATCTGTCGAGCTTGTCGCCATCCCGGGGAGTCACTTAGGCATGTCATCTCCGGTTGTTCGGCGCTTTCTAACTCTGAGTACTTGCACAGGCACAACCTAGTAGCCAGAATTCTACACCAGGAGCTCGCTCTGAAATACGGTCTCGTGGACCGGAAAGTGCCGTATTACAAGTACTTGCCGGAAGCCGTGCTCGAAAATGACCGCGCCAGGCTCTACTGGGACCGGGCCATCATCACAGACAGGACTATTCTTGCGAATAAGCCTGATATTGTGCTGATGGACCGGGCACAGTCAAGAATATTTTTGGTCGACATTACCATCCCGTATGACGAGAACCTCGTGAAAGCCGAAACAGATAAGCAATCAAAATATCTGGACCTGGCTCACGAGGTGACCGACATGTGGGGTGGTATGCCGACCGAAATTATTCCTGTAGTCGTCTCTGCAAACGGGCTAATCCCAGTTAGCCTCTCTGGTCATCTGAGGCGGCTGGGACTACGTGACGGACCGCTCCGGGCTCAAATGCAGAAGGCGGTGCTCCTTGATACCGCCCGCATCGTCCGCCGGTTTCTTTCCCTTTACCCCTAACCCTCGGCCGTTTGGTCTCCCCTGCCGAGGGCTTCCATCTGGTTGGGCTTTTATTTATTTATGTATTTTTGTATTTATTTTATGTTATTAATATTTATGTATATTTATCTTTTCATTTTCATTTATAATTATATATTTATACATCCCAACCAGATGAGAAAACTATATAGATACCCCACATAATAATAATAATAATAACTAATACTACTAATAATAACTAATAACTACAGAAAGGCATTCGACTCGGTGCCCCATACATGGCTAAAGAGAGTTCTCGAGCTGTACAAGATAGACTGTACAGTTAGAGACTTCCTTGAGCAGTGTATGGGGCAGTGGAGTACGATCCTTTGCCATCTGGGCGAGCGGATGATGGCTGCGGAGAACCACATAAGGATAAGAAGGGGTATCTTCCAGGGCGATTGTCTGAGTCCAATCTGGTTCTGCCTCTCTCTGAACCCTCTCAGTACCTTACTGGAGGGCTCCGGGAGGGGATTTCAGCTTCGGAAAGGAGGGACAAAAGTGACCCACCTTTTCTATATGGATGACCTCAAGTTATTCGCCTCCAGTCGCTCCCATCTTATGGAATTGCTAAACATCACTTGTGAATTTAGCAATTCCATTGGAATGGAGCTGGGGACGGATAAGTGTGCGGTCCTCCATGTTGAAAGGGGAAGGGTTGCTAACTCTGAGGGCGTAGACTTATCTATGCCCGTCAACTTAAGGACCCTTTCCGAGGCTGAAACATACCGATACCTGGGTATGTCACAAAACATCGGTATCGATGAGACTGGTATGAAACAGTCAGTTTGCGACGTGTTTTATGCACGCTTGACCAAAGTGCTTAACAGCCTTTTGTCCGGTGTGAATAAGGCACACGCATATAACGGCTGGGTCATGCCTGTCCTCATGTATACCTTTGGCATACTCAGGTGGACTCAGACTGAACTTAACGCCCTGGATAGAAAAGTCCGCACTACAATGACGTCCCATAGGATGCATCATCCGAGATCGTCGGTAATGAGGCTGTATTTGCCGCGGAAGCATGGTGGTCGTGGCTTTCTGAGCGCGCTCACCATGCATAATCGCGAAGTGTGCAGCCTCCGTCAATACTTCCTGGCGAGATCGGATGATCCATTCTATAAGGACGTCATTTCTTGTGATAAAGGACTTACCCCTCTATCCTTAGCCAACGAGCAATGGCAAGACCCGGCAGTGCAGAGCATTTCCGACCGGGAGACCGTATGGAAGGAGAAGGAGGTCCACGGGAGGTTCTACAAGGCTCTACATGAGCCCTTCGTAGATACAGTAGCCTCCCTCCACTGGCTACGCTTCGGTGATCTCTTCGGGGGAAACCGAGGGTTTTGTCTGTGCAATACAGGATCAGGTTATTAAGACCAACAACTATCGGAGATACATTCTAAAGGATGGCACCGTCGACGTCTGTCGAGCTTGTCGCCATCCCGGTGAGTCACTTAGACATGTCATCTCCGGTTGTTCGGCGCTTTCTAACTCTGAGTACTTGCACAGGCACAACCTAGTAGCCAGAATTCTACACCAGGCGCTCGCTCTGAAATACGGTCTCGTGGACCGGAAATTGCCGTATTACAAGTACTTGCCGGAAGCCGTGCTCGAAAATGACCGCGCCAGGCTCTACTGGGACCGGGCCATCATCACAGACAGGACTATTCTTGCAAATAAGCCTGATATTGTGCTGATGGACCGGGCACAGTCAAGGATATTTTTGGTCGACATTACCATTCCGTATGACGAGAACCTCGTGAAAGCCGAAACAGATAAGCAAACAAAATATCTGGACCTGGCTCACGAGGTGACCGACATGTGGGGTGGCTTGCCGACCGAAATTATTCCTGTAGTCGTCTCTGCAAACGGGCTAATCCCAGTCAGCCTCTCGGGTCATCTGAGGCGACTGGGACTCCGTGACGGACCGCTCCGGGCTCAAATGCAGAAGGCAGTGGTCCTCGATACCGCCCGCATCGTCCGTCGGTTTCTTTCCCTTTCCTCCTAACCCTCGGCCGTTTGGTCTCCCCTGCCGAGGGCTTCCATCTGGTTGGATCTTTATTTATTTGTGTATTTTTTGTATTTATTTTATTTTATTGATATTTATGTATATTTATCTTTTCATTTTAATTTATAATTATATATTTATAGAAACCAACCAGATGAGAAAACTATACAGATACCCCAAAAATAATAATAATAAAAAGGCGTAGGGAAGTGACGACCCCATCGCCCGCTGATGTAACAGTTATGTGACAAAACTACTACGTCGGCGCAGTCAGTCAGCGCCCTGCCAAGAGGTGTGAGCGCTGTGCCTAGGCAAAATTGTGGGTGCAAAGGTCCGTTTGTGCATAAGACCGAACCACGAAACGGTGCCGGGCTTGGGCGTCTCCCGTTATTTGGCGCCCATAAATGGATGATGGTACAAAGAGGAACGCGCATAGGGCCGCTGCCTGGGGGTCGCCGGGGCGCGTCTGGAGCTGGCGCTGGACGCGGCAGCATGCGGGCCGCCAGCTGAGCGCGAGGAGCTGTACGATCACCTAGCAGCCCTCTGCATCCATCATCCCAACCAGAAGGCTTGGTGTCGGCTGGGTCTTCTCGGACTCAGCAGGCGGCACCCGCCGCTGGTGGAGCACGTCGCATGCGTTGGTCACAAACAATGAACGCAAACGCACTGCGGGCGTACTTTAGGGCAAAAAGGGGAAGAAACCGGATGTTTGGCATATCGGGCTCGGATGCATCGCTTTTTTGCAGAGCTGGAGCCATCTCTATCCGTCACTGAGCAAAACCTGGCAGACCGAGTTCGGTACATCCTGCGCTCCAACATATTTGGTTCCGATACGACGTGAGGCTGTTCCCTCATCGGATGGAAATGCTACGGCTGGGAATGCGGCGCCACTAATTGCGCAGCAAACTGCAAATGTGGACGCTGCCGTCAATATTCCATTTGTGGTTGATTCAGACGATGATGGAATAGTCCCCCACGAACTAGAGAAAATGAGGAGCATATTGGAAGAGTCGATGCTGGAAACGCGCAGCATGCCTCTCGAAAATCGACCGCGACTTCCCCGCATACCCCTTAGCAAGCGAAATCGGGCTGTCGTGCGGGCTCTTAACCCAATGCTGGTGACCTATTTGGAAGCCAGCCGGGACCTTTGCGAGACGGACTCAATTCTTTTTGGCGCCGCACTGGCAGTATGCCGTATTATTGGCGCCAAACTTCCCATGGCTGGACGTGCTACTCAACAAGGTAGTGCCATCCCAGCCTGGAGAAAAAGAATCGAGGACCGTATCGCAAAGGCAAGGGCCCTTATCAGCAGACTGACAAGCTTCAGGTCGGGTAATATTAGACCGAGAGTTGTGCGCACCGTTAGAATGGCGTTTGCTGGGACAAATATTAGTTTGTCCCAGCCGGATATCACGCAGAAACTAACGGAGCGCATAGATGACCTGAAGCAAAAAATCGCTGCTTGGGGGAAGCGGATTCGACGATTTAGCGAGAGGTCAAGGCGGTTTAACCAAAATCGTCTCTTCCAGAGTGATCAGAAGAGGATCTATAAATCATTGGAGCGACTAGAGGTATGTGGAGCGGGCCCAGGACCGGATCAGGCTGACACTGTCGCATTTTGGCGTGGCCTGTGGTCAGAACCCGTAAACCACAGCGAGGGCCCTTGGATGGAAGTTGTGGCGAGCCAGAGTGCAAGTGTTACGCCTATGGACCCCGTCACCATAACGCCTGAAGACGTGGCTAAGGCGGTCCGTAGGGCCCCGAACTGGAAAAGTCCGGGGCTCGACGGGCTGCATCATTACTGGCTGAAGGGGTTCGTAGTGTGTCACGCTGTGCTCACCCGACAGTATCAAGAGGCTCTCGATCAGAAGTCGCTCCCGAGCCTCTTCACTACTGGGATCACTCACTTGGTTCCTAAAGATCAGGATACCACAGACCCGAGCAAATACCGCCCCATCACGTGTCTACCCACTATATATAAGACACTGACATCCATTTTGAGCGCGAGAATCACTCGTCACCTGGAGCTAAATCAGGTGATGTCACGCGCTCAAAATGGATGTCGAGGCGGTGGTCGTAGAACCAAGGAACCACTCCTCATTGACGCGGTCATTGGCGAAGTGGTAAAACGCAACCGTCGGAACTTCTCCGCCGCCTGGATAGACTACAGAAAAGCATTCGACTCGGTGCCCCATGCATGGCTAAAGAGGGTCCTCGAGCTGTACAAAATTGACTGTACAGTTAGAGACTTCCTCGAGCAGTGTATGGGGCAGTGGAGTACGATCCTCTGTTATCAGGGCGAGAGGATGATGGCTGCGGAGAACCACATAAGGATAAGAAGGGGTATCTTTCCAGGGCGATTGTCTGAGTCCAATCTGGTTCTGCCTCTCTCTGAACCCTCTCAGTACCTTACTGGAGGGCTCCGGGAGAGGATTTCAGCTACGGAAAGGAGGAACAAAAGTGACCCACCTTTTCTATATGTATGACCTCAAGTTATTCGCCTCCAGTCGCTCCCATCTTATGGAATTGCTAAACATCACTTGTGAATTTAGCAATTCCATTGGAATGGAGCTGGGGACGGATAAGTGTGCGGTCCTTCATGTTGAAAGGGGAAGGGTTGCTAACTCTGAGGGCATAGATTTATCTATGCCCGTCAACTTAAAGACCCTTTCCGAGGCTGAAACATACCGATACCTGGGTATGTCACAGAACATCGGTATCGATGAGGCTGGTATGAAACAGTCAGTTTGCGACGTGTTTTATGCACGCTTGACCAAAGTGCTTAACAGCCTTTTGTCCGGTGTGAATAAGACACACGCATATAACGGTTGGGTCATGCCTGTCCTCATATATACCTTTGGCATACTCAGGTGGACTCAGACCGAACTTAACGCCCTGGATAGAAAAATCCGCACTACCATGACGTCCCATAGGATGCATCATCCGAGATCGTCGGTAATGAGGCTGTACTTGCCGCGAAAGCATGGTGGGCGTGGCTTTCTAAGCGCGCTCACTATGCATAATCGTGAAGTGTGCAGCCTCCGTCATTACTTCCTGGCGAGATCGGATGATCCATTCTATAATGACGTCATTTCTAGTGATAAAGGGCTTACCCCTCTATCCTTGGCCAACGAGCAATGGCAGGACCCAGCAGTGCTTAGCATTTCCGACCGGGAGACCGTATGGAAGGAGAAGGAGCTCCACGGGAGGTACTACAGGGTTCTACATGAGCCCTTCGTAGATACAGTCGCCTCCCTCAACTGGCTACGTTTCGGTGACCTCTTCGGGGAAACCGAGGGTTTTGTCTGTGCAATACAGGATCAGGTTATTAAGACCAACAACTATTGGAGATACATCCTAAAGGATGGCACCGTCGACGTCTGTCGAGCTTGTCGCCATCCCGGTGAATCACTTAGGCGCGTCATCTCCGGTTGTTCGGCGCTTTCTAACTCTGAGTACTTGCACAGGCACAACCTAGTAGCCAGAATTCTACACCAGGAGCTCGCTCTGAAATATGGTCTCGTGGACCGGAAATTGCCGTATTACAAGTACTTGCCGGAAGCCGTGCTCGAAAATGACCGCGCCAGGCTCTACTGGGACCGGGCCATCATCACAGACAGGACTATTCTTGCGAATAAGCCTGATATTGTGCTGATGGACCGGGCACAGTCAAGGATATTTTTGGTCGACATTACCATTCCGTATGACGAGAACCTCGTGAAAGCCGAAACAGACAAGCAAACAAAATATCTGGACCTGGCTCACGAGGTGACCGACATGTGGGGTGGTCTGCCGACCGAAATTATTCCTGTAGTCGTCTCTGCAAACGGGCTAATCCCAGTCAGCCTCTCGGGTCATCTGAGGCGACTGGGACTACGTGGCGGACCGCTCCGGGCTCAAATGCAGAAGGCGGTGCTCCTCGATACCGCCCGCATCGTCCGCCGGTTTCTTTCCCTTTCCCCCTAACCCTCGGCCGTTTGGTCTCCCCTGCTGAGGGCCTCCATCTGGTTGGGCTTTTATTTATTTAAGTATTTTTATATTTGTTTTATATTATTGATATTTATGTATATTTATCTTTTCATTCTCATTTATAATTATATATTTATAGAACCCAACCAGATGAGAAAACTATATATAGATACCCCACAATAATAATAATAACAATAAGAACTCAGTTCAGTTGAAATTTATTGACTCTTTCAACTTTTTGAGTTCGAGCTTAGATAATTTAGTGAAAACGATGTAAGCGAGAGATTTTAAAAATTTACGTAAGTTTTTTGAAGATAAACATTTATTTAATTTAGTTCGAAAGAAAGGTATTTACTGTTATGACTATATAGATTCGTGGGATCGGTATGAAGAAAATCAATTACCAGAGCAATCGAAATTTTCTAATCACCTTACATCTCAATCTGTTTCAGATGAAGATTACAGTCATGCATTGAAGGTATGGAATGATTTTAAAATCGGTAACTTAGGTGAATTTATATTTAAAATGTGAATTATTACTGATGTGTGATGTTTTTGAAAAATTCCGAGCTATGAGTTTAAAACATTATAGTCTTGACCCATGTTACTATGTCTCATCCACATCATTAAGATGCTATGTTGTTTCATACGAAAATACAATTAGATTTACTTTCAGATATTGAAATGTACCAATTTTTAGAGATAGGAATTTGCGGTGGTATTGCTCAATGTTCTTTAAGATATGCAAAAGCAAACAATAAATACATGTCCTATTAGCTAAGAGTCATTTATATCATTTTCACTACTTTATAATAAAACGCATGTATAAATATTCGCTGCAACTCTGTTATACTGCTAGTCTGCTGTATTTAATAAATACAAATGATTTTTGTATGCCGTGTAGTGGCGGTTGAGAATATCCACTACCCCATATCTTCCCGTGGGTGTCGTAAGAGGCGACAGAGGGAGACAGGCAGGAGATGGGCAGCAGCATCTTTCTGATAACAACTGTGTTATAATGAAAAAACTGCGGTTGCCAACCCGCTCGCCAAGCGTGGCAACTATGGCAAATATCCCCCCATGAATAACGACGCAAAAAAACGGCCCCCAGTCCCCGGCGGCCCCGCTATTCCTGGCTACGGTGGCGATCAGGGTAACGGCGGGGCAGGGGGGTGCTAAGAATCTCCGGTGGAGGTTCGGTTGCCACCTACGACGACTCGACCTGGCAACATATAACGCAACGCACTCTGAGGACTGACGAGAAGATACTGGAGCTGGAAGAAGAGGTAGACAAGTTGCGCTGGCATATTATTGGATTATCCGAGGTCCGAAGAGAGGGGGAGGACACGGCAATCCTCGAGTCCGGCAACTTGTTCTACCACCGGGAGGGCGACCATCTGTCCCAAGGAGGTGTCGGATTTATCGTCCACAAGTCTCTCGTTCAACAACGTTGTAAAGATTGGGAGTGAGTCAACGAGGGTCGCGTACCTGATACTCAGAATCACCAAACGGTATTCGCTGAAGGTCATACAGGTTTACGCACCAACCTCGGCACATCCCGATGAGGAGGTGGAGGAAATGTATGAGAATATTTCCAGAGCCATGCATTCCTCCAAAACCCACTACACGGTGTTGATGGGAGACTTCAACGCAAAACTAGGCACAAGAGAAAGCGGTGAGCTGAAGGTGGGGAAATTTGGAGTAGGGCAACGGAACCGAAGGGGTCAGCAGCTGGCCGACTTTATGGAAAAAGAGCGACTCTTTATGATGAACTCTTTCTTCCAGAAGCGGCCCCACAGGAAGTGGACCTGGTCGAGCCCCGACGGTTCGACAAAAAATGAGATTGACTTCATTATGACTACCAGACGCCAACTGTTCAGTGATGTCTCAGTGATCGCAAGGGTGAAAACTGGCAGCGATCACCGAATGGTTAGAGGCACACTGAACCTAAATGTTAAGTTGGAGAGGTCTCGTCTAATGAAGTCAACGCTCCGTCCCCCTCGTGCTCTAATCCAGAATCCCGAAACCTTTCAGCTCGAGTTACAAAACCGCTTTCAGTGCCTAGAGGATTGCAATGCAGTGGACGATATTGTTACGAGCTTTAGGTTCGTGACAATAAAAATTGCCGATATAATTACCTAAATTAACACTTTAATTTACTTTACACAAATTAAAACTTAAAACACTAATAATTAAACACACTAATTCACTTTATTTCGCTCCGAAGCTTCGCTTGTCTCGCCAAATCAACACTACCCCGATCGCATCTTGCAGCGCCTACTTATTTAAATTAGCAAAGAAATATCCAGAATGTTCAAGTAAACACGCGCAAGGTACCGAGCGTTCGAGTTTCGACTAGGCGCTGTCGGTTGAGTAATTTGTGATGTCATTTTCTCAATGCTCCCCTCGCTCTCGTTCCTGACACTAGATGGCGCTAGTGTATCGTCGACTTGAGCGCGTAACACTGCCCCCTCCTAAGACATGCTCGTCCCGAGCATTATCGACCCCATAATAACGCGCCAAGCGATCCACATGGACGATCTTAGGAGTCCCTCTTGCGGCTTTCTGTAACGGTTCCGCAATGTCAAGGGCTGTCCTATCCCGTGGTGCACCAACATTGTACAATTTCGTTGCTCCTCTACTACGTGTCTGAGGTCGCCGCACGGCCGCACAACTTGTACATGTACGACACCAATCCTCGACATCGTCACGATAATGGACCCAGTAAAACTGTTCTCGGACCTTCAGTAGAGTTCGTTTAACTCCCAGATGGACTCTTGAACGACCATTATGGCACAGCTGTAGAACATTCGGCACTTTAGCTTTAGGGACAACCATTTGCAAACGACAGCTGTCTCTTCGACCATTGTCCCATTTACGGCACAGGACTCCATCCTGAATCAGCAAGCTGTCCCATTGGGCCCAATAGCTTTTCGTGGTTGAACTCATCGCTGAGACGTCCCTCCACTTAGGCTTGGTAGCACGGGCCTTCATCCATCCCAGAATCGGCTTGATGTCCGGATCTTCCTGCTGTGCATGTCGTAGGCTGTCCTTCCACCCGTTGCTGAGGTGGTCTGTCCTGAGCATCCTCACGGATACCACTTCCTTACTCTCTTGCCTACTACAATGGTTGCAATCTTCAGGACAAGGTCTTCTTGTCAATGCATCTGCGTTGCCGTGAGATTTCCCGCTGCAGTGTCTGATAGTAAAGTCGTATTCCTGCTGCTGCTGGGCGGTGCTGTTAGCCGCACTTCCTTTCTGAGACCGTTCACCTTCCCTTCCTAGGGTGTGCTTAGGGCAGCTGGACCGAAGATGGCCCCTTTCCCCACAGCCATAGCACCTAGGGCTGTATCTTTTATTGTAGTCGCGAACCGTAACTGCTGTAACCTCCCTAGCGTGAGGTGAACGATGATCCTGTCGCCGCCAGGCAGTGCCGTTAGCTGCACTACCCTCTCGAGATCGATCAACTCTCCTTTCCACGGTTCGTTTAGGGCAGCTGGATCGAAGATGGCCCTTTTCCCCACAGCCATAGCACCTAGGGCTGTATCCTTTGCTGCGGTCACGGACTGTAGCTGCTGCAACCTCCCTGACGCGATGGGAACGATGATCCTGCCGCACGGCTTCCACTTCCAGTGCATGGGCCAAGGCGTCCTTCAGCGTCTCGTGGTGCCCGAGCCTCACAGCAGCTCTGACTTCCAGGTCGCGGATGCCGTCGATGAATGTCTGCACCAGGTTACCTTCAATGAGCGCAGGTACAGACCTCAGCTTCTACAGTACAGCTTCTCCACCTCTAGAGCCCACTGCTGCAGGTTTTCGTTGATGCGCTGCACACGATCTTTAAGCTGCGCACGAAAGACGTGTTCCAGGTGAGCGTCGCCATATCTCGCCTCCAATGCCTCAAGGAGTTGCTCATAAGTCACTTCCTCACCGAGAGCTTCCAGAACTGTTAAGGCCTGGTCGCGCAGGCCTAGTGTGAGAGCAGTCATGGCCTGACTTTTATTCCAGCCGTTCGCCTTCATAACAGCCTCGAACTGGATTTTGTAGGCTGACCAGGAAGAAGTCCCGTCGAATGGTGGCACCTTGAACCCACGTAGCGAAGGTGTAGTAGCTACTACGGGAGCTGTAGTTCCCTCCCCAAGTTTGAGTTCGTCAAGTGATTTCCTCATGTCAGCCATTACGTTGTCAACCCGATTGTTTACTTGGTCGATTCGGGTTTCAGCTTTCTCGATTCGGTTTTCAGCTTTCGCGATTTGGGTTTCAGCTTCCGACAGGCGGTTCAAGGTTGTCATGCTGAGCAACCCTATCCTTCACCTCCTTTATCTCCTTCCCGAAGGTAGCGTGAAGGTCCTTCATGAGGAGCATCTGTTCTTCCAACCGATGGGCCTGTTCCTCTTGTCCGCCCCGCAGCTGCTCTTCTAAACTACGGACCTGTTCCTCTTGTCCGCCCCGCAGCTGCTCTTCCAATCGGCGGGCCTGTTCCTCCTGCTGCTCTTTCAACTGACTGGCCTGTTCCTCCTGTCCGTGCTTCAGCTCCTGCAGCATCACCAATCAGAGCACCTAAGTCAGGTGCTGCAGATGTAGGAGCTACCGACGGGCCTGCAGCCGGTGGCTGGCCCTCCGAAGTCTGCGGCGTTGCACCACCAAATCTTCGTTGGTCCGTCTCCTGCTGGCGTTGACTTCGGGTACGGACACCCTCCGTTTCCTCCTTAGGTAAAATCGGCATGATTTTATCCCACTTCTGACACCAATTGTTACGAGCTTTAGGTTCGTGACAATAAAAATTGCCGATATAATTACCTAAATTAACACTTTAATTTACTTTACACAAATTAAAACTTAAAACACTAATAATTAAACACACTAATTCACTTAATTCCGCTCCGAAGCTTCGCTTGTGTCGCCGAGTTCAACTCTACCTCGATCGCATCTTGCAGCGCCTATATATTTAAATTAGCAAAGAAATATCCAGAATGTTCAAGTAAACACGCGCAAGGTACCGAGCGTTCGAGTTTCGACTAGGCGCTGTCGGTTGAGTAATTTGTGATGTCATTTTCTCAATGCTCCCCTCGCTCTCGTTCCTGACACTAGATGGCGCTAGTGTATTGTCGATTTGAGCGCGTAACAATATGAATGACAAGCTCGTGGAAACTGTCCATGCGGTCGGAGCTAAGTTCTGCAAGACCCGCCGCAGAAGAACACCAAAACTCTCCGATCACACTCTTAATCTCATGGCTGTTAGACGGGAGATGAGGCTGCAATCGTCAACAGATTTGACAGCATACAGGCAACTGAACAGACAGATCTCCAAATGCATGCGGCGAGACTTACGCAACTTTAATACTGCTCGTATTAAAGAAGCGATCGAGCGGAACCAGGGCTCCAAAGTCTTTGCCAGAGATCTGTCTGCCAGAAAGAGCCAACTGTCAAGGCTGAAGACTGAGTGTGGCAACATCGTTTCCGGGACACCTGAGATTCTGAGTGAGATTGAGAGGTTCTATGGGCAGCTGTACACATCATCGTTGGAGCCACACGCAAGTGTAAGTAACGATCCAAGAGCAAGTTTTATCCGACACTATTCCGATGATATCCCGGACGTCAGTCTGAGCGAGATTAGAATGGCTCTCCACCACCTTAAAAACGGCAAGGCCCAGGGCGAGGATGGAATTACAGCGGAGCTTCTGAAAGCGGGTGGAACACCGGTACTTGAAGTCCTTCAGAAGCTCTTCAATTCCGTCCTCCATGGTGGCACTACTCCAGAGGCATGGAGCAGAAGCGCGGTGATCTTGTTCTTTAAGAAAGGCGACAACGCTCTCTTGAAGAACTACAGACCGATTTCCCTTCTGAGCCGCGTCTACGTGCTGTTTTCGAGAGTCATTACGAATCGTCTCGCACGCAGACTCGACGACTTCCAGCCTCCCGAACAAGCCGGTTTCCGAAAAGGCTTCAGTACCATAGACCACATACATACCCTTCGGCAAATTGTACAGAAGTCCGAAGAGTACAATCTGCCACTTTGCCTGGCGTATGTGGACTATGAGAAAGCCTTTGATTCCGTCGAAATTTGGGCGGTGCTACAGTCTCTTCAGCGGTGCCTAGTTGACTATCGGTATATTGAAGTGCTGAAGTGTTTGTACAGTAGGGCTACGATGGCTATCCGAGTACAGAACCAGAGTACAAAACCTATCCAACTGCAGAGAGGTGTAAGACAGGGTGATGTTATATCCCCGAAACTCTTCACCGCTGCGTTGGAAGACGTTTTCAAGCTACTGGACTGGAAAGGATACGGTATTAACATCAATGGCGAGTACATCACTCACCTTCGATTTGCCGACGATATAGTCCTTATGGTAGAATCGCTGGAGGACTTAAGCACTATGCTCAATGACCTCAATAGTGCCTCCCAACGGATAGGTCTTAAGATGAACATGGACAAAACAAAGATCATGTTCAATGTCCATGTCACACCTATGCCGGTAGTTGTTGGGAGCACTATGCTCGAAGTTGTTGACGAGTACGTTTACCTGGGACAAATACCGGTCCGATTAGGTAAGTCCAACTTCGACCGAGAGGTCAATCGACGGATTCAACTCGGCTGGGCAGCGTTTGGGAAATTACGACACATCTTCTCGTCAGGTATACCTCAATCTCTGAAAACTAAAGTGTATAACCAGTGCGTGTTGCCAGTGATGACTTACGGATCTGAGACGTGGTCCTTCACCGCTGGCTGTATGAGGACGCTGAAGGTCGCTCAGCGAGCTATGGAGAGGGCTATGCTCGGAGTTTCACTGCGTGATAGACTCAGAAATGAGGATATCCGCAGTAAAACCAGAGTGACCGACATAGCCCAACGGATTAGTAAGCTGAAGTGGCAATGGGCCGGCCATATAGCTCGAAGAACCGATAACCGATGGGGAAGAAAGGTTCTCGAGTGGCAGCCTCGTACCGGTAGGCGTAATGTAGGGCGACCCCCCACTAGATGGAGTGACGACCTGGTAAGACATGCAGGAA
>CAJQZP010001004.1:0-104105 GCA_907164705.1 Parnassius apollo
CGAATCCGCTTCGAATTCAACTGCTATCGTGAACCACCCCTAACACAAGCAGTTTAGGTTAACTTGCAGTAGTTAACAGGAGTATAGCACTATAAATAGCGTTACTATAAACTAATACTATATATTTTACAAATATAATTTTTTTAGGCTTTAATATAAAAATATTTATCCGATTTGTTTTTAAAAAAACCCTATTTTCTTTTATAAAATTAAAAAAGTTTCTGTCCGACACCGTCCGTAAATTCATGGATACCCTATGCGCTCGAGTGACGTAATCACTGTAAAGATCACCGCCCGCCCTTGCTACCTACACAACATTTCAATATAAACACAATGGTACACAATGGTCCTGCGCCTGAATCTTTATCCAGTCGTGCGGATTACAGTCCCATCGGACTTTGAGAGTGAGGGCAAAGAGAGTGTAGCTGTGCTTGCGCGTACACTTGGTTGACGTTCGGTATGGAGGTTATTATTAATGAAAACTTCGGTGTTCAGTCACTAATCACATGCCTGCCTATTGAAGACTGCATCACAATTATAACCAGGAAGCTAGAAGATAACCACATGCCTGCAGAATATGCAGTTGTACTCAAATACTGCCTCACATATGGCTATCTATTTTGGAAATACATAGGAGCTCTACAAGCAAGTAGATGATGTGGCAATGGGCTCACCTGTAACTCCTATAGTCGCCAACATATTCATAGAGGACTTTGAGGAGAAAGCCCTTCTTACTGCTCCTGTAAATCCAAGATTCTACAAGCGGTACGTAGGCGATACTTTCACAATTTGACCATCCGACAAAGTAACTGCATTGTTAGACCACCTTAACTCCATCAACTCAACTAACAACTAAAATTCACAATGGAGTTAGAGGCAAATAATTCTTGAGCTTTCCTAGATGTTTTATTCATTAAAAATTCTCGTAACACTATTGGTCACACTGTGTATAGGAAAAAGACCCATACAAACCGATATTTAAATGGTGAATCTCCCAAATCTTTATTTCAGAGAGCACAAGAGATCTGCGACAGAAAACAGCTGGCCGCCGAGCTTCAGCACGTCAAGCAAGTATTGCAAGACAACATGCTTCGGGTCACGCGCCTAAGTTACAGTGACCGAGTGAAACCGGCCATAGTTGAGCGTGCGCCTGCTGTACTACCGTATGTCAGAGGAGTCACAGACAATGTTGGCTATATCTTCCATTAAACATACTACAAACCGGCGAAGAAGATAAGTCAATTTTTACCATCCATCAAGTGTAATATTCCTCTACAATATGCAGGAGTGTATAAGTTAGATTGTGAATATGGTCTGTTTTACAAGGGTCAAACAAAAAGATCTACAAAAACCCGCGTGTAAAAACATATATAAATAATAATAATAATAATACATACATACATAAATATCAGGCGTAGGGAAGTGACGACCCCATCGCCCGCTGACGTAACGGTTATGTGACAAAACCGGTGCATCAGCGCAGTCAGTCAGCACCTTGCCGAGAGGTGTTAGTGCCGTGCCTCGGCAAAAATTGAAGGTGCAAAGGCCCGCTTGTGCACATGGCCTCACCATGAAACGGCGCCGGGTCTGGGCGTCTCCCGCTAAATGACGACCACCACTATGGATGATGGAATACGGAAGAACGCGCAAAGGGCCGCTGCTTGGAGGTCGCCAGGGCGCGTCTGGAGCTGGCGCTGGACGCGACAGCATGCGAACCGCCAGCCGAGCGCGAGGTGCTGCACGACCACCCAGCAGCCCCTCGCATCCATCATCCCCACTAGCTGGTTTGGTGTCAGCAGGGTCCTCGCGGGCCCAGCAACCGTCACCTGCCACTGGTGGAGTACGCCGCATGCGTTGCACAACCCAGATGCACAGCAACGCATTGCGGGCGTATTTTAGGGCGAAAGGGGGAGAAACTGGAGGTTTTGCGTATCGGGCAAGGATGCATCGACTTTTTGCTGAGCTGGAGCCATCTGTAACCGTCACCGAGCAAAACCTGGCAGACCGAGTTCGGTATATCTTGCGCTCAAATACATTTGATGTCACCGAACTCGAACGGCTACGACGTGAGGCTGCTCCTTCATCGGGTGAAAATGCTGCGGCTGAGGATGCGGCGCCACAACTTGCTGAGCAAACGGCAAATGTGGGTGCCACCGTGAATAGGCCAGTTGTGGTTGATTCAAACGATGACGGAACAGTCGCCCAGGAACTGGAACTAGAGCAAATGATACATTGGAGGAGACGATTGTGGAAACGCGCAGTATGCCTCTCGAAAATCGACTGCGACTTCCCCGCATAGCCCTAAGCAAGCGGAATCGGGCTGTCGTGAGGGCTCTGAACCCAATGCTGGTGACCTATTTGGAAGCCAGCTTTGCGAGACGGACTCAATTCTTTTTGGCGCCGCGTTGGCAGTCTGCCGTATCATAGGCGCCAAGGTTTCCACGGCTGGACGCGCTACTGGCCATAGTAGCGCTATCCCAGCATGGAGAAGAAGAATTGAGGAACGTATCGCAAGGGCTAGGGCCCTCATCGGCAGACTGATATGCTTCAGGTCAGACAATCCAGGCCAAGGATTGTGCGCACCGTCAGGATGGCGTTAGCTGGGACAAATGTTAGTTTGTCCCAGCCGGATATAACGCAAAAACTGACGGAGCGCATAGACGACCTGAAGCAAAGAATCGCTGCTTGGGGAAAGCGGATTCGGTGATATACCGAGAGGTCGACACGGTTCAACTAGAATCGTCTCTTCCAGAGTGATCAGAAGAGGTTCTACAAATCATTGGAGCGACCAATAGTAAGTGGAACGGGCCCAGCACCAAATCAGGCCGACACGGTCGCATTCTGGCGCAGCCTGTGGTCAGGGCCCTTGGACGGAAGTTGTGGTGAGTCAGTGTGCGGGTATTACGCCCATGGATCCCGTCACCATAACACCGGATGATGTAGCTGAGGCGGTCCGTAGGGCCCAGAACTGGAAAAGTCCGGGGCTTGACGGGCTGCATCACTACTGGCTGAAGGGGTTCATGGTGTGTCACGCTGTGCTCGCCCGACAGTTTCAAGAGGCTCTCAACCAGAAGTCGCTCCCAAGCCTCTTCACTACTGGGATCACTCATTTGGCCACAGACCCGAGCAAATACCGCCCCATCACGTGTCTACCAACTATATACAAGACACTAACATCCATTTTGAGCTCGAGAATCGCTCTTCACCTGGACTCAAATCAGATGATGTCGCGCACTCAAAATGGATGTCGGGGCGGCGGTCGTGGAACCAAGGAACCACTCCTCATTGACGCGGTCATTGGCAAAGTGGTGAAACGCAACCGTCGGAACTTCTCCGCCGCTTGGATAGATTATAGAAAGGCATTTGACTCGGTGCCCCATACATGGCTAAAGAGGGTCCTCGAGCTGTACAAGATTGACTGTACAGTTCGAGACTTCCTCGAGCAGTGTATGGGGCAGTGGAGTACGATCCTCTGTCATCTGGGCGAGCGGATGACGGCTGCGGAAAGCCGCATAAGGATAAGAAGGGGTATATTCCAGGGCGACTGTCTGAGTCCAATCTGGTTCTGCCTCTCTTTGGACCCTCTCAGTACTTTACTGAAGGGTTCCGGGAGGGGATTTCAGCTTTCGAAAGGAGGTACAAAAGTGACCCACCTTTTCTATATGGATGACCTCAAATTATTCGCCTCCAGTCGCTCCCATCTTATGGAATTGCTAAACATCACTTGTGAATTTAGCAATTCTATTGGAATGGAGCTGGGGACGGATAAGTGTGCGGTCCTCCATGTTGAAAGGGGAAGGGTTGCTAACTCTGAGGGCATAGACTTATCTATGCCCGTCAACTCAAGGACCATTTCCGAGGCTGAAACATACCGATACCTGGGTATGTCACAGAACATCGGTATCGATGAGGCTGGTATGAAACAGTCAGTTTGCGACGTGTTTTATGCACGCTTGACCAAAGTGCTTAACAGCCTTTTGTCCGGTGTGAATAAGACACATGCATATAACGGTTGGGTCATGCCTGTCCTCATGTATACCTTTGGCATACTCAGGTGGAGTCTGACTGAACTTAACGCCCTGGATAGAAAAGTCCGCACTACAATGACGTCCCATAGGATGCATCATCCGAGATCGTCGGTAATGAGGCTGTACTTGCCGCGGAAGCATGGTGGTCGTGGCTTCTTGAGCGCGCTCACCATGCATAATCGCGAAGTGTGCAGTCTCCGTCATTACTTCCTGGCGAGATCGGATGATCCATTCTATAATGACGTCATTTCTAGTGATAAAGGACTTACCCCTCTATCCTTAGCCAACGAGCAATGGCAAGACCCGGCAGTACAGAGCATTTCCGACCGGGAGACCGTATGGAAGGAGAAGGAGCTCCATGGCAGGTACTACAGGGCTCTACATGAGCCTCACGTAGATACAGCCGCCTCCCTCAACTGGGTACGTTTCGGTGACCTCTTCGGGGAAACCGAGGGTTTTGTCTGTGCAATACAGGATCAGGTTATTAAGACCAACAACTACCGGAGATACATCCTAAAGGATGGCACTGTCGACGTCTGTCGAGCTTGTCGCCATCCCGGGGAGTCACTTAGGCATGTCATCTCCGGTTGTTCGGCGCTTTCTAACTCTGAGTACTTGCACAGGCACAACCTAGTAGCCAGAATTCTACACCAGGAGCTCGCTCTGAAATACGGTCTCGTGGACCGGAAATCGCCGTATTACAAGTACTTGCCGGAAGCCGTGCTCGAAAATGACCGCGCCAGGCTCTACTGGGACCGGGCCATCATCACAGACAGGACTATTCTTGCGAATAAGCCTGATATTGTGCTGATGGACCGGGCACAGTCAAGTATATTTTTGATCGACATTACCATTCCGTATGACGAGAACCTCGTGAAAGTCGAAACAGATAAACAAACAAAATATTTGGACCTGGCTCACGAGGTGACCGACATGTGGGGTTGTGTGTCGACCAAAATTATTCCTGTAGTCGTCTCTGCGAATGGGCTAATCCCAGTCAGCCTCTCGGGTCATCTGAGGCGACTGGGACTCCGTGACGGACCGCTCCGGGCTCAAATGCAGAAGGCGGTGCTCCTCGATACCGCCCGCATCGTCCGTCGGTTTCTTTCCCTTTCCCCCTAACCCTCGGCCGTCTGGTCTCCCCTGCCGAGGGCTCCCATCTGGTTGGATCTTATTTATTTATGTAGTTTTTGTATTTATTTTATTTTATTGATATTTATGTACATTTATCTTTTCATTTTAATTTATAATTATATATTTATAGAACCCAACCAGGTGAGAAAATTATATACATACATACATAACATATATAAATATAATATAATAATAATAATAATTATAGCTGACGTGAAGCACCGGCGCTCCGGGAAGTCTGCAATCTGTGAACATGTTCCAGATCATCCCCACCATTACATTACATTTTTGTTTCTTTCTGTCGCCTCTAGCGACACCCACGGGATGATATGGCGTACTTATTTACATACATAGAAAAAGCTGGTATACAACGAAGTGACACACAGGTGAGGTACAGGTGAGTTTTAAACGACATTCATATACTGACATAATAATTTCAACCTAATTTCTAAATGTCAAAACCAGATGTGCCCTAAATCAGAACCCTCTTTTGAAGTCGGCATCCCTTTTAACCTATCTATTCGTATATCAAAGGTGTATAGCCTCTACAATACCCCTCTATAAGATAGCAATTCCTTTCAGCTCCATACAGGCAGAAGTAAAAAAATCAAATGAAATAATAACTATTCATAAGTGCTAGTGTCGCGTCAGGTCGCAATTTGACCACTTAAATGGTTTAAGAGTTTTGTATGGAAAAATCATATGCGCATGTTTGCTTAATATACCTGCTTTAACGGGAACATACAGACATGAAGTTTTTCATATATATGGCACAACTTTATATATATATATATATATATATATATATATATATATATATATATATATATATATAGATGACAAATGAGCACATAGTCGACTTGATGGTACGTGGATACTGTGGCCCACAGACACACAGTCTACTGTTAACCTCGATTACGAATCAAATTACCCCTGAGATACCCATGGAATGCCTCGTTTCCAGTAAAAAGGGTATTCAGTTCTCAACATTCCCCATTCGAAATACAGCAGCATAGAGTATATATTTTGCGCCGATGTTCTGTGAGAGCGTGGTCCCAACCCGGTAGAGCCGATTCATTCGCGCTGCAACCATGATACGAGTATAGCGACAGCGTCTATACCGCGTATAAAACCACTTTAGAATGATATTTCATTCAACTTTTTTTTAGAATAAAATACTAAAAAATATACGTTTTTCAATATTAAAGTATTAACATAATAATGATACGGCTGTGTGGTGCAGGGTTCAAATTCCGACACGGGACAACGTAATTTTTTTCGGGTTAAGATGTATTATGTACAATAGTACATACATATCGCTATCTCTACTTTTAATCTCTACTTTTATCTAAACTTTAGGAAACAAATATAGATATCGTGGTTATTATAGCTCCGTCGATTAAAATGAATTTCAACCATGACTACACAATGCTGGAAGGTTGGAATTTGTCTACGCACTTAGCGCTTTACATTAAAGTTACTTAGTTCTCAGAGACATAAATCGTTGTGTCGCTTCTCTTGCCAAACTCTTAAAAGTTTCACAGAGCTGTTAAACATAGAAACATGAAAAGAGGCAAAACCTATGCTCCTGTTAGATCCTAGAAATAGAACCTGTATAATCATCAAATAGGTTAATTCGCTGAGTAGTTACAACTAGATAATTAATTATTTTAGGTGAGCTTTTGCGATTGTGCTTGAGATCGAAGTAGAGACAGACGCGGGCGCACGGCCTATGCCACACCCGCTTCCCCGCAGCTTCTAGTACCCGCCGTTGTCTTCTTTGTGTGTAAATACCATCAATAAACTGATCAAAAAGTTTTAAACATGTTTATGTGTAAACTTAAAATAAGACACTATGGATTTCGTTAAGGTCGTAGGGTGCCCTTTTTGCCTATAGTACTTCATACTTTTAGTTTTAAGGTTACATTTCTTATCCGAAGCTTAACGTTGCTATGTTTCGCATGGTGAGTGTAGAGAACCGGAGACCCTTTTTACTGGAAACGATGCATTCCATCTTAGTCTTCACGGGTGACAATGCAACTGCGTAATCGACGATAAATGTAGATGCCTATGGGCCACATAATCCACTTACCATCAGGTGGACTGTGTGCTCGTTTGTCATCCTTTTTCTATAAAAAAACATATTTGGATGTGTGATAGTGTACGTTTTAATGCCTGACGCTTTGTTTCGTTACATACAGTAATTGCAAAATTTCTATTAATTGAATTTTGAATTTTGTTGAATTGAACTCGGGTCGCTAAGCCATTCTCGTTAAGCCTAAAGCTAAGGTATTAAACAAAATTAAGAAATTGCAGCTATACTTTGTACGTTATTGGTACCCTTCTCTCGCAATATTAAGGTGCGATCCATTTGCTTGCTAATTAGAGACAAGTAAGGGACTTATGAGACCTTCCCTTTCCTTGCAAAATCAGTGTTAAAGAGCGTTAGGCAAATATGTGTGTTCTCTTATAGGTTTGTTTAAAAGTAAAGTTAACGTCTGTATACGTCTTATACGTGATAGAGCCACGCTGCGGCTACATTATAGCTGTAGCACGAACGGATTCTGTAAGAGCGTGCTGCTCCACGCTCTTCCACTGCCACTATTATTTGATCATGATGTTTCCCTTCGCCGTCGAACACGCGGTACATCAGCACTTAAAACTGTAATTAACGATTTCATCTGTCGGTCGGGATAAACCTGGGGCGCAATATAAACATTTTTATTTTTCATTATATGGAAAGTTTGGTAGCGCAATGTCAGAGTGTTTGGTTGCAGCATTGCGGGTCACGGGTTCGAATCCTGCATAGTTTAACAATGTGTAGTATTCGTGTACTTAAATAATAAATCTAAATAACAAAAAATTAATATATTATTACACCCATTCATCCATTCTGTTATTGGTTAACAGCCTATAAAAGTGCACTACTGAACATGTACCCATCCAAAGATTGCCTCCAAAGAAAGAGAAGGGATTTTTCTTAAGGCGACACCGTGAAAAAATGCACCTCCTTTCATCGAATAGTATAGGACTATGACACCACAAACGAAAGTGGGATTTTGATATAGGTAAATTCATGTCTTTATCTTGAATTTGATTGCTCAAAAACACGGTTGTATAGTTTTGACTCGATCATAATTATTTGCGAAAACACCTCTAAAAATCACTATAGTTGAAAGAAGAAATCATTTGATCTATATGCTTGGGAATCACTCAAATATATTCATAACATCAATATTCATAATTTACTTGCTCATTGTTTTGATAACTTAAATCAATAATTTTTTAAAAAATATTTTAAGATTCTGACAATTTCTAAGCGCTTTTAATCGTCGCGGGCGCTACGCTTTAGATTTTAGACCTTATGACGGCGTTTCTTAAAGTCTTTATAGAAATTATGTATTCACTCGGATCAGTACGGCGATAGCGTTTTCGATGTGTCGTCTTAATCACCACGATTCGCGGGCGGATTGGCATCGCAGTTTATTATTGTTATTAAAATAAAATGTTTTGATTAAAGATATTGAATAAGGCAAATATCTGGGGCACGGCAGTGGATAGAACTTGTAAGGGATGATAGCTAAGTGGACTGTATTTATGTTTGTATAAGGGAGAAACTGAACTACTATGAAGAAAGCTAATTACTTTGACATCTGTCTGACTAATTACTCAATTGATGATAATTGCTAATTTAAACTAGCAGGGGTTAAGACGAAATTAAAAAAGTTGCGAATTAATAACTATATTGTACGGTGCGGGGCGACGAACAATTGCTTTTTCGACGTCCGTAACAGAACTAGAAGCCTTAATTTTCAGAAACCAAGAAGGCATTGTATAGAAACTGTATATTTCAAATTTCATTCAATTTGAACCAGTAGTTTAGGAATTATAATAAGTCAAAGTTTCTTAATTTTGTCATTCACTGACTGGGTAACATACAACATCTTATTGTGACCATATCAATATTAAAAATCTTTTATGTTTTAAATAAATAGATTGACTTGGCAATTGCACTAAACAATGGAATTTAATATAATATGTATTACTTGTGAGATACGTTGTGTTTTCATGCGATGGTCAAGTCAATCTATTTATTTAAAACAAAAAAAGTCTTTTAATACTGATATGATCACAATAAGATGTTGTTATGTTAGCTAATTACGTAACAACTTAAGATAGAAATACTCTTAAGTAGGAACTGAATAAATTAAACGACTTGGTATTACATGGATCTCACAATTTTTTGGGATAGAAGAACTGAGTTGCGAGACTTGGGTTTTTTGAAGTCATGTTTTTAATGGCATCTTATATTTAAAATAAAATTAAGCATATTTCAAATACTTTGTATAATGCATAAACATAAACTCTCACGCCTGTCATCAAGAGGGGTTGGCCTGTCATCCAGATTCAGCTCTAGCATACTCCTTAATGACCGCATTTCTACAGCATTTATTCTAATTTCGTGCTTCTTCTGCCCAGCCCAACAACTCTCACTACCATACATCAAGGGACTAAGACAGCATTGTAAATAGGCGTATGTTCCTCTGTGAATTACTATTCGTATAATACTAAAAATAATTACTGATTATTTAAATAATTTTCCATTGTTTAAAAACATTTTTTTCCTATTTTCGCATTTTTTATTTGTTTAATGTTACAAAAATTCAACGACTTATCTGCAAGGACCATCAATATTCCTGTTTCTCTTTTTTTCTAAAAAGAGCCGCATTCACTCTAAGTCTCCATTACTGCGACATTTAGGCTTGAAATTGAATCCGTTCTTGCGTATGATTTCGAAGTTTATTTTTGTCTTTTACGAATTGGGTCTTGTCGACTTTATTTCGTATTCACTTGCCATTCCCCAATGTTACATGTATAAAAATGATTTTGATGAGCAACTAACTGGTTATCTACTAAATAAATTAATGTTAATTGAGGTATTTTTAAAAGAGAAGTGATGAACGAAATTATACCCATGGATATCAACAGCCATCTTCAAGCAAAAAAGGCTACAGACCTACAAATGCGTTGTTATCTTTGAGGTCTAAGGTGGGGATTCCTCGCAGCCTGTAACCTTACAGGCAGCAATGTAGGCTCTGCTATTTGTCGACGGAAGTAGACAAGAAAGTAGTAATTACCCAGACGGACCCCAAGCAAGACAAGAAGTCCTAACACTAGTAAAATTTTAGTTGTTATTTTATTTCTTTGGAGAGGAATATGCCTAGCAGTAGACACGTGGTAGAGCCATGCTGCAGTTACATAAGTAGTACAGGTGTAGCACGAATGGGTCGGCTCGACCCATTCGTGCTACACCTGTACTACTTATGTTACGTGTTACGTGAATGTAGAGAACCGGAGACCCTTTTTACTGGAAATGAGGCATTCTATCTTAGTCCTCACAGGTGACAACGCCTTCGATCAATTATATAGTATATTATTGATCAAAGGACAACGCATCTGTGTTTTGATTCGTAATCGAGGATAAATGTATATGTCTATAGGCCACAGCATCCACTTACCATCAGGTGGACTGTGTGCTCATTTGTCACCCTTATTCGATAAAAATAAGCTATTTTTAGGCGTATCAATATAAGGATATATATCTTAATATTAATAATTATTTAATTTTCAATATCTTTATATTAATCATTAATTAATTATCATAAAATGTAATATTTAATATACTTCACCAAAGTTACGACACTGTACACCAGAGATAAATCCCCTTGTACTGATTTGCGCAAATAATTAAAAAAAATATTTCATATTTTTTTAAATATGTTTGTAATTTTTTTATTGTTGGCCAGCAATATTTTCACAAGAGAAATTATTACTTATTATGTTCACGAATAGAAATAAACTTGTAGCGACATGAGTTAATAATCGCCTTTCTTTGCTCGACCATTTGAATCAGGAAAATCAAAACCACTTAATGAAGCCTATTGTTTTAAATTTGCATTCGTTGGGTGTTTTTAAATATTATACTAAATTATAGAACATTTATACGTAACAGCCATAGAAGTCCACAGCTGGATATAGGCCTCGGCGTAGATTGCCTCATAAGGGGGCATTTTTTTAATAGGTTAAGGGTGACGAACGAGCACACAGTCCCCCTGATGGTAAGTGGTTGCTGCGGCCCATACACATCTACATATTATATCCTCGATTACTTATCAAAATGTAGATGCGTTGTGACTTGTGAAGACTAAGACGGAATGCCTCGTTTCCAGTAAAAAGGATCTCCGGTTCTCTACACTCACCATACGAAACACACCAGCGTTAAGTTGCTATTTTAGGCTGGCATTCTGTGAGAGCGTGGTCCTTTTAAGACGATGCTGCCTATCTCCTAATAATTTCCGTCTATCGCCTTTTACGACACCCATGGGAAGATATGGGATAGACTTGGAGTTTACCGCCACATTACAAGACAATTACTAATTAAAGAAATTTTTATTTATTTATTTACTTAGACTTACCATCTGCATATGAAACATTGAATAAAACTATATATACTTATTATTTAGAAAATCATTGCATATGTAACATTTCAGCTACATTTTGTTATAAACACAGTTAATGTATTTTCTGGCATGAAATTCTCTGTAGCATCCCTGTTTATCGAATAGTCAGTAAAGTAAAGTCATTGTTCCTGCACCTGATCTCTCTCCGGTCGTGTTGGATTACCGTCCCATCGGACTATGGGAGTGAGGCAATAGAGAGTGCACCTGTGCTTGCGCATACACTTGGGCACTATAATCCTGTCCTGCACCTGATCTCTATCCGGTCGTGTCGGATTACCGGCCCATCTGACTATGGGAGTGAGGCAATAGAGAGTGTACCTGTGCTTGCGCATACACTTGGGCACTATAATCCTGTCCTGCACCTGATCTCTCTCCGGTCGTGTCGGATTACCGCCCCATCGGAATACGGGAGTGAGGCAATAGAGAGTGCACCTGCGCTTGCGCATACACTCGTGCACTATAATCCTGGCCTGCGCCTGATCTCTATCCGGTCGTGTCGGATTACCGTCCCATCTGACTATGGAAGTGAGGCAATAGAGAGTGTACCTATGCTTGCGCATACACTTGGGCACTATAATCCTGTCCTGCACCTGATCTCTATCCGGTCGTGTCGGATTACCGCCCCATCTGACTATGGAAGTAAGGCAATAGAGAGTGTACCTATGCTTGCGCATACACTCGTGCACTATAATCCTGTTCTGCGCCTGATCTCTATCCGGTCGTGTCGGATTACCATCCCATCGGACTATGAGAGTGAGGGAATTGAGAGTGCACCTGTGCTTGCACATACACTTGGGCACTATAATCCTCTTCGTGCCGATGGCTAGACTCCGTTGAGACTGGCTGTCATGGGAGAAATTCGTTCTGGAGGATAGTATTATAGAAAGTCGTTTAACGTTTTGATGCTCAATGAAGATGCTCCAGTACTCAGCAATTTGTAAGTGATAGCGCAACCCTGTGGCAATTTTATAGAACACTGATTCTTACCAAAGATGACACGCGAGGCTATTAAAATTAAAAAAATCCTCATTTCAATAGAGAAGATATCTATATTCTACGCCTATGGGTGCTACCATCTGCTTGGGATCTTATACTTAACAAAATTATATCCAAACCCAAGCATACGACTGCAAGACTTCAAGATACTGTAAGCTCGTTCTGCGTAGTTCGGACCAAAGTTAAAATTCAAAAACTGAAGGTATCGTGGCTAACTATGACATTGGAACGTCAAAAATCTCAATCCCTCCCTCCCCCCTCAACAGTGACCATGGGTGCTATAAAGCATCCGAAATATCGGGAATTAAAAATAAGTTATATAATATAACAAATAGGTATATTATAGTTATAGCACGAATTGGTCGGCTCGCCGAGGAAGGACCACGCTCTAACAGAATACCAGCGTAAAATAGCAGCTTAATGCTGCTGTATTTATTGTATATTGAGTGCAAAGAACCGGAGACTAATACTGATAATATTACAAGAAACGAGGCATTCCATCTTAGTCCTCACGGGTGACAACGCATCCGCATTTCGATTCGTAATCGAGGATAGTTGTGGATGTCTATGAGCCACAGCATCCACTTACCATCATGTAGACTGTGTGTCTGCTTCTGAACCCTGCTTGTGCTTGTGCACCCTGATTCCATTTTAACCCCTCAAGCCCCTTATAAATCCCGTGCAGTCACATGCGCCCGGCAAATCCCGAGCGCAAGCGACCGCTCCCACCCACAGCACTTAAATCCACCAAAACATATATATATATATATATATATATAGAGATTACTTTTCTATGAAAAACTTTGGCATTATGTAATCAATATGAAATACTCTATCCTCTAGTGCAATAAAACAACTGTTATCTTACGAATATTTATCGCGACCTCACGAGACAGCTAGGGATTTGACGGAATATGGCCGCGGTCGCATGCAAGTGGTAGGACCGCTTGGGGGTTTAGGGGTTTAAAAACTAGTACATCGCGCATGTTTGCGGAATTCGCATTTTCTGAAAACATTTTATTCCTCAGACTTACAGGTTTCGCAAGGATGTTTTGCAAATCATAAAACATCTTAATTTCAATAGAGATGATGGCTGGAAGCTATATCTGCTTGGGATCCTATAATTAATAATATAAAATCCCAACCCAAGCATACAACTGCAAGAATTCGCTAATACCATCATGTACTAAACCACCAAGGTTGTATGGGTTACCGAAGATACACAAACCAAACGCTCCACTACGTCCTATAGTGAGCCAGATCGATTCACCAACTTATAAGCTGGCACAACACTTAGCAAAAATACTGTCACCTCTGAGAGGACATACCAGAGCACACACAAAGGATTCATACCATTTTGTTAGTGAGATAAAAGACCTACATCTCGCTGACAATGAAACTATGGCCAGTTTTGATGTTCAGTCACTATTCACATGCCTACCTATTGAAGACTGCATCTCAATTGTAACTAGGAAGCTAGAAGATAACAACACGCCTGCTGAATATGCAGTATTACTCAAACATTGCCTCACATTAGGCTATCGATTGTGGAAGGAAGAGTTCTACAAGCAAGTAGATGGTGTGGCGATGGGCTCACCTGTATCTCCCATAGTCGCCAACATATTTATGGAGGACTTCGAGCATAAAAACCCCTCTTACTACTCCTGTAAATCCAAGATTCTACAAGCGGTACGTAGACGACACCTTCACAATTTTACGATCTGACAAAGTAACTGCACTTTTAAACCACCTTAACTCTATAAACTCTAAAATACAATTCACAATGGAGTTAGAGGCAAATAATTCTTTAGCTTTCCTGGATGTTTTAGTCATTTGAAATCCTGATAACACTATTGGTCACACTGTGTATAGAAAAAAGACCCATACCAACCGATATTTAAATGGTGAATCTCACCATCATCCTTCACAGTTAGCTACCGTGGGTAAATCTTTGTTTCAGAGATCACGAGGGATCTGTGACAGAAAACATCTGGCCGCCTAGCTTCAGCATGTCAAGCAAGTGTTGCAAGACAACAAGCTTCGGATCCCGCGCCTACGTCACAGTGACCGAGTGAAGCCGGCCACAGTGGAGCGTGTGCCTGCTGTACTACCATATGTCAGAGGAGTCACAGACAAGGTTGGCTACATCTTGAAGCGAGCTTCCATTAAAACATACTACAAGCCGCCGAGGAAGATTAGTCAATTTTTACCATCCGTCAAGTGTAATATCCCTCTACAAGATGCAAGAGTGTACAAGTTAGATTGTGAATGTGGTCTCTCTTACATAGGTCAAACAAAAAGATCCATAAAAACCCGCGTGAAAGAACATATAGCTGACGTGAAGCACCGACGCCCCGGGAAGTCTGCAGTCTGTGAACATGTTCAAGATCGTCCCCACCATTACATCAGATTTGATAAACCACAAATCCTCGCAAAAGAACACCGATTCCTACCAAGGATGATACTCGAGGCTGTTGAAATTAAAAAACATCCTTATTTCAATGGAGGAGATGGTTGGGTGCTGCCATCTGCTTGGGATCCTATAATTAACAAAATTAAACCCAAACCCAAGTATACCACTGCAAGACTTCAAGATACTGTAAGTTCGTTTTGCGTAAATCGGACCAAAAATTAATATTCAAAAACTGATGGTAGCCAGGCTATCAATGACATTGGGATGTCAAACATCTCAGTCCCCCCCCATGACCATGGTTGCTGTAAAGCGCCCGAAACGCCGGGAATTAAAAATAAGTAAAATCAGTTAAATAAACGCGATAGAATCCGTAAATTTACTTTTATACAATGTGTAGTGTTCGCGTAAATTTAAAAAATCATTATAAAAAAGAGTGGTAGAACCTAACTTTAAGAATAACAATAGCCTTATAGTTAAGGATGCGGATTGCAAGCTCGGAAAGTCGTAGATTCGAATCCACCATTCAACTGCTATCGTGACCACTCCTAACATAAGCATTTTAGGCTTACTTGCTGTAGTTAACAGGAGTACAGCAATATGAATAGCGTTACTAGTAAATTTTTTTGCAAAAAGACGTTTACTTTCAATTATTCTTTTATCACAAATTATCAAAAAACTACTAACAATTAAAATAATAATTTACTATGTAAATTTCCATTTAAAGTACGCAGTGTGACAAAAAATCGGTTCCACAGAATGGTGCCACCGATCCATTGGTAAGCGGAGAGACCACCCCCAGTAGAAGGCTACTGAGGGTGGTGGGTGTATCAAAGGATAGGCGCTGTGGTAACCTCATCGTATCTCGCAATCCACTGCATAAAGGGGATGCACAAGCATTAACTAAGGGCCCCACAACATTCACGGGGCAAAGAAAGAAGACTGGAACCGTGTCGGGGGAGTAACCTGGTGACAATACGAGACTAACGCGGGCATTTTAAACGCCCTAGTACGCCAGTAGACCAAACGATTAAGAGCGAAAGAGGTGGGTCCTATGGCTCGTTCGCTCCGTTAACATCGGCCCCATCGGAAAGAGTGAGAAAACGAAGGACCAAGCCCCCAAGCACTGCGGTTGTGGCCGCCAAACTTGCGACGTTGTCAGCCATAGCTTCTGAAGAAGAGGCCGCAGAAATGGAAACAGGAGGACCTTTTCGACCCCTCCATCACGCCCATGAACACTATGACCAAGAAAAGTCTGCCCAACTTACAGAAGTTGGCCCATCACTCATAGTGATGGGGAACTCGGCGAACTAATTGATCCGTCACCTTCAGGCCGTTGAAAAGGTAGCGGATCGCTACCGCAAACTTAAGGGCAATTTTGTGAGTGATATAAGACTAGCCGTACTAAATATAAAGGCGACGACTGAAGATCTTACGCGAAGGACCACGATCAGCGACAACTTAAAAAAAACTTGAGAGGGAAAATAAAGAATTGTGATCACCACACGGCAGCCATCGGAACCGAAAATTTCACGGAAGAGTTTAACTTCCCCCTTAACAAGCGAAGCAAAAAGGCCGATCTATTCCAAACAGCAGGTACTTTGAAACGAATGAACGAAAGTGCGGAATAAGGAATATGGAAACCAGGCATGGTGAGAAAAACGTCATGGAGCACATCGGATCCCTAATCGAGAGAAAATTGGCTATCTTTGAGGCCAAGAAATTAACTGGTAGCGTGATCCGACCTCCACCGGTAGGTGCAAGTAACCCGCAGTTACCTACCACCACAACCTACACAACCTATCACCATTGACCCTTAGGTCATACGGGCCGAATCTCGGGAGAAGGGCGCGGTACTTACACGTGGCTCTTTTCCGCGGGCACTGTCTTGACTCCCAACAAATATTTCATCTTTTTCCTTGTCCCAGTTTTTACGTCACTCTTCTCCTTCTGGGGCTGACGGCACAAAAACACCTACGTCGTCGGGCCCTCTTACCAGCACTCTGTCCTGCCTAATACCCGCGACCATGCCCCCTAACACAAAAAAAAAACTGTACGGCACTGAAAAATGTGTTGTGACCACTAATAATCATCATTAACATCATCATCAACATTACAGCTATTAAAAATCTACTGCTCAACAGAGGGCTCCTCCACAGATTTCTCTATGGTGGGAATATTTGCAAGAATATTTAATATTAACAGGAAGAGTCTACTATCCATGTAGTGTTGCGGTTTCTTCCTGTCGCCTCTTGCGACACCTACGGGATGATACGGGCTTATGCTTTCTGTTACGGAACGTGGAAGTTTAATGTGTTTGATTAAAAATTCTTTAAACTTACAGAAGTATAATGAATCTGTTAATTAATAAATCTTTGCGAAATTTAATTTCTTCAAGAGGGCGGAAAGGGTGAAAAGCTGGCGGGGGGAGACTCTGGCGGCGACTGCACGGACCTAAAGCAATTTTTGCCTTATGGCATACGTTGCTAAGGTGAGAGTTCCACGTTAGATTTTGGTTGATTGTTACGCCCAAGTAACAAGTACTTAACTTCCGTGAAAATGGTACTTCTTTACCATTAAGTTTTGGTTGGACTAACTTGTCCAACCGTCTCTTTTTGGTAAAGGGTATTATAACAGTTTTATCAGCATTAACTGATTACTGTTATCCCAACACCAGTTATTTATGGTGTTTAGGGCTCTTTGTGTTATTGACGATAAAGTACTTTGGCAAAAGGCCCTCGCAATGATCACAAGGTCATCAGCATAACCCAGTGTATCAATGCATAGGTCTGCCATTTTGTACAATAGTTTTCTAATATTAGATCTTTATAAGTTAACGATTTTTTTTTATATTTTCTATTTCAATTAAACAAAATGATCGCCTATGCAATCGAATATTGTCTGCCAACGCAGTGGCAGTTTACTGATGCCCTTCTTGGACGGGAGGCTACAAATTCTTCAAAGGCATTTTGTACTGCCTCTGGGATAGTAGAATGTTTTCCCTACAAAAGAGTTATTCAAATTCTGGAAAAAGTAGAAGTCTGGACGCGCAACTTCTGGTGAATACGGTGGATGACGGAGAGCTTCCAACCCTAACTCTTGTAACTTGAAGACCGTCTGTTGTGCAGTATGAGGTCAAATTATCGTGTAGGAGCAGCAGCGACTAGTGGTTGACCAAAGCTGGTTGGAGATGTGTGAGCTTCTCCATCATTGTGTTCAGTTTTTTACAGTACACATCTGCAGTAATGCTCATCCCATTTAGTAGGAAGCTGTGATGATTCACACTGACGCTAGACAACCAAACAGTGACCCTCACTTTTCTGGGGGTGAGTTTTCAATTTGGGCATTGTTTTGATGCTGAACCTGGACCCAACCAACTTGCTGAGCGCTTGCTATTGTCTACGGAATGTTACGTTACGTACGACGTGAAATACACAGACCGGCTACGACTACGGCACGCATTTTGCATTGCTGTCGTCAACCCTATGGGGCGGTTAAGCCAAACCCTATAATACGGATCAATACGAACCGATGATGAATAAAGAACTTCACCGTTGCTCGCCGAACTTAATCAATTCATTTTAATTAAAAGCAATCTAATGCACGTAGTGCGCTTTAATTGAAATTTACGAAAATTAACTGCACAGAATGGACTCAATACGATATATAGAATAGAAAGGATTTTTTCAACATATGCCACAAGTATTTCTTACCGAAAATAATTTTTCACTCTTATCATAAGCTCCGAAAAAAAACCTCTATCCTGGGAAGAACCAGCAAGAGACTCAGTGAAACTTTTTTTAAACTAAACACAGTACGTTATATTATATAATAGAAAAGAATATTTTTATTCAATATGTGTTAATATGTAATTCTTATTGAAAGTAATTTTTTACTTTTATCACTAGTTCCTGAAAAAACCTCTATTCTGGGATCAACCAGCAAGAAACTCAGCGAAACACTTTTTAAATTAAATTATACAATATTAAAGATTGTATAAATTGTTTACAAAATTAACTTTAGAAACAGCAATTCTATTATTAAAAAGATTTTGTTTAATTAAATATTTAAACTTGCTAATAAAGAGAGCTTATATATTTTCTGGGACTTTATAACTATAGAATTACATTTGGTTCACGATTTGTGCAGGTAAACTTCGAACACGCCACGTATAGGGTTTGGGAATTCCCGACAATTTCAAGGTCCCAGGACACGAGACAGCCTACAATCAACTACCCGGGGATTCCCGGGACTTCGACACTTAAGAACATTTATTAAACAGAAAATTAAATCTTAATAACTTTGAAATTCGTTAACTTCAGTTGCTTCAGTCTTAATAATTGCTTTGTTTATTTCCTTTAATCACACACACATTCACTTTTAAGCAGTTAAATCTAATAATTACAAATCGAAATTAGTTAAAAATCATACTGATTCTTAATCTTGTAATTCTAGTATCTAATATTGGTCATAATCACAACATTGTTAATTCTCATAATCACGGATCTGTTTCATAATTAAACAATCTAAACATAAATAATAAACCACAGTTATAAATCAGTCTTTTAAATAATCAACTCTCAATCAACAATACATTAATTAGACTTCTTATATCGGCTTTTAAAATTCAGAGCCTCAACAGCTTTGCCCGACAATCTGTTTCTGATTTTTGTAATAATGTCACAGGACAAGGAGAATACTCTCTTGTTTTCGTCAGATGTCGGTTTAATTGTGTTTTAGGCTTTATACAGAATTATTAATTGGAATTTTAAGCGCTGATTTACTACGCACTCGGCAGTGAGGGAAAACATCGTGAGGAAACCTGCATGTCTGAGAAATAAGAAAAAGAGATATATTTCGAAGACATGTAAAGTTCGCCAACACGCATTGGGGCAGTGCGGCGGACTATTCCTTGCCCTAAAACCCTCTCATAAAAGAGATGAGACCTGTGCCCAGCAGTGGGACGTATATAGGCTGTAATTTTGCTTTACTTTTGCAGTAGTTCCAAACTTTCTGCGGTTGCTTCAAACAACTGAAACTCCTTTTTTAATGTAGCTCTTTTTTTTCTTCCAGAATCTCGTGTATATTTTCTTAGATATTTTTATTGATTATTCCATTTGATTTATAAAATACTCATCGGGCTCGTTGTGTACTTGAGAGCTGCTAGTACTAGATTCAGCGCAATTATTTCCACATCTGGTGTCCGGATACTATACGATAATATCCCTATATTTTAAAATATCCCCATTTCTTTTTGTATTTTTATTCTGCAACTGGTGCAGTTTTACTAATATTCGAGATAAAAAGTCCGTGTTTTGAGACAGTGAGGAGGCCATTGTGCAAATATTTTAACAAGCATTTAACTCGTTGTGGTCTTCTCTCTTCTAGGTGAACTTTCAAAGTTTAAAAGAACCGCTTTGCAAATCATTATTAGTTGTTATCGATTGAATCTTTTTGAGCAACACGTCAATTATTGCTTCAGCTGTAAGTGATGAAGCGTTTTGTTGGCCTAAGGCTTCCACAGGTATCTTTACTGGCTGCAACAAATCAACAACTGACTACAAAGGAAGAAAATTGTCTTCATCCCACTTGTCTAACATGTTTAAATCAATCAACGCTTTCTTAACGCAATTTTTTATCTTCAGAAGCCGTTTCGCCATCACAATGATTGATTTCCACCTTATTTTAATATTTTAGTTGTAAACTGAGTTCAAAAGAAACACCACACCACACTCACGTTATAAATGAAATTGACGACTGACTACAGAACAACTAATATGGCGGCGTGATGGCAGTGCAGCAAACGCATTTATAGTGTTGTGTACTCAGTAGTTACGTAGTAGACCAAGTAATTATTCATTAAACTAACAAATGACGCTAGGCTCCTTCAATTATTTGAAAATAAAAATGATTACATAACAATTTTGACAATCTTGTCTCGTCTCGAGTCTCGAGCAAAAAGTCCCGGGACTCGAGACAACAAAAATTACGAAAAGTCCCGGGACTTCGAGACGCGAGACGTCCCGGGACCCAAACCCTGGCCACGTACCTTGCCTTCTATTCAGTTTCAGCAGTATTCAACTAAGTAAAGACGTGTCTACTAAGAATATCACAATCTTAGTCATCTAATTAGTTACATTCAAAACTCGAATTGAAAACTTATCTTATTGAAGTCTGCTATAAAGGTGACGTGACATTAATTTTGATTACGTATATTAAAGTACAATACATACAATACATTTAAATAAAACCCCATTCACCAGTTCTCTCCAAGGGACAGACGGAGCGGAAAAATATCGATGAATAAAATATCAATTACATTTAAATTTTACGACGTATTCTCAACGCTAGTTGTGGACCCTCAATATATAAAATCTGATTTATATGAACCCTAGCCGAAGTAAAAGCTAAGCCGCTGCTTAATGCTGATATTCTGTGACAGCGTGGTCCTGCCTCGTTCCAGCCGACATTTTCGTGCTAAAACCATAATATTGCTGCAGCGTGGCTCTACATTTCTTTTTAATTGTGAGCATTGTTTACTATTCATGGTAGCTCAGATGGTTAGCGCTCGCTGTTAATTTCACAGTACGCGAGCAAACCGGATTCAATCCCCGCCGTCACCAATGAAATTCACCAATGAATTTGTGCTCGGCGGTGAAGGAAAACATCGTGAGGAAACCTTCATGTCGTAGACATAAGAAATATAAATATTTTGAAGACATGTGAAGTTCGCTAATACGCATTGAGGCAGTACGCCGGTCAATTCTTTGCCCTAAAACCCGCACAGAAATGAACGAAATACTGTGCCCAGGAGTGGGGCGTATTTGTAAATTTTACGATCATAATTATTATAAATATAAACCTTCGATCTATATATTAAATATGACTGTTTGATCAGGACTAGGCAATGTCGAAAAATCTTAGTGGTTTTTATCAATGCCCTTGATTATTGTATCAGATTTAGCAGCCTCTAACTAGATGGAGTGACAACCTGGTAAGATACGGGAAGTCGTTGAACGTAGGTGTTCAAGACTGTGATTTGTGGCATACCTTGGGGGAGGCCTATGTTCAGCAGTGGACATGTGAAGGGTTGTTTATAAAGTGATACACCAATGAAAAAATACTGCTACTTAATATTTTTTATTGCAATTAAATCTCATTTCTCGATATCCATATTGTGCTCGTCGATAGTCTCATAGTACGCGATCAACCCTCGTTCGACGGCAATGAAATTGTTAATTGAAATTTATTAATCTGAAGAACCAAAGTGTTTTGAAGACATGTAAAGCCAACACACACTGAGGCAGCACGGCGGACTAATTCTCAAATAAAAAAACGAGTGTGCTTATGACTACACGACTAAAGAAAATATGCACTAAGCGAAACACGACTGAAGTAAAACTTCTTTAGCTCCATCTGTATATCTGTTTATATATATATATATATACACACACACACACACATATATATATATATATATATATATATATACATATATATATTATATGCATGTATTTACATACATTGGTTTTCTACAAATATTTAAATCTATTATCGGCTTCCTTCCATAATTAGTTGTTCCGTTCTGATTCTCGTTCCGAGAATTCACAAAACATGAACTTTAAAATGAATTTCACAATTTTATTCACTTTAAACGTAGAACATTTAATGTATTGAACAAAATATTAATTCATAAAATTGTTCTGATGCTGCTGCTGCACTTTTTCCCCATTCTTTATGTCTCTCCTGTTGCAGGGAGGAGTTAACTTAATCCTCAAGCTAAGCAGTCGTATTGACAATCGTACCGGAACTGAACATCGAATGCTGCTGCCCGTCTACGTTCTGGGTAATTGGTCGCACTATCATATACCACCATGTAGTGGCGGTGTTTGAATATCCACTACCTCATATCGTCTCGTGAGTGTCGTGTGTGCATAAGCGTCTTTATTTAACTGTTGAAATATTTAAAAAAAACTGCGGTTGCCAACGCACCTGACAAGCGTGGCAGCTGTGGCAAATATCCACAGTTGATATTTGCCATAGTTAATACATAATTCCTCTGTATCGTGATCTCTTAAGATTCCGGTTTAAGTAATATCAGTTTTCATTGCAAATCAACGATTTTTTTTAAACAATGAATACAAACGAGCGTACAATACAATCCACGTGAAGGTGAGTGTTGTGTCCATGGAACAGGTTTAGGTGTCTGTGGGTTACTTACATCTTTCTTTAATTAAGAATCAAATATTGTTAAGGAATTTGCCTATTTAACTCTTAGCTCTTATAATATTAGAGTAGATGAAAGTGCAAATATCATTACTATATTAAATAAAGATTGAAGACGATGTTTTTATTGTCATACATATGCATCACTGCACCGCTACGGTGGAACGTAGCACAAGCCTACGTCGTTGCACAAGCTTACACTATAGCGTAGCTATTCCACTGTGACGTACTTATTATAAAATGTATTAAATTCAAAATTCATTGTAATCAATATAAAATTGCGTACTACTTTACAATTGATAGAAGGTGAATATCGCAAATTAAACTATATAAGTACATATATGGGACTGAAAAACAAATAAGAAACAAAAATTAATAAAATCAGGTGTTACTTTGCAGAAATCAATTATATTAAAGGTACTAAAAATAAATTAGGTAAGGTCAGCGTCATTATATAAAATTTTCTTTTACCTATATTGAAGAGCACCTCCTGCCTCCCTCAATTGCGTGCATTATCCCTGTCTCGATAATACGTTATGATATATTGTCAACAATGGTGTCTTTCCTAATAAATTATTAATAAGTATGCAAAAATTTATATATATATATATATATATATATAATTTTATTGTATTTTATTACGTGGATCTTAAGATGACTTTTTTTATATATTTAATTAGTAATATTATTCATAATGAAACACGCGCGGAGTATTATTAATGTTATCATCACCATCATCACAGCCCTTCACAAGTTTTCCGCTGAACACCGGCCTCTTCCAAGGCAAGGCACAATGAAGACAAAAAAGAATGTGCCATCTCTGTTCATTGCCTAGAACGGCGTAAAAAGCGACTAACGGGGTATTCCGTTAGTAACTGTGTAGGCGTTGAGTTAGCCGTTTATCATTTCTTTTAAAATTTTCTATCTTTAGCTACACTTTTGGCTAAACGAGATACAAGTAGCTCGCTTTTTTGGACCACTCGAGCGTGCGTGATGCTGTCCAAACTGTGTTAACGTAAAATTTATAGAAGAAGCTGTGACTTCTAACAATAGACGATGATAATTAAATTATATGGATTCCATGTAAGATTGGGGGAACCCTAATATATGTCTTTTATTTAAAATTCATTTTTTGTAGGTTACATGTGACAAACGAGCACATAGTCCACCTGACGGTAAATTTTACTGTAACTCATAGACATTATCCACCCTCGATTAAAATTCAAAATGCATATGCGTTGTCACTCCAGAAGACCAATATGAATTGGTTCGTCTCAAATGAAATTGGTCTCCGGTACGCTACACTCACCATACGAAACACAGCAGCATTAAGCTGCTATTTTACTGATTGTAGGCTGTACCACGTGTTACAAATACAATTTTAAAGCAATCGTCATCATTCATCATCATCATTACAGCCCTTCACAAGTCCACTGCTGAACATAGGCCTCCCCCAAGTAATGCCACAAAGCACAGTCCTAAGCCACCTGCATCTATCGACTTCCTGCATGTCTTACCAGGTCGTCACTCCATCTAGTGGGGGTCGCCCTACACTAGGGCTACCGGTACGAGGCTGCCTCTCGAGTACCTTTCTTCCCCATCGGTTATCGGTTCTTCGAGCTATATGGCCGGCCCATTGCCACTTCAGCTTACTAATCCGTTGGGCTATGTCGGTCACTCTGCTGGTTTTACTGCGGATATCCTCATTTCTGAGTCTATCACGCAGTGAAACTCCGAGCATAGCCCTCTCCATAGCTCGCTGAGCGACCTTGAGGGTCCTCATACGGCCAGCAGTGAAGGACCACGTCTCTGATCCGTAAGTCATCACTGGCAACACGCACTGGTTGTACACTTTAGTTTTCAGAGATTGAGGTATACCTGACGACAAGATGTGTCGTAATTTCCCGAACGTTTTTTGTCGAACCGTCGGGGCTCGACCAGGTCCACTTCCTGTGCGGCCGCTTCTGGCAATAATATTTAAAAAAAGCAATCGTCAAAAAAATTCAATAATTTAAGTGGGTTATTCTTTTTAAATGTTATGCATAAATAAATCATCTTTTTTCAAATCTATGAGAAATATTCCTCCATAAATTGCATTTATATTCTGCGGTGTCGTAAGGCGGGCTTTTTAACCTTCAAGAGTCATAAAAAGGTAAGTTACTATTATTGCCTTTACGTGAGAGCAATGTGAGTAGGAATAATACGCGTGACTCTGGAAAATGCGGTTACAAACGAACTTACAGTCACAGCAGTTGGCTACTGTAGCCCATGAACACCTGCAACCATCTTCAATCAAAGAAGATAACACATCCGTTGTCACATCTGAGGACTAAGATGAAATGCCTCTCAGTCCACAACTATACAGCTTCTATATACACTTAAGACCGGAACATAACAGACCGTGCACTGCTGACGGCAGAAATAGGTAAGAGGCTGGTACCTAGCAAGCCGAACAACTTTTTTTATAGGATAAGGGTGACAAGCGAGCACACAGTCCACCTGATGGTTAGTGATTATTGATAGTCTTCGTATTCACCACTATCCGATAGCGCTCTCATTCTGCTAAGGCCTACCATCAATTCATTAAGTTTAAGCGCCAGTAGCCTGATGGTTGAAGTCAGCCATTCGACTACTATCATGAGGCTCTAACACAAGCATTTTAAGGTTACGTGGAGTGCTAAATGATAGTTTTGGTAATTTAATATATGCTATACAAATATATCTTTTTTAAACAAATGAACCTATTATTACTGCTGTGACTGCAGGGCACCAACCGCTGAGTTAAGTTTTAAAGTAACAAAAGCCTGTAGCACAGTCTGCTACCTATAATTTTGGTTGCAGGGATCCATGGACGCAATAGCTATATCACTGCAGTCGACCGAAAGTCCACTGTTGAACAAAGGAATGATAATAAATATAAAAAAGTATTATTATTCCATATTCAAAATGGAGATATTTGCCATGGTAGTTACGCTTGTTAAGCGGGTCGGCATCCGCAGTTTTTTTTAAAATTATAATTATTTAGTTGTTGAGCAGAAGATGCTGCAGCCTTGTCCTATTCCAGTTTTCTCCTGCCACCTCTCCGTTACGATAACGTGGTGTGATGGATTCTATCACTCTGCATCTTATATAGGTATTATCTTTATAATATATTAATCTTATATAATAAACTAAAATGTCGATTATCAAAAAAAGAATAAGTAAATAAAATATACGTATAATACGCAGTGGCCGCGGTAATTCTGCGCTTGCCGCCAATTTCACAATACGCTAGAAGTCGGGATTCAATCCCCACCGGCATCAATATAATTGTTAATTGCAATTTTAGATGCTGTTTACTACAAACCCTGCGGTGCAGGAAACATCGTAGGGAAACCTGCTTCATAAGAAAAGTGAAGGGCGACCCACTGAGATGTTATGTTAATAACCGTTTACTTTAACTTCTCATAAACGGATAAAAATTAATGAAGAAATTCTTCACCATTACCGGTTTCTTATGTCGTAGTAAACGTGTTCTTTTCTTAGGAGTTATGCAAATACACCTTATCAATTTCCAGCTGACGTTAACTTTCCAAGCTTAAAGTTTCGAAGTAAATACACGTAAGCGTGTTTAACATAACTGTTGCGATCTTTGAATATACAACTCAAATAATAGCACTGATTCGACGTATGTGACGCTTCGGCTGACCTTATACGTTCCTTTCACTTTATTAAACTAATTTATACGAATGCTTTAACATTTAATTTTATATTTTAGAAATTGTTGTAACTAGTATAAAGAAAGTAATGCTTTGATGTTTTGGCCTCGTAGAAATAATGAACGAGAAAAGTGTGAGAAAGCAAATTCATGTTGCGGAAGTGAACGGCAGAGTCGGCAAGGGACACCCTAGACGAAAGATTATCGAACTAATTGGCGATATATTGAAGATGGCCTAGATCAAGAGTACCCTTAATCTACGAGCAGGTATGCGTGTGTCAGGTGTGTCAGGATATTTCGTCCGTAGTCTCTGCCTACCCCTCTGTGTGACAGGCGTGAGTGTTTATGTTTATGTTTACTTTTATAAATCTTAAGTGATAAAGTCACTCTAAAGCTGAAGTAAGTCTGCACTGTGATGAGATTATTTTTATTTAATAGACTTCGAAAACATGTATGATGACGTCGTTTGTACAAAATTATTGATACCACTTGTTTAAATGTCCCACTGCATTTCTTGCTGATTCTTCCCAGGACACAGATATTTACACTTTCAATGGTAACTTAAACATAAGAATGACTTTTAATAAGTACTATTTATAACACGTTATAATAACACGTAAAACCTGATGCGAACTACTATTTGGCGACAAAAGTAGGTAAATGGGGCTGCCCAGGTGGACTCTAGAGTAGAGAGTGACGACTACCACCTAGCAAAACATTATCTTTTCATTGTATACTTTTGGTGAATGTAGAATATAACGCTTATGCCTCATAGTATTAAGAATCAGTAAAAATTGAACGTAATGTAACTCTAAGACCTAGTTTTGTTCAAAGCTTATATCCACCGCTTGTTGAATTGTATTTCTCTCTCACTCTCTTTATGTCATCTTTACGTATGAGAGCACGTTGATTAGCAAGGCAAGAGCCCTGAGTTCTCAATAAGGATGGTTTCACACTTCACTGCTATCCACCCTAAATGTTAATATTTAATCTCAAAAGAAACTTCAATATTTTACGGTGTTTTTTTAAATAATATTAAGCACAGGGACTTTAATAAAGCTTGAACTCGATTATGTAATAATGGTATATCCAAAAAGTTCAGCATTTTACAATTTTTGTGTTTTAATATTGAGTTAACTTTTAATTAAATATTTTTATATATCATATTTAATAAGGCCACAGATATGTTATTACTACTTAAAGTACCAACTTTTTTTCATTTATGTTCCTCAGTATGTAAGTGTATACTCTTTTGGGAAATAAATTTCTTTAACAACAAAAACGATATTTAAAAATATTAAGTGCGCACATATTTTTTTTTTGTTTTTCTTCTTTATTATATTTTCTTTAGTATTTAGTTTTTCCTCGGCCAGTAAGTGCGTAAGCCTTATTGTCGCTAAAAGGGGTTATGTTATCTACACCAAAGGTACTCCACCTGTGTATAAACCGAAATGCATGCTCTACACTTGCCTTACAAAACACAGAAACATTAGGCTGCTCTCTACGCTAGTATTTTGTGAGATCGTAATTATTCCGCGGTCGAGCTGACCCATTCGTACAACAACCTTAATAAAGTTCCAGCATGGCTCTTCCACGGATGTAATATACTATCAATACAATAAGTACCAGATATACCGCCTACGCTTTCGCTTGTCATCGATCTGAACATTTTACGTCTGGTGTAAACGAGATTGTATACCGCCATATGTCGGAAAGTAGAAAGCTTTAAGATTTTTCATACAATTCCCATGGTAGTCTCCAATGGCACCCATGACGACATAGACGAAATGGATCAAATGGGATAAAATGGTGGATTTTTTATCACGCTACTGAAAGATTAAAGTTTTAATTGTCATTAGTTTTTACAAGTTCTTTCATTTTTATCATCTAATTAAATCCCCCGTATTTACTTTACTTGGCTTGACGTAAATTATATTTCACAGAATAGAATAAGCTAATGTCTCTACCACAAAGCTCATTCAAACCATGACAAAAAATTCTGTTCTTCTATACTTTTATTCAGGCTTGTTAGAACTTTGCATTGTCAATAAAGGGTGAAACTTCCTTCCTATAGACACTAATTACAAATTAAATAATTATAACTTTCAACAAACAGTACAAACCGACTTCAAATTGTTAAAAAAGGGAGTTATTTATTTTCTACCCTTAGGGTTGGAATTTTTTCTCCAAATTTGTTTGTATAGATACGGTGACAAACGGGCACACAGTCCACCTGATGGAAAATTGTTGCTATGGCCCATAGACGTCCACATGTATCCTCGATGACGAACAAAATGCAGATGCGTTGTCACCCGTGAGCACTAAGATAGAATGCCTCGTTTCCAGTAAAAATGGTCTTCGGTTCTCTACACTCACCATACGAAAGACACAGCAGCGTTTTATTTTAAGCTGTTATAATGTAAGAGCGCGGTCCTTCCCGGTAGAGCCGACCCATTCGTGCTACAACCATACCAGTAGTACAGTTACAGCATGGCTCTACCAGATTATAAAAATATATATGGGACCACTCTTGAAGTATAAATTATTTAATAAAAAATAGTCATCAAAATTGGTTAACAATCTGCGAAGATGTCGCGTGACATACACACAAAAACTTACACTCGATTTGAGAACCTCCTCCTTTTTGGAAGTCGGTTAATAAAACAAATTCAACAGATTTTGTCGCGTTTAATTTCAACCTACGTTTTTAAATACATTCATATATACATTTAAACAATAATAAATCGTTATGTGATGTTAACAACCATTTACCTGATATCTACAATAAAAAGTCCTCCAGTGTTGTAAATTTGAAATAGTACTTAAGAAAATGCTTATTGTAAAAACATACAGTTTGAATGAATTTTTAAATGATAAATTATAAATTAATTTTAATTATTTGACAATTTTCTTTATTTCTATTTACATATTAATATAATTGACGAATGATCAGTTGACATATAATATTTATTGAAATTAAATTTTAAAATAAATATGTGCGTATTATTTAGTCTGACATTTTATAATTTATATATTGTGTACTATAAATACTGTAGTTTGGATAAAATGAAAATGAATTCCATATTAATTAAAATTTAAACTCTGTTTTAATATGCTACGCCCATACAAGGTGTCACATGTTTATACTTTGTGAAATGCAATAAAGAATTCCGTCATATTTTAATTAATGCAGCTCGCCTACGCTCGAGTGCTCGCACTGCACCTACACAATGGATCAAGAAGAAAGTTGTTCAAAACGACTATAAATCAATAGCACGCTACAGACTATAAACTATTTTCTAACGCGCTATTAAATACGCTATGTTATATAGCGCGCTATTTATAAGAAAGCGTGTAGGAGGCCTGCAAGCGCGTTAAGTTTTGCAGCACGCTATATCTCGTAGCACGTTACATTACATGTCGTTCATTGGATAGACCGCGTGCTAATATAAGAACATTATTTCGTAATAAGTCGCATTTTAGTCTAAAATAAAATAAAGCGGTAAAGAAAAACCAATGAACGCTTTTTTATACTTTTCAGGCTTACGACTTTCTATAATCCTAAAAATATTTTAAGGCATGTACTTTTTAAAATGAAATAAAATTAATTATTTTTTATTATAATTAATATTGACGTTATTTTAATCTTAATATAAATTATAAATCAAATAAAGGCGTATTCGATACATAATATATGAACATGGACATTTATATGGTGTAAATCTTAATATATTTATTGTCTTTATCTTTTTATACATATAATTCTTTTGTCCGTGTGAACACGTGACTGAACTCCTCCTAAGACTTCTCATCACCGGCTATGACAATCAGTTGATGATTAAAAAATTAAAAAAGCTTGAAATATCGTAAATTATCTGTGAATTCTTTACATATTGGTGTTATTATTCGTATTCAAATACGTACTTTACGAACCGGCTGGACCAATTTTGATGTATTTTTTGTGTTTGATTGAGTTCCTAGATAGTTTAGATCCACAACTGGACAAGGTAGGTGGTGCAGTAGTCTAGATCCAGAAATCACTTGTGCGTAACTATGGCATATCTATAGTATTAAATATAATCCTGTTCAATAATGTTAAAATATTTGGTGTTTTTGTAAATACTTCTTACAAAATATCGTATCCGATTTAAACAAGAAAATATTAGACTGAACATTTAAAGCAATAGAACGTCTGCAGAGTCTCATTTATTTTCCTGGATTGCAAAGATCGTGTCCGGAATGTAAAAGGTGTCAATGAATTACTTAATTGTTTCAACTTCGTAAAGAAAAGAAAAAGCTGAGAAATTCAAATATAAAAGGCGAATTTAGCGGCGGTATTCCGAAATATCATCAAGTTATTCTTTCCCCATCTGAGAAGACTAAGGAATATCACAATCCCAATATAGTTTAAATGGTTATATTCTATCATGAGTGCGGGCTTTGCTGTGTACCGGCCTCAAGGATATAGAGAAGCAGTATGATTACTAGTTGTAAAGCATTCTATCTAAATGTAATACGTAGTAAAACCACACTGCAGCTATATTATGGTTGTAGTACGAATGAGTCTACTCGACCAGGGAAGGACCACGTTCTCACAGAATACCGGCGTAAAATAGCAGATTTAAGAATGGCTCACGCTAGACCAAGTCGGGTCCGAGCCGAGTGTCGACCGTAGCACGGTCACAGAGCCGATCCCATGATCGCAATTACCGATATGCCATGATGCAGTATTCTCGTCCGAGCAAATATAGTATTGTAACTAGACTACAATCAATTTGACCATCTGGAATTAGTGGCTATTGCGATCGCTCTGGACGATGAAGAATCTGATAAATCTTCAACTACAAGCCGGGACCGAGTTGCCGAGCGTTGTCCGTTGCTCGACCGTTACTCAGTTGCCGCTCGGTATAGCGTGAGTGTGTCCATACAAAATATATGTAATATTAGTTGACCGTGCTACTGCCGACACGTCTGCGACTGCGTGAGTCATCTTTTATGCTGCTGTTTTTCTTATGACGAATGTAGAGAACCGTAGATCCGTTTTAATTGAATCGAGGCATTCCGTCTTAGTCCTCACGGGCGACAACGCATCTGCATTTTGATTTCTAATCAAGGATAAATGTAGATGTCTATGGGCCACAACATCCACTTACCATCAGGTGGACTGTGTGCACGTTTGTCACCCTTATTCTATAAAAAATCTCAGAGGTGACAACTCTTCATCGTTTGAAGTTGTTGCAGGTGTCCCTGGGCTGCAGTTACCACTTACCCATCAGCTAGATTGTAGGTTCGTTTCTCACTTCAATTGTTTAAAAAAAAACTCTCCATCCTTCTACCCTTCCATTACAGTATATAAAAGCTAACATAGCCCTTTCCCATAGAGTGCCTCGTAAGGGGGGATTTTGCCATAGTTGGCACGCCCGGGGTTGGCAAACAATTTAATAAAACTAAAATATGCGGATTTTATTGCGTTTAATTAATTTATTTTAACTTATTTTTAATTCCCGATTTTTCGGATACTTTAGAGCACCCATGGTCATGGGGGGACTGAGATGTTTGACCTCCTAATGTCATAGTTAGCCCGGCTAACTTAAGTTTTTAAATATTAATTTTTGGTCCGATCTATGCAGAACGGGCTCACAGTATCTTAAAGTCTTGCAGTGGTATGCTTTGGTTTGGATTTAATTTTGGATTCCAAGCAGATGGCAGCTCCCATCCATCTCTATTGAAATTAGTATGTTTTTAATTTCAATAGCGTCGCGTATCATCCCTGGTAGGAATTGGTGTTCTTTTGCGAGGATTTGTGGTTTATCAAATCTTTTGTAATGGTGGGGACGATCTTGAACATGTTCAAAAACTGCAGACTTCCCGGAGCGCCGGTGCTATAGATGACGTGAAGCATGTTCTAGCACGCGGGTTTTTGTAGATCTTTTTGTTCGACCTATGTAAGAGAGAACATATTCAGAATCTAGCTTGTACACTCCTGCATCTTGTAGAGGAATATTACACTTGATGGATGGTAAAAATTTCCTTATCTTCTTCGCCAGATTGTAGAATATTTTAATGGAAGATTTAGCCAACATTGTCTGTGACTCCTCCGACATATGGTAGTACAGCAGGCACACGCTCGACTATGGCCGGCTTCACTCGGTCACTGTGACGTAGGCGAAGCATGTTGTCTTGCAATACTTGCTTGACGGGCTGAAGCTCGGCGGTGAGATGTTTTCTGTCACAGATCCCTCGTGCTCTCTGAAACAAATATTTGTGAGATTCACCATTTAAATATCGGTTTGTATGGGTGTTTTTCAAATACACATTGTGAATAACGGTGTTATGAGGATTTTGAATGAATAAAACATCTAGGAAAGCTCAAGAATTATTTGCCTCTAACTCCATTGTGAATTTCAGTTTAGAGTTTATGTAGTTAAGGTGGTCTAAAAGTGCAGTGACTTTGTCAGATAGTCAAGTTGTGAAAGTGTCATCTACGTACCACTTGTAGAATCTTGGATTTACAGGAGCAGTAGGAAGGGCTTTCTCATTAAATATCTCCATGAGTATGTTGGCGACTATGGGAGATACAGGTGAGCCCATTGCCACATCATCTACTTGCTTGTAGAACTCTTACTTCCACAATAGATAGCCAGCTATGAGGCAGTGTTTGAATATAACTGCATATTCTGCAGGCATGTTGTTATCTTCTAGCTTCCTAGTTATAATTGTGATGCAGTCTTTAATAGGTAAGCATGTGAATAGTGATTGAATATCAAAATTTTAATTAATAATAGCCTTTTTACCGAACGTCAAACAAGTGTATGCGCAAGCACAGGTGCACTTTCTACGCCGTCACTCTTAAAGTACGATGGGACTGTAATCTGCACGACTGGATAGAGATCAGGCGCAGGACCAAAGGCTTTACGTGCTTTCCGAAGCACGGGGATTAAACGCCGTCAACTTACTGAATGAAAAACTTAATAACTGACTTTGGTCCGACCCGGGATTCTTACCCGGGACCTCATGACCAGCAGTCAATATTGTTAGAAGCATCTATTAATAGATCAACTTTATAATTTAGGACGAAAATAATAATTTTGTTACTTGTAAATATGTATACCATTGGCTTCTACTATGTTCACATATTACACCCTATTGTTACTATCGTTAAAAAAGCTAACCGCTATATTGTATACTCAAATAAACTTGGCAAAACAATAATGCGGGCACAGATCGTAGATCAACACGACCGTGTACAGACCATAACATTTCCGTCACAGCCTATCGAAAGTTCACTTCTGAAAATAGTCCTTCCATATAGATTGTCTTATTAAAGGGATATTTTCCACAGTTGGCACGCTTGGCAAGAGGGTTGGCAACCGTGGTTTTTGATATTTAGTTGTTATTAGATAGACGCTGCTACCCATCTCCTGGTATATTTCCATCTGTCGCTTGTGACACCTAAAAGATGAAAAGGTAGTGGATACTCTGTATGGATGATAATATCACCTGGGAATTAAGTGATCGATACCAAGCTATTTCTAATTTGTTTTGTGTAGTTAATTGTAGAACATAATATTATAAGATTGTAAGCTGTTCTTTATTCAAAAATATTATAAAATAAATTAATAATTATTTTTCAAATCTGCGGTAAGTTAAATATATAAATCGCTATCAATAAGTATTATTAAGAATCTATATTAATTTTTTTATAACATTGGCTGACAAACGAGCACACAGTTTACCTGATGGTAGGTGATGCTGTGGTCCATGACAACGATCCATGTTAGATTTGTTCTGTAGGCAAACAATAAATTTGGGAATGTATTCCAATCTAAATTAAATGGGACTTTTAAATAAAGCGAATAGCTTTGGTACGGAGAATTGGAAATATGTTCAAAATTATGCAAATTAAACACAAAAACGAGGGGGTGATCAAATAGCTCAATTATGTGTAATCCGTCACGGAGGTCTCTTGCATCGATATTAGTTGAGAATTTATTTAAAAAAAAACCTTTTGCAGTGTTGTTCCTCACATATAAAAAAATATAATGAAAACTTGTATTAGTGTTTTAACCTAGTAGAAACATATCTTAGACTTTGATAGCCACGCTGCAGCAGTGTAAGTTGTCCGACCGGGGAATGTGCACGCTCGCACAGAACACTAGTGTGCAATAGAATTATGCTGCTGTGTATCGTACGTACGCTGAGTGACGAGTTTTTCTGACCACAAACGTCATAACTGTGAAAATTTGAACTGAATTAAATTAATAAAAATGAATTCAAGTAAACTGACTTGCTGTTTATCGAATCCGTACGAGTTATATATTAAGTAATATTTTAATGGTAAATTCATATGCGGTAGAGCTATGCTGCAGCTGCATTGTGGTTGTAGCACGAACTGGTCGGCTCAACCGGGGAAGGACCACGCTCTCACAGCGTGGAAACGAGACATTACGTCTTAGTCCTCAGGGGTGACAACACATCTACATTTTGATTCTTAATCGAGGATAGATGTGGATATCTATGGATCACACAGCGTCCAATTATCATCAGGTGGACTATGTTCTCGTTTGCTACCCTTTTCCTATAAAAATAAGAATTGAAGCCGTTTTGTTGATATGGGTTGGGTAGGTCTATCGGTTTCATCAGAATAAGTAGAATGTACATAAGCTGTCCGGCTTCAGGCACAATAAGTAGAATGTACATAAGCTGTCCGGCTTCAGGCACAATAAGTAGAATGTACATAAGCTGTCCGGCTTCAGGCACAATAAGTAGAATGTACATAAGCTGTCCGGCTTCAGGCACAATAAGTAGAATGTACATAAGCTGTCCGGCTTCAGGCACAATAAGTAGAATGTACATAAGCTGTCCGGCTTCAGGCACAATAAGTAGAATGTACATAAGCTGTCCGGCTTCAGGCACAATAAGTAGAATGTACATAAGCTGTCCGACTTCAGGCACAATAAGTAGAATGTACGTAAGCTGTCCGACTTCAGGCACAATAAGTAGAATGTACGTAAGCTGTCCGACTTCAGGCACAATAAGTAGAATGTACGTAAGCTGTCCGACTTCAAGCCCAGTAAGGATGGTTGCAACAATCACATATTCTCTTGTTTTTTTTTTTTGTTGAAAGTCTCTGAGTGCACTACATTTCTCTCCCCCCATACATTACCTACTGAAGGGGATTTTTGCCATATATGACACGTTTGGAAGGTGGGTTGGAACCGCAGTATTTTATTGGGTTGTTATTTATTTATTTTATTAAAGATAACCAACAAGACATACTTTAATTTATATGTTACAATATTTCTATTCTATAACTAAGAACTAAATGTTGTGTTAATACTAGGTTACCACGACGTGCATCGTGGGCGAGCTACTGTTACTTATTTATAAACAATTTGTAATCAAATATGTTAATGAAATAATATAATTTTAATAAAAATATATAATATATAATTCTGTTACACCATAAAAAGTAGTAATATCAGGAAGATGCTACCCATTTCCTGTTTTAGTTTCACCCTATCGCCTCTTACGAAGTGTTATGTGCTTATGGATTCTATTACGAAGTGCGGAAGTTTAATATGTTCTCTTAAAATTCTTAAAAATCTTTGTGAAATTTTATTTCTTCAAGAGGGCGGAAAGAGTGAACAGCTGGCGGGGAGACTCTGGCGGCGAGTATTATTTGCTTTTAATTTGTGCAACTCATTTCCTATTCATTAATCTTCCTCTTGACTTGTTGAATATTTCTGATAATTTAAGTTGCCATATTTCAACACAATAACCTTTTATGTTTTCTTTTCTAAAATATCAGTTTTTCAGTAATTTTTTCGTTTTTTTTAAGCTATTGCATAGCTTCTATCGCGGGCCTTGAGCGCGGGGATCGAATCAAGAAATTCCGTAACGAAAAAACCTCACGCTCCCCACTCCGACGGGCACGGAGGTGTCGCGTTGAAAGCCGTGCATCGTCTAACGTCGTTTTAATTCGGCAGACTTCGGCACAGTGTTTGTGTGCGTGTACACTAGCTGCTAACTCAATGATAAAAATTCCTGAATAACCTACATGTATTGTAGGATGTTAAGAATATTTTAAACAATATTAACTTTTCATTTATTCAATAAGAGAAAAAAAAATTGTTTTCTTATCGGTCACCACGCTCAAAAAGTGTAACTTGATTTAATATCAAAGACTTAACTGCATAAATAAAATAAATAAATAATTATAATTGCATAAGTTGATAAAAAATGCTATGCAATAGCTTTACCGCGGCAGTCACCGAGTGCCACACGTAATCTTTTTTCTCCTTTTTATTGCATTTTGACAAAAGAACATACAAAACATAATGTACTCTTTTATAGAATAAAGGTAACAATCGAGTACTAAATTCACCTGATGGTAAGTGGATGCTGTGACCCGTAGATATCTAGATACATCTGTTCTCGATTACGAATCAAATGCACATGCGTTGTCACCCCTTAGGACTAAGATAAAATGCCTCATCTCCAGTAAAAAGTCCTCAGGTCAGTCTTCGGTCCTCTACACTCACCATAAGTAACATAAAAAAGTAAACAAGCATTGAGCTGCTATTGGACATTGGTGTTTTGTGAGAGCGTGGTCCTAACCCAGTTAAGCCTACCCTTTCTTGCCACAAGTAATATAGCTGCAGCGTAGCTCTGCAACGTCGCGTCGAGACTATTCATTAGTTGATTCGTTAGTCCACTGCTGAACATGAACCTCTACCATTGTAGGGAAGGGAGGATTTTTCTTAATCGTCACGTTACGTACGACGTTAAATATCCAGACCCGCCACGGCTACGGCGTGTGAGACGTTTGATACTGCATTAATTTACATGTCGATTGTGATGACTAATTCCGGGTTTCTATATTAAAACACGATTCGTTTTATATGAGCCGTTTCGCAGTAAAGGAAATGCATGAAAACTCTTTGTTGAAAACTAAATACATGTTCAACTGTTTATGAGTATAAGTTTATTCATTTTAAGTCATCATTAGCTGCTGAAAATAGTTTGTAATATAAACTTCCTTATATACACCTCGTATGTAACAAAATCGTTGTAACAAAAACGATCGTTGCGAAGAACGAATCGTTTCTTGAATAATCGGGCGTAAGCCAACTCCTCACTACAGCAGCAGAAGCCCATGTCCAGCTGAGAACGTTTACAGAACGATGAGGAATTATTTGTTATTTATTTCTTAAAAAAGTTACCTTCTCACTAGGATTTTCTACTATCACTTGGAAGCAGTTAACATACATAAGTTTCACAAGGAGAAGCATCCAAACATGGAACACTTAGGCCATAGACCATGACGCAAGACCGTAGTGGCGGTGCAAGAATACCCACTACCCCATATCATCCCGTGAGTGTCGTGAGAGGCGACAGCGGGAAACAAATCAGGAGATGGGCAGCAGTGTCTTTTTATAACGACTAAAAATAAAAGAAACTTCGGTTGCCAACCTGTTTGCCAAACGTGGCGACTGTGCCAAATATCCCCTGTATGTGGCAATGTACGGGAAGACATATTTTCAAAAGTGGACTTTAATAGGCTGTAACGGAAACGGAAACGGAATACAAATACCTTTTCCGTGCGGGATTTGAATCCGCAGCCCTCAGCACTGCAACTCGTTGCTAAACCGCTGCGCCACGTAGCCGTTAACGAATAATGGAGAACTTCGCTAGCAAGAAGATCTTAGCTAATTTTCGCATCTGTAATTAAAAGCAATCTAATGCACATAGTGCACTTTAGTTTTAACCCACGACGTAAACGGAGGTATGTTATAAGTTTAACGTGATTGTGTATTTTTGTTTGAAAGGTGACTTTATGGAGAGTATCCTTAACTATGTTTAAATAAAATATTTTTGTTTGAAGATCCATCGGTTCTTTTTATTAATTTATAATAATTGCTTTAATTTAATTTAACGTACTTCTTGAATAATTTTTTATTCAATATAAATTACACGTGTGTTAAAGTAATTTTTTACTTTACCACTGGTTCGCAAAAAAACCTCTGTCCTAGGAAGAACCAGCAAGAAAACCAGCGGCACTTTTTTTTAAATAAATTTTACAATGTCAAGGGTCACAAAATATTTACAATATTTATTTTAGAAACAGCTTGGAAGCGACCACCTCATTCCCAGGGGTTATTATTAACCATGTGTTCATTTATATTATAATAAACATTTTTAAAAGGTTTTTGTGAAAGTATACAATAAGAATTGTTGTACAAACTATTTACAACATTTATTTTTGAAATTACATGAAAGCGACTATCTCAGTTACATTTGCAATCTTACCAACAGTTATTATTTAATAAAATATTTAAACTTGGTAATAGAAGACCTTGTATATTTTTGGGACTCTAAAACTATAGAATTATATTTGGTAACCAAGAGAATTACATTTGGGTCACGATTTGTGAAGATGACCTTTGAACACGCCTTCTACCACGCCTTCTAGTCAGTTTCAGCCGCAATCAAACATGTAAGGACGTCTCTCATACTATATAGGTTTTTTTTTATATCGTTATTGTTTAAGTTTCGTAGAATTTCAAGTAAATACATAGAGTATTGTGGTGTTTTGTGTGACTAGTATATAAGACAGTTCTTTCTTTAATGCATAGTGGCATAGTGTTGTGTGTACCAGCGTTCTCGCTTCTAATATACCACGATCTATACCGGCAGTTTAACGGAACGATTATGTTAATTGTGATCATTATATTTGCTTACTTAGTCGTGGAACTTCGGATTTAAACCAAACTGGTGTAGTTTCGAGGGAAGTTGGTTTAGTTCATTAAATAAGATATACAACATATTTTATTGCGTGTTATAACTTTGTCATATCCTGCGCGTAATTTATTTTATAACCATGAACATTTGATGATCATGATAACTCTTCAGAAACCTACTACTGGCCCCGCGTTCCATCCTATATTTTATCATATACCTGGGTATAATGTAAATTTGTAACAAACCAAATCGTCGTAACCTTTATTGCCCTTCACAAATCCACTTCTAAACACAGACCTTCCTTATCAGGTCGTCACTTCATGTAGTAGGCAACCTACATGTGATGTATATCTATATATTCTATACAGCTTCTCAAGTCCTCTGCTGAACACATGTATCTTCCATAGATTTCTTCATATGGGGGATATTTGCCATATTTTCCACTCTTGCCGGGTGACTTAGCAACCCCAGTATTTTATTATTTTGAGCGGGAAAGTGTGATGATTTCTGTTTCCTTGTGTCAATCCTTACGAAACCCACTGAAATACGCAAAACCTGGCTGCGTGTGTTTTAATATATAATTATCGTTATTCGCGCTCGCCGTTAATCTCGCAGTACGCGAGCGATCCGGGTTCGACCCCGCCGACACCAATGCAAATGTTATTTGCAATTTTAAGCGCTGATTTACCACGTGCTCGGTGGTGGAGGAAAACATTGTGAGGAAAACTGCATGTCTGAGAAATAAGAAAAAATATATTTCGAAGACATGTGAAGTTCGCCAACACGCATGTATGCATGCACCCATGTACGGGGCAGCGCTGCGGATACTTCCTGGGCCTAAAACCTCTTTCAGTAAAAAGAGGACGTCTGTGCCCAGCAGTGAGACGTATATAGGCTGTAACTTTTACTTTTTAATTTTTATAATAAAATTACAAATTATTTTATTAAAAGAATCATCTAAATCGTTTTACAATTGTCAAACATAATGCTTTAATACAAAACAAAAACATGTGCTCTAATTGAAAAACTTCTTTTAATAAAGTCGGCTAATAAGGTGACGTCACATTCTTTTTGATTTCGCGTATCATTGTACAATACATGTAAATAATCCTCACTCACCAGCTCTCTACAAGGGACACACGGAGCGGAAAAATATCTATGAATAAAATATCAATTATATTTAAATTTTACGACGTATTCGCAACGCTAGTTGTGGACTCTCAATATATAAAAGCTGATTTATATGTATCCCAGGCGAATTATACAGAGAACATACAGAAATGCATACATACACAGCACACAGTCCACCTGATGGTAATTGGAAGCTGTAGCCCATAGACAACAGTAGTGACGTAGCAGTAGCACTATGTTTCTTTTTAAATACGAGTGCTGTTTACGATCATAATTATTCTAATTACTAAACTACTGTATTCACGTTAAGAGGTTTAGGTGAAGAAAACTTCGGGAGTAAACCGGATATTTCCTTGGCCTAAAACCCTCTCAGATATAAGACGAGGCCTGTGGGTCGTATATATAGGCTGTTACTTTAGCTTTTTTAATTTTAAATGAAAAACTGCCGTTGCTTACCCGCCTGCCAAGAGTGGCAACTGTGGCGTCGCTGTCGTCGCGCCGCAAGCGAAACATACCGAAGCTTGAATCACGCTATCAAAATTCCGAATCATAAATAGTATATATAGAACAGCTCCGATCTGTCACACGGAGCGTTAGCCGCTCCCCGGGCAGAACACCTTGCCCGGCGGGAGATCTCCCTTTTCCTTCCATCGGCCACAGTGGGGTCCCGTAGCATGTAGAATGGCGTTGTAGTGCTGGTGTGCCATGATGTTTGCTTCGGAGTGAGTTTAGCCATGCAGGATCGTAGACGTGTTACGTACTCTGTGATGTCTTCCGTGGTGTAGTCGTCTATTGGAGATAGCTATTGGCCTGGTAAGCTGAGAGTTTGACCATATACCAATTCAGCAGACGTAGCTTTTAGATCCTCTTTCCATGAGTTGCGCATGCCCAAGGGAACCAGTGGAAGGGCTTCCGTCCACTACGATGATATGTGGCACATGATCGCCGCTATGAGTTGACGATGAAGTCGCTCGATGATACCATTCGCAGCTGGGTGATAGGCGGTTGTGCGTAAATGATGCCCACCAACCAACTTGGTGAGAGCTTCGAAGAGGTGGCTCTCGAATTGGCGACCACGGTCTGTAGTCACCAGTGCAGGACAGCCGAATCGGGGTATCCAGCCGGACACCAGAGTAGCTGCGCAGGTTTCCACCGTGATGTCCATCATGGGGTATGCCTCAGGCCATCGCGTGAAACGGTCGATGACGGTAAGGCAATATCTGTAACCAGAAGACAGAATTAGGGGCCCTACGATGTCGAGGTGGGTATGGGAAAACCTCGACGAGGGAATGAGGAAAAATGAAAGCGGGGATATGGTATGATGGGTAATTTTGTTTTTTTGGCATGACAAGCATTGTCGAGACCACTCTCTACAATCTTTACGTATCCCTAGCCATACGTAAATTTGTGAGACCAATCCAATCAAAAATCCGTAAAGAAAGTAAACGGGGTCTATTTAATTAAGATCGCCATCTGCAGATCTGTTGGACACGCGTTAATTGGAATGACGCAAGGCGAATAATATTAATAAATTTGCTATGTCTTTAATCTGCTCCGTTATAAATTTTGTTCATTGGTTGCGTAGGAAATAAAGATTTAAGGAAAGTTCGTCACAGGTTAAAGTAGAATGGAATATTTTCTGCAATACAAATAATAAAAATACTTATTGAAAGTCACTTTTGCTTTTACAACTGGTTCGGAAAATAACTCTGTCCTAGGAAGGACTAGCAAGTAGCTCAGCGGGAGTTTTTTTTTTCAGTATAATATGTTAATTTCAGTATAATATCCTCTACAATTTAAAATGAAAACATATAAAAGCAACATTATAGTGACCACCTTTCTCTTTCTTTTAATTCTTTGATAGATTTTGATAGACATAACATAGAGCCATGCTAACGCTACAGATATAATATAGTTGTCGCACGAATGGATCGGCTCGATTCGGGAAGGACCACGCTTTCACAGAGTACTAGAGTAAAATAGTAGCTTAATATTGTTGGGTTTCGTATAGTGGATGTAGAGAATTGGACTTTAACTGCAAACGAGGCATTCCACCCAAGTTCTCAGAGGTGATAATGTGTCTGCATTTTGATTTTGAATCAAGGAGAATACGGATGGCATCGAATACAACATGTTACCCCATTACACTGATTGTATTTGTATTATAAAAAGGCTATGTTACAACCTATGGAAAGAATATTTCGATTTACGTTCAAAAGAAAAGGGTATTTGGTACAAGACGGTACAGTCACATCCGCCTAAAATACCATGGATTGATAACCATAAGCTATCGCGACAGGATGCAGTAGTAATAATGAGGCTGCGTACTAGACACATTCCGTCAAGAAAGTTTGCATTCCTTATGAAAAAGGTCCAGTCACCGAACTGTGATCAATGCGGTGTTCCAGACGACCTAATGCATGTCTTGATGGATTGTGCCCACAACGCTGCCTTTCGTAATGAGAAATGCCACCACATTTTAAAAGATTTCGCTGATGATGAATTTTAGCTAAGCCACATTCTGACGATATAAAAATATTAGTCAAGCTTTACAAGGTGAAGTTCTCGGATCGATCACTCACTTCTCAATGTGATTGATCTGGGAACTTTTCATTTTGCTTTTTTGTAACTAATTGCATATCTTCTTCAACTTTCTGTAATTAATTATTGATTTGAGAACTTTATAATGTAATAAGTTTAAGTATACCTTATGTAATTGTTTTTTTTTGGTGATGAATTAACGGAGCGACATATTCATATTGTGAATAAGCTCATTAATAAAGAATTAAAAAAAAAATCAAGGAGAAATGTAGATGTCTATGGGTCACAGCATCCAGTTACAAACAAGCAGACTTAGCGCTCGTCTTTAACCCTTATTCTATAAAAAATATAATGTTAAACGACTCAAGTGAAATTGCTTGAGTAGAAATATAAAGAGTTACTTGTCTGAGTAAAATTCTGATTAGAGTATATTCCTTTTCACTTGAATATATATCTCATTAACTTTGATAAATGCATTTTATTTTTTTTTCCATTTGATTCATTAATTCAAAGACCCGTCAAATATCACTGATGAATATGGTCCTTTGCCATAGATTGCTTATTAGTGGAGATATTTGCCATAGTTGATAGTAGTCAGTGGTTTCATTGAATTATTATCACGAAGATGCTGCTATCTATCTTCTAGTTCAGTTTCCACCAAAGACCTATTTTTTGCCGTCTCTCACGACACCCACAGGAGGACATGGTGTAATGAATTCTAAATATCCACACACTTAACACGAACATGTAAACTATAATACATAGATATCTGGAATTAGTTGTACCTGTAGTAGTACCTGGAAGTATATAGATGTGTTGTCAAATCCGAGGACTCATATGAAATGGCTTACATCATATAGTTATACTGATTCTCTATAACCTTCAGACGGCAACAAAGCAATGCAAGCACTGTTATTTGGTGAAAAAACAGGTAGGTATACCATCTAGCAAATTTTTAATCAATTCTATTCTAATCTTGTATCGTGAAAGCGTTTTACATAAACATAAACTGCACCATCACTCAACCATCCAGACCTGGCATAATTATTTATAATTCAAACAAACACTTGATCCTTGCGGGGTTGAACCCACGGACCGATTGTTCAGCCACGCTACGGAGCCACTAGAAAAAAGCCTTTTATCTTCAAACATTGCTGTCGGACATTGTTTAAGTGACAGGTGGTTATCAAACCCCCATTGAACAAAATAATCCAAATATTGAATACAAATGCAAAAAAAAACATGTGATTAAATGTATAAATAAACATTTTTACGTATACATTTTCTCAATACTATGGGCCAAAAGTCTGTAGAAAGTTACAGCCTGTATAACGTCCCACTGCTGGGCACAGGCCTTCCCTCATTTCTGAGAGAGTTTTAGGGCAAGGAAGTGTTACTCACGTCCAGTTACTCGTGTGCTGTTATATTTACAGCGAGCGTTAATCATCTGAGCTACCACGGCTCTCTCCAATAATAAAAATAACTTAAGGTGTTGAAACTTAAATAATAATGTAAATTGCTCCGTGGCGCAGTGGCTTAGCAACGAGTTTCTTACCTAACGTAAGACTTACCTGAATTAAGTTCAAGTAATAGTTTTATCAAGCGAACTTAAAGTAGGGTGCACATGTCTCTTAATTTCGTTAATTTCAAACGCTGTTTTTTTTTCAAAGTAAAAAGGCTAACTTTTTAAAGAAATTAAAAATGTCTATGACATAGATATTTTTAATTTCTGCCTTGATTTAACACATCCTATTCTTTCCTTTCGATTAAAAGTCACCCGGTATATTTCCAGGACAGCTGGGAAACCAGGCAAAGCCACTAAATATTAGATTAGCGTCTACGTAGATACATACATATCGCTATCTCTACATTTCTTTATCACTTATGTACGTTTGTTACCACATTACGTAGTATAGGATGGAAGAGAGGATGAGAAGTATAGAAAAAATATTAAGTTAAAAAATTCAAAACCCCTGAAAAAAAGAGCCGATAATCGTTAAACAACTGGACAGATTTTCTTGAAACATAGTTAATAATACTTTCGATTAAGACACCTTTCAAACGGAACACTTCATCAAAATCGGTTCATACGTTGAGGAGCTACGATGCCACAAACAGACACACAGATATACAGATTCACACTACATGCTTATAACACCCCTCTGTTTGCGTCGGGGGTTAAAAAAGCTGTTGCGACATGGTGTATTGATTTGAAAAATTTTGAAGTTGATACATAGAAGTACGATCAATATATTATTTGTAGAAATTAGAGTTTTATCCATCATCGCATACAAGCCTATCAAAAGTCCACCGCTGAAAGTTCTCCCTTATAGAGGCGGTATTTGCACCAACAGCCACGCTGCACAGGGTAACCGCAGTTTTAATTTTATTTTGAGTTGTCATCGGGAAGACGCTGCTGCCCGTCTCCTGTTTTTGTTTCCCTCTGTCGCCTCTAGCGACACCCACGGGATGATATGACTTTAATATTTATTTAAATACATATTAAAAGCTGGTATACAACGACGGTGAGTTTTAAACGATATTCATATACTGACATAATAATTTCAACCTAATTTCTAAACGTCAAAACCTGATGTGCCCTAAATCAGAACCATCTTTTGAATTCGGCATCCCTTTTTTAGCTTATCTATTCGTATATCAAAGCTGTATAGCTTCTGCAATACCCTTCTATAAGCTAGCAATTCCTTTCAGCTCCATACAGGCAAGAGTAAAAATCAAATGAAATGATAATTATTCATAAGTTACTAATGTCGCGACCATTTAAATGGTTATCAAAATCATCGTATGTGCGTTCACTTATTATACCTGTTTAATGGAAACATGCAGACATAATGTTTTGCACATCTATGGCTCAACTTTTTTGTAGTATATGGGTGACAAATGAGCACATAGTCGACTTGATGGTACGTGGGTGCTGTGACCTACAGACATCTTCAGTTAACCTCAATTAAGGAATCAAAATGCAGATATGTTGTCACCACTGAAGCCTTACATGGAATGCCTCGTTTCCAGTAAAAAGGGTCTGCGGTTCTTTACACTTACTCTGCGAAACACAGCAGCATAGAGTACGAGTATATATTTTGTGCTGGTGTTCTGTGAGAGCGTGGTCCTACCCCGGTCTAGCTGAACCACTCGTGCTACAACCACTATACGAGTATAGCGTCAGCATGGCTATAACACGTATAAAACCACGTTTCATTCAACTTTTTTTAGAATAAAATACTTAAAAATATGCAACGTTTTTCAATATTCAAGTATTAACATGATAATGATACGACTCAGTGGCACAGGGTTGAAATCCCCACACGGGACAACGTCATTTTTTTTTGAGTCATCATGTTTTATGTACTATCAAACTTTACGAAGCAAATTCACATGCCGTGGTTATTATAGCTTCGCTATTAAAATGAAATTTCAATCCTGACTTTGCTGGAAGGTTTCCAACTTGTCTACGCATTGAGCGTTTTCCGTCAAGACTTTCCCATTCTAAAATATATAATATACTCGCCCACCTATTCCATGACTCCAACATCTACATTGATATTTACCAAAACAAAATAATATACCCCACCTTAAGTGAAAGACCCAAAATCCTCCGAGATAACCACGATATTCCAATAGCGGGACACTTAGGCTCAACCCGCATGTATAACAGAATCCTACTAGAAGGGAATGAGAAGTGACATAGAAGACTATGTCAAGAAGTGTAAAGCCTGCCAAGAAAATAAAGCCCTCAGGAAAATAAACAAATCTCCTATGGAAATTACTACCACGTCCACTGCTCCCTTCCAACGTGTAGCTCTAAATATCGTAGGACCTCTACCCGAATCCGGACCCGCTAAGCTCCGATTACCTTACCTACCTACCGATACTCACCTTACAAGACGATTTAAAGAAATACTCCGTAGCATACCCTATTCGCAGCACGACAGCCGAAGAAACCAGTGACTGCCTCATTCATTTCATCTCCTTATTTGGAATATCAAAATCAATCCTCACGGACCAAGGGACCTAATTTCACTGCCGATCTTTTCAAAACTACATGTCAATTCCTAAAAATTAAACAGCTATGGTCCTCCTCTTATCATCCACAGACTTAAGGAGCTTTAGAACGTAGCCATTCCACTCTTAAAGAGTATCTAAAATCATTCGTCAATAAAAACCAAAATAATTGGCCCACCTACGTCTATGCCGGTATACTTACCTACAACACTACTCCACACACTACTACAAAATTCACCCCTTATGAGTTAATCTTTAGACAAAAACCCTATATTCCAAATTCAATATACGAGACGAGTTCCGGAATAACTTATTCCGACTACATTAAAATGTTACGACACAAATTTAAAAAATACACACGTGAGAAAGCTGTAGAAAACATTTTGAAATCTAAAGAGTCTTCTAAGTCATATTATGACTCTCACATAGGACTCCTCCTCAATATAAACCTGGTGACTATGTCTACCTAAAAAACCATTTAAGACAGGGAAAAGCACTTTCACCTGTCTGGAAAGGGGCCCTTCAAAATAATTCGTGTCCATAACAACCATACGGCCTCACTTTGAATCAACAGACGTCACGTAACTCATCACTTCGACGAATTCAAACCCGCCGAAGTGTCTAGGACAAATTAAAACGTAAATATACATACATTAGTCAATTAAATTATAAGATAATTTATATTAATTTATAAACAATTTTTTTTTTATTTACTATTACGAAATAACTTTTATTTACACCTTATTTATATATCGTTTCAGTGTCTCAACACAAGCGCAACCGGAAATGGTTCAGCCGCTTCCTTCTAGTTCCGGCATCTACTTTGATAAAATAGGGAAATTAAAAATAATAAGAGGTAAACTAGATGTTGTTAGCCACATAGACATTTCTTATATCGATTCCCACATGACTAACCTTAATGATGTCTTAAATACAGTAAAATTTTTTATGTCAACAATCAAATAATCTCTATTGCGATAACACTTTGTCCCCATTAACGACACGTTTTAATGATATCAAACGGGAATATAACTCGATTTCCTATCTAATATCTAAAAGTAATAAACTTTCTGCATGATTCAGCGCCGTGGGTACCGTATTCAAACATATCTTTGGTACTATGGACGAAGAAGATGCCATAAAATACGACTCCGCCATAACTTTAGTCCAAATTGACGAAAAGGAATTAGCTCGGCTCATGAAGGAGAACATCTTAATAACGACTACTTCATTTGAGGCATTTAATAAAACCATAAATAAAATAAAATACAATGAAGAAATATTAAATAATGCATTAAACGGAATACTTAATAATACAAACAATATATTAATCGAATCAAAGGTCCATTTAATATTTAGTAACCTCGAAGCTTCGCTACTCGCCTTATCATTCCGATTAGAGGACATAACCAATGCCATTGTTCTAAGCAATCAAAAAATCCTGCACCCCAGCGTTTTGTTCCCGTCACAGTTATATAAAGAACTTATTGATAACGATAGGCACCTACCTAGAGACGCAGAGGGATACCTATAGCTTTAAGTATAAACAATATACATGTAATTTTAAGTATTTCCGATGTTTCCTGCTATTTCCTTAATAATAAAATCGTTTTCGTCCTACAAATCCCTCTCACAACAGACGAAGAATTCAACCTATACCATAGCATAGCCCTGCCTATTCCTCATAATTCAACTAACCCAAACATCTATAGCCTAATCCTACCTTCGACTCCCTACATCGGTATATCTAATGATTAATTAAGTTACTGTAATTTTGACAGTTTAAATAATTGTAAGTCCATACGCTCTGAGTTCCTCCTGTGTAAAATCCAGTCCATATCATTAACAAGTGGCAACCCTATATGTGAAAGCGAACTACTCACCAAGACATTCAGTAATATACCCATTCAGTGCAAAACTAAAACACTATTCAGTGAAATGGACATTTGGAAACCACTAGTGAATAATCGGTGGATTTTTGTGCAATCTCGCCCGAATAAGATAACCATCGACTGTGGTATCTCGGGGTTAAGAGAACCAATTATACTCGGCACGGGTATTTTAAATATCCCCGCACAATGCACAGTGTATACAAAGAGTACAAGGCTCGTGTCATCTGAAAACATTTTAAATATTAATATTCCTACGCCTAGTTTAGATTTCAATATAATCAACGACTCTTGTTGTAAACTTAATGTATCTTATACTCGTAGTATTAAGGAATATACATCTCCTATTTTACTGCAGGATTTAGACCTAGACTATTTTACCAGTGACAAACAAAATTTAGAAACATTTTCCAAACTTAATAACATAATCAATAAACCTCTCGCAGTAAAATACGGGACCCACCATATAACTGTAACCTCTGTCTTATTAATAATTATAATTATATTTTTAACTTTTAAACTTTACCTTTTACTGTTTTTTGTAATGACTAAATTTAAGAATAGATTTAATATTAATGTAACAACTCCGGCTCGTAACGATGACGAAAATCTTTCAACTTCTCAATACGAAAATTCACAAATCCCAGCACCTCGATTGCGGGAAATTGCATAAATTATATTTCTGAAGCTCGGTTATTTTCCCTATCTTCAGTTTTCCGCGGGGGGCTGTTATACCCCATCAATGTTAGAAGATCGGTTAACACATCTCTTTCACGCTGCTGCGTCAGCGACATAAAGCCTATATAACCAATTTCCCGACGAACGCCAGTTAGTCTACAGTGAGTCTTCAGTCGGTTTACAAGAAGCCTACATTCCGTCAATTAATTTCCATCAATCTTCAAGTCTCATTCCAATCTCAGTCATCGTTACTAAGTCGTTACTATATCCTTATAAAATCTTTCTAAGTCCTAGTTATTATAAGTGTATTAATTTCTTATTGTTAATTTAATTGAATTATATTGTGTCGTGTATTAAATAGTTTTTTTTTAAAAAGCTCTATCCACGGTCTCGTATAATAGTACTATAAACATAAGATAACTTCTGCGTGAATCTCCCACGTATGTTTAACTACTTGTTACAAGTTCAACCGTCAGTAAATCCCCAGAGTCTGTGAATTAGCTGCAGTAGTGGTTCTCTTATGACCTTACTTTATCAAAACCCTCCCTAAACAACATGATTAAATGGAAGTACGAGTGAGATATCATTTTTACCGTATGTTGGCAGCCTAAGAGAATACATTCACTACCCTGTCTCATGATCACGCTCACTCTCACTCTCACTTTACTAAAGGAATTTCCCGATATATTTTTTGAGCCCTGCATAAGTGACGGAAGCAGCATCTAAGGGCGTTTTTTTCCATTTTGGTTTTTTGGTTTGGTTAGGGGTATGTCCATTTGGTTTCCGATCCTATCACCAAATATATGGATTACTGTAAGCTTTCCCTACTGGGTATACAAAATTTCAAAGTACAACAGTGGTCTACTCACAGACTCATGACGATAACTTTAATCATGCTACAAGAACATTTTTAAACAAGTTTCGACTCTTCAGCGCAGTAGTTAAGGACACGCCAAGACTCCGAATTCCGTACGGATCAATTATTTATATATTTCCATGACCTAAAATTATATGTTAAACTACCTCCACGATGCGGGAAAAGCTCCTTTGATTAATAGGATCCTATGATTAATAGGATATTAAATTTACAGCCTGTATAGGTTTCCCGCTGCTGGGTGACCTCCTCTCACTTCCAAGAGGGTTTTAAAAACGTTCGCCGCGGTGCCCCAATGCGTGTTGGCGGACTCCATATGTCTTCGAAATATTTTTTATTTTTATTTTATTTCTCAGTCATGCCGGTTTTGTCACGATGTTTTCCTTCACCGCTGAGCACGCGGTAAATCAGCACTTAAAATTGCAATTAAAGATTTCATTGGTGCCGGCGGGGATCGAACCCGGGTTGTTCGCGTACTGAGAAATTTACAACGAGCGCTAAGCCCCTGAGCGTTACCTATAGTAAAGGTAACGTTTATATAAAACTTCTTGATTTTAATTTCATAAAAATGTCTAGATTAAAACTTATTTATCTCATTCAGCTCATATTACTATATTACATATGTATGTTGAAGAGGTTGATTAGCACGGGAGTCATCCTCAGAAAACATAATGAGTGGGCGCAATAGGGTCACGAGCAACAAAGTAATCTAGATCACGTAACTAATTAAATTGGTACAAAACACAACGAGTCGTGTGACGGTTCCCAGCACGCTGTGGTCCGCTCGACCGCTAGCACCGAAGTGCCCCGCCGGCCCGCGCGATCTTCCCGGCTAGACTCCGTCGAAGGGTTGGGTCACAACACTTCCGCCTCGTTGTCAAGTCAGCATTCCTACTTCTCAGACATATAAGTGAAATATAAAGAATGAACACTCAACAGTATTGCACGTGGGGTCATCACTAATTGACCGGTAGCGGCCCCTTTTTGTAATTTTTTTGTTTCTCCTAAACCAAATGCCTCACATTTATAACGCAGAGGTCCACCTGAACAGTGAGTTCAAAGAGTATTCTTTGTGTGGATGAAGTATTTAATGGACAAAACTCATATTTGGTTATTTATTTTATTATATTAACTTCTCCCGCCCCTTTGCTAGCGTGGATTAAGTGTTCTATGTACTGTTAAAAAAAGTAAAATCAACTACACAAGAAAAAAAATTATTTCATCATCGACAGATGTTGCCGTGCTAAATTTTTTTTAAAGCGTTAACGGGTATTTCGTACTCGTGTATCGTGGAGGCAGTTTACAAACACAAATTGTACAACATCCAGACCATGAACAATTACTTGTAGGTCATACAAATATTTGTTCTATAAGGGATTGGAACCCGTCGCTTTCGGCTTGCAACTCAACTGCTACCGAGCTGCCACTCATAAGTCGTGCGGGTGCCATTGCAGTTTATGGAATAAAATATTTTCACATGGATCCTATCGTCAAATATATCGATCTCGTAGGGGCAATAATATGGGACCACAACCAAGTTTTTTTTTTCAAACAAAAAACATCATTGAAATCGGATAACTTGATACAAAATTATCGCTGAACTCACATAAAAAATATGTCATCAACATATTGAAAAACCAAACTAGTAGTGCCTGTTATAAAAATATTGTTCACACATACGAGAAGTCAGTAATCATACGTCACTTCCGCAGACCCCTAGTCAATGTTTTGTCCATTTGTAATCGGGTGTCCGTGGCCGAGCGGGACCCACTGTGAGGGGGGAGCGTTCTACGCACACTAAGACTCACAGATAGATAGGCGGAAATGAATACTGTGAGAAAAATTTATTAAAACTACTTTTACAGAGTTTATCGCGTTTAATTTACGTGAGTTGTTATTCCCGACGTTTTGGGTGCTTTCCAGCATCCATAGTCATCCATAGACTGAGGTGATTGACGTCCAGCAGCACCCATCTATATTCTCTACCGAAATTAGGATATTTTTCACGTCAGTCAGCCGCGACCGTGGGTGCTGTTAAAACTGAAATGTCGAAAATTAATAATTTGTTAATTAAACGCGATGAAATCTATATCAATAGTTTTATTCAATGGTAATCCATGTACTAATGGCATGTAAGTTACCCCCCTCAGTCCAATATAAGAAAGTTTTTTCAATATAACAGACACACACGTCATGTGTATAGATGTATAACTTACTGCTGAGTTAAAAAATGAAGGAAATGATGATAGACAAAATTTGTACACAAAACACCTCACTCGACTTCAGTTACATCTTACAGATTCGTTAATCTAAGTTGTTCGTGCGCTTCTTCCTGCTATGAGAACAGTTTCGAGGAGCCATTTCTTTGCAAATTAGCGATCTCTAGGACACTTTACATTTTTGCGCCATTCATGACATTATGAGTGTTAACGTTCAAGCGTTATGAGTAAAGTTTTAATCTTTATTATCGATGTGGCATTAACAACATGGCTGTCGTGCCCTTATTGTAATACACTGACATCAAGCGGTTGTACCTTACGATGTCAAAGAGTAATAAATACTAAGTACAAGGTACTTAGGTATGGGTATGTACTACTGATTGTATATATTTATTTAGAAAAATTAAACGGTGGAATCCGTCTATAGTTTAATGTTTAATCTCTATTAACCACACGTCGAAATAAAGTATTTTGAAACCGTGATATAGATCATACAATAAAAAAATTTTTTGGAGTTTATTGGAATTTACTCCTTAATCAAATCTAATGATCGAAAATCTTTTTGATATATAACGCACGGTATGATGGTAGTAAATGGATGGATAGTAAAATCAAGCGTTAACATAATTTGAAACACTTATTTTTTTGCCTCTGTGCAAAATAATCGCAGATCTCCTAGCAAGAAATGAATAATGTGATAGAAGTCATATAATTTTATGTAATATAATTTACTTCATATATTTTATTAAATTAATATAAATACATATATCGGTTTATTTATTTACTTTTTTGTCTATTGTTTTTATATCATTGTTTTTCAGGAGTAAACTCCAGTCACGTGTCGGAGCTGAGACGCACAATTTTTAAAGTATAACTTTATGTAATAAAGTAACATTTTTATCAAAGTATGTTTTACTTAAACCGTTTGGCGGTACAGGACTATCCATTACGCCATATTGTTCCGAGGGTTTCGTAAGAGTGGACAGAGGGAAGTTGAAACAGGAGATCAGCAGGGCAGCAGCATCCTCCTGATAACGAATCAAAATAATAAAAAACTGCGGTTGCCAACCCGCTTGCCAAGCGTGCCAACTATGGAAAAATCACCTCATGAGACAATCCATGAGGGAGGCGAAACGAGGCATTCCAGCTTAGTCCTTACGGGTTACATCGCATCTGCATTATAACTCTTAATCAGGGATAAATGTAGATGTCTATAGGGCTTAGTATATAGAGACGACGACGCCACTTACCATCAGGTGGATTGTGTGCCCGATTGTCACGCATATTCTATAAAAAAAAGTACGAAGAGTCGACCGGGGTAGGACCACGCTCTCTTAGAACACCACTGTAAAATCCGGAGACCCATTCTAATGGAAATCAAGCGGTCCGTCTTAGTTCTCAGGGGTGACAACGCATCTGCATTTTTCGCCCGCACGCACGCACGCACGCACGCACGCACGCGCACGCACGCACGCACGCACGCACGCACGCACGCACGCACGCACGCACGCACGCACGCACTATTTAAATGATAGAAGTTTTGACGGCTCCGTGGCGCAGTGGCTTAGCAATGAGTTACTGCGCTCAGGGCCGCGGGTTCGAATGCCGCACAGAACGTGTATTAAAATGACCTACAAGTCATTGTTCCGGGTCTGGATGTTTGCCCTTGTACATTTTTTAGCAATAAATATAGTTGTGGCGTCTGCCTGTAATATTAAAATGTTGGTTCATTAGTATGCTATTAAGGGTCGACCCACACGTACCACAGCCACACCACATCGTAGCAACAAAATGTGGTCACGTGTGAATAATATCGCTGCAGCTTTTTGCAGTTGCTTTGTGGTTGCGTTACATCCCTAGTCACGGCGTCGACGCGATATTGTGTTTGCGATGTGGCCGGTCGCTAGTTCCGTGTGGTTCCGTAGTGGTTGCGTTGTGGTCGGCATCACTCACGCAGTCGATAATGACGGCAAAATGTAGTACATGTTAATCGTACTATTCATTTCAAATAAAAAATGCACCCGTTCGTGTATTGTGGTTATGGTTGTGGTGTGGTTGTGGTACGTGTGGGTCGACCCTAAGAGATCAAAACCATTTTTTAAATTTTTGTCTGTCTGTCTGTCTATTCGGCGTAGTCTTCGGATTAGCTGAACCTCTTGTGATAAAAAAATACGAGAATATAAAGAGCAATGCCATTAACTTGAAGCTTTGAGAAAAAACACAGCCGCGGCGGGTGGCTAGTTCTCAATAAAAGTATGTCTTCTCACAAAATCAAAGTGTAAAATAACAGCATAAAACGTGTATCAAATGTGGCTTGTTAAATGTTTTCTATTCAGAGACAGTAAAAAGGAGCTGAATAATTTGATGGTTATTGTCTATCCGTCCGAATACAATCTGGGCTTCTTCAAGCCAAGAGTCATTCACTCTTTTGTTGCACTAAGACAGCGCTATTTACCATCTAGGTCTTACCACCATGTGGGATTGCGGTCAAACACTGGCTACAATTAGTTAAAAAATATGGATCACAATGACAACATTTGTTTAACGTAGTACGACCTAAACTCGTTCAACAAAGTCGATCTTTAAATAAAAATATAAATATTGAATAAAACTAAATTTTCGGATTTTATCGCGTTTATTTCACTACTTTTACTTATTTTTAATTCCCGACGTTTCGGGTGCTTTACAGCAACCATGGTCACAGGGGAGACTGAGATGTTTGACGTCCCAATGTCATAGTTAGTCCGGCTACCTTCAGTTTTTGAATATTAATTTTTGGTCCGATTTACGCAAAACGAGCTTATAGTATCATGAAGTCTTGCAGTGGTATGCTTAGGTTTGGGTTTAATTTTGTTAATTATAGGATCCCAAGCAGGTGGCAGCACCCATCCATCTTCTCTATTGAAATTTGGATGTTTTTTAATTTCAATAGCCGCGCGTATCATCCTTGGTAGGAATCGGTGTTCTTTTGCGAGAATTTGTGGTTTATCAAAACGAATGTAATGGTGGGGACGATCTTGAATATGTTCGCAGACTGCAGACTTCCCGGAGCGTCGGTGCTTCACGTCAGCTATATGTTCTTTCACGCGGGTTTTTATGGATCTTTTTGTTTGACCTATGTAAGAGAGACCACATTCACAATCTAACTTGTACACTCCTGCATCTTGTAGAGGGATATTACACTTGACGGATTATAAAAATTGACTAATCTTCCTCGGCGGCTTGTAGTATGTTTTAATAGAAGCTCGCTTCAAGATGTAGCCAACCTTGTCTGTGACTCCTCTGACATATGGTAGCACACCAGGTACACGCTCGACTGTGGCCGGCTTCACTCGGTCACTGTGACGTAGGCGCGGGACCCGAAGCTTGTTGTCTTGCAATACTTACTTGACATGCTGAAGTTCGGCGGCCAGATGTTTTCTGTCACAGATCCCTCGTGCTCTCTGAAACAAAGATTTACCCACGGTAGCTAACTGTGAAGGATGATGGTGAGATTCACCATTTAAATATCGGTTGGTATGGGTCTTTTTTCTATACACAGTGTGACCAATTGTGTTATTAGGATTTCGAATGACTAAAACATCTAAGAAAGCTAAAGAATTATTTGCCTCTAACTCCATTGTGAATTGTATTTTAGAGTTTATAGAGTTAAGGTGGTTTAAAAATGCCTTTACTTTGTCAGGTGGTAAAATTGTGAAAGTGTCGTCTACGTACCGCTTGTAGAATCTTGGATTTACAGGAGCAGTAAGAAGGGCTTTCTCCTCGAAGTCCTCCATGAATATGTCAGCGACTATGGGAGATACAGGTGAGCCCATTGCCGCACCATCTACTTGCTTGTAGAACTCTTCCTTCCACAATAGATAGCCAGATGTGAGGCAGTGTTTGAGTAATACTGCATATTCAGCAGGCATGTTATTATATTCTAGCTTCCTAGTTACAATTGATATGCAGTCTTCAATAGGTAGGCATGTGAATAGTGACTGAACATCAAAACTGACCATAGTTTCATTGTCAGCGAGATGTAGGTATTTTATCTCACTAACAAAATGGTATGAATCCTTTGTGTGTGCTCCCGTGACCATGGTTGCTGTAAAGCACCCGAAACGTCGGGAATTAAAAATAAGTAAAAGTAGTGAAATAAACGCGATAAAATCCGAAAATTTAGTTTTATTCAATGTGTAGTGTTCGCGTAAATTTAAGAAATCAAAAATATAAATATCCTACATTAACTTATTTGTTTGAATAAAATTAATAACATGATATTATTATACCGTTATTATTACTAATGGACATAGGGCTCACCTTTAGAAGTCTCTCCATAGCTAGCCATTTTACGCTAGTATACTGTGAGAGCGTGGTCCTTCTCGGTCGAGCTGACTCATTCTACAGCCACGAAATAGTTATAGCGTTCCTCTACCGTCCTAGGTGGTTTTGTAATAGTGGCTGGTGGGTGTAGTCAAACTATATCACTATGCTTTCCCACAATTACTTGTGCGTTGTTCATTTATTTTACGCTTATTACATTCTCTTAACATTGAACAAACTATCAGTCATAGGACTGCACGTCAGAATTTAAAACTTCTAAGGTTGTTAAGAAATATTTTTTAGGAATAAAATTTTCATTTATTGTCCTGTTTTATAGGAAAAATAACGATTATTATTTAATTGTATCTGAGCATTTTATTACGTGTTTTTTACATTGTATAGTTGTAGCACGAACGAGTCGGCTCAACCGGGGAAGGACCACGCTCTCACAAAATAACAGCGCCAAATAGCAGCTTAACGCTGCTGTGTTTCGTATGGTGAGTGTAGAGAACCGGAGACCCTTTTTACTAGAAAAGAGGCATTCCATCTTAGGCCTCAAGGTTGACAACGCATCTGCATTTTGATTCGCAAACGAGGATAGATGTAGATATCTATGGCGCACAGATACCACTTACCATCAGATGGACTGTGTGCTCGCTTGTCACCCTTTTCCCATAAAAGAAAACTTTGACGGTCACGCGAGTTACGTGCGTTTTCACCATACCAAAATAGCCCAACGCGTCAAAAGAAGTTTTTGCTTCAAAAGTTTTTAAATTGAAAACATACATCCCTAATTTATTTCTTTAGGATACAGACACAATATTTGTAACACTGCTCGCAGCTCGTCGCGTCAGTTACGCCCGCTATTCAATTCCACTCTCGCGTAAATCACGTTCCGCATAATTTATTTATTTACACTTTCATACACAAAGTAGTACATATTATACTTTATTCTATAGGCTATATGGCATTCTCTCCCAGTCAACTATTAGGCCAAGCAAAGATAGACATATAGGAGGCGGTGCAACAATAATGAATGTTTTATATGGTAAATTACTACGCAGCTAGATAGTGACACTTCCGTCTCTTTTACCAGTTTAATTGTATTTCTGTAGCTTTTTGAATATTTGCTAACTCAGCTTGAAAACTTATCTTCTGGTATGTTGTGAGAAATGTAAGTGACCGGTGGTTCGTGATGTATCTTTATCTCAGTTTCACCATTAAAGTGAATCAAACCCACAATGTAAATATTAAAATGCACAAAAATAGTAAAAACTGTAAACTAGTAAGCTGTAAAATACTTAAAATATCTATTAAAATTTTTTTATTATTTAGAGAAATATGCACTTTATTTTACACCTACCGCCAAAAACTATTGCCATGCACATTTGCTTTTCTAATTCTATTTTTCTCCATTTGGCTATATAGTATAGACGTAAAGATTTAACCAAAAGTTTGCATCATATGTGTATTTATTTAATATTTTTATTAAAAAAACTTGTGACCAAAAAAGCAGGAAATACCTGTGATGTAATTCAATAAATATTTAAAAAAATAAACTAAAACTGATAATTTTTTTAATATTTCGAAATTAAACTCATATCGCCATCTACCGGAAAGAGCAGAATAACATTTGTCGGCCCAGCTAGTATTTCTATAAGACATTTGCACAAAGATGAATCTAGTTCAGAAATTAAATTCTCTACAAAGTGACCCAAAGCGTTTTAAAGGCCCAGGGTCTATTTGTAATAAAATAGAATTACGTTAGACCTTCGCAGTTAACGTTCACAAACGACTGTTTTGCTTTTGCGGCCGAAGTTTAATTGAGATTTGCAGCCAGATTTAACTAGGTACAGTTTAAATGAGTAAGGGTTAAAATAAGCGGGATTTTTTCCGCTTATACATTAACAACAAGAATTAGTCGCACAAATTATCTTTATATTCTTTCAAAGTTTTTTGTTAACATAAATGTTAGGGTAAGACATGAACACTCAGTCTAATCGACGGTAAAAAAAGAAGAAAACACATTTATTTAACAAAAACTAATTATAGGAAAAAGACGAAACCACATCTTAAAGATAAGACAATACACTTAAAAAAGCCTGTGCTGCAGCACTACAGCTGAAGAAGTAAAAGAGAGAGCCCAGCCACTCTGTGAGTCTGGCCGTTGTGACCGCAATTCCATCTGAAGCACATACGCAGGAATTACACGACTTAATTGGAAGCCTCATAACGCGAAGCGGTTGAGGTAGTGCTTTACTCCCGATACGTCTAGGTCTAACAATTTTGGGATCTTAATATGTCTTTATCATAACCATATTGCATTTAAACGATAATATGAGTAGCCCTATATCAAAAAAACAATCTAATGAAAAAAATTTACGTGGACGTCCGAATGTCTGTACGCTGATTTTGTATGTGGTCCCGATAACTCCGGAACAAACTGACGTATTGAGATCGGGGTTTTTTTAGCTTCTGAGTTACATCAACTGGTTCTCTCTATAACATAATATCAATAGCCTAGTACGCGTAGTTTGTTAATAAAATTATTTTTATTTTTATAAATGTACCTTCTACCTAGTGATTTCCATTTGATTTTAAATTTAGATTTTGATAAATTCATGTTTTTAGCCTTTGATAGACAGAGGACAAATGTACCGTACAGCCTATATCGATTTTATACTTTGTATAATCAATTTATTTTGATAAACATTGGTCACGATAACTCCCGAACAAATTGACGTATCGAGACCGGGTTCTTTAGCTTCAGACTTACATCATCTGGTTTCCCCTATCCCCCATATCAATAGCCTAGTATGCGTAGCTTGTTAACAAAATGATCTTTATTTCTATAAATGTACCTTCTACCTAGTGATTTCCATTTGATTTTTAATTTTGATTTTGATTAATTTATTTTTTTAGCAATTGATAGACGGAGGACAAATGAACGATGCGGCCTACATCGATTTTATACTTTGTGTAATCGATTTATTTTGGTAATCATTTTGTACGCCTCATAACGCGAGCAGTTGAAGTATTTCTCTGACATGAAAACGATGGCACCACATAACCCAATTAAAATGAGATAGAGCAATCTTTTTTTCTCTGTAGATGACACTACCTGTTGTAAAATAAGGGAGCGCTAACTTTAAAAGACTGTAACTAATAATATATTTTAAAAGTCAGGAATACAATTAATTTTTTTCATAAAAAATTTAATGAGGGTTATGTGGGGTGCACTTCTGGATTTTCCAAACTTTAAATTGTTTATTCGAGCTTTTGCATCTCCGTAAGACATTTACGAAGACACACACTTACGAAGACCAGACCAACGAGGCCGTCAAGACCTGTATAACTTAATACTGCTGTTTTTTAACAAATACGAAGTATACCATCTTAGTCCATAAAGGTGACAAAGAATCCGCAAATGGATTCTTTATCGAGGTTAAATGTTGATGTATGACTGTGTGCTCCTTTGTCAGAAAATAGCAGTATTTTTGGGCACAGGCCTCGCCGCATTCCTGAGAGGATTTTTAGAGTAAGGTAGTGTCCCCACCCCCATGTTGTGTTGTGTTTTTTTTTATAGAATAGGGTGACAAACGAGCACACAGTCCACCTGATGGTAAGTGGTTGCTGCGGCCCATAGACATCTACATCTATCTTCCATTACAAATCAAAATGCAGATGCGTTGTCACCCGTGAGGACTGAGATGGAATGCCTCATTTCCAGTAAAAAGGGTCTCCGGTTCTCTACACTCACCATACGAAATACAGCAGCATTAAGCTACTATTTCACGCTGGTATTCTGTGAGAGCGTGGTCCTTCCCCGGTCGAGCCGACCCATTCGTGCTACAACTATACTACTAATATAACTGCAGCATGGCTCTACCACGTAAAAAAGATTAACATGTTTATTTTTTGTTTCCCAGACATGTCAGCTTTCCTCTCGATGTTTTCCTTCACTGATAACCACGTGATAAATCAGCATTAAGAACTGCAACCGACAGTTATTATTGAAAGAATGTCAACCATGGATGTTTCGAACGTGGTAGAGCCATGCTACATTTCTATTAGTAGTATAGTTGTGGCACGAATAGGTCGGCTCGACCGGGGAAGGACCACGCTCTCACAGAATGTCACCGTAAAATAGTAGCGTAATGCTGCTGTGTTTCATATAGTGAGTGTAAAGAACCGGAGACCCTTCTTACTGGAAGAGAGGCATTCCATCTTAGTCCTCACGTATTAAAAAATTAATCGAGGATAGATATAGATATATATGGGCCACAGCAACCACTTAGCATCAAGTGGACTGTGTGCTCGTTTGTCACTCTGCTCTATAAAAAAACCCTCATGACCGTTAGAGGGGAACTTCATCACACCCCCCGTTATTAAACTTTGTGGGGAATCTAAAAAGACTGTGAGAAACCCTATGGTCCTAGGCGTGGTTTTGGATTCGGAACTATCTTTTATACAACATGTATCCGCTATCTCTTAAAGAGCGACCAAGGGCTTCGGCAAGATGACTCGAGTACCGACATCATCATAGGGTGTACGATACCCGAGTTTAAAAATAATCTATTAGGGGAATGTTTGTGTCCACACTTACGTACAAGGCAGAGTGCTGGTACGAGCGTGCGAACTTTTACACAGTTCGTAGCGTACTACTGAGACGGCAGCGATTCGTACTTGTACTATTAACCAAGGCGTACCCACCGTAAAATTATGATGGCAATTTGAAAGGCCAACGATTCGAAACCACAACTACAATACAATACAATACAATACTCTTTATTGTACACCAACAAAACATAAATATAACAAATAATGTACAAACAATAAGGAAAAAGCAAAAGGCGGTCTTATTGCTACATAGCAATCTCTTCCAGACAACCCAGAAGAGGAAATTAATAAAAATAAGATTAACGGGTAGGGTGCACTGAATAAGACAAAAAAAATACAACTTATATACTATAAAATGACAACATACTTAAGGTATATTAGTGAGCATAACTAAGAGGAAGAAGAGAGAGGAGTTAAAAAGACAAATAGTGTTCCTTAATTTGTTTCTTGAACACATTTAAAGATTGAGCACTTTTAATGGACTGGGGTAAGAAGTTCCAGAGTCTTACTCCTAGAACAGCAAAAAGATTTATCATAAAATGTCGAAGAGTGTACAGAACATTGGAGCGAAAGGTTTTCTTTGGACCGCAAGGAAAAATCGTGACAAGAGCTAAGAAATTTATAACGTTCTTTTAGATAGGGAGGACTTGATACATTAAATAAGACTCAGTAGAGCGCAGAAAGTATATGAGTATTCCGACGAAGACGGATTGGGGAGCCACTTGAGTTTAATGCGGTATTCCGAGACATGGTCATATTTACGAAGCCTAAATATGAACCGTAGACAGAGATTTTGGAGTCGCTCAAGTTTATTAAGTTGCTCTTCGGTGATATCAAGCTAACAAATATCAGCATAGTCGAGGATAGGGAGTAGCAAAGATTGTGCAAGCGTAATTTTAGTGGAAATGGGTAAAAAGTAGTTAAGCCTCCGGAGTGAAGCATAAGCCGCAAATATTTTTCGGCTCACTGCATTAATTTGGGGTGTCCAAGAATGACCGCGAAGAGTAGTTAAAAATTTAGGTATCCTTTTGGATTCCATCCAAAAGGATACCAAAATTTTTAACTACTTCATTATAGGGAATAAGGATACCATTAAATACAACGGGTTGAAGTTGACATTTTTTAATTTTGGAAATAGTTCTTGAACTCCCAATAATTATAGCTTGCGATTTTGAAGGGTTAACCGTCAACCCATAATATCGTGTCCAGTCGAGAATAAAAGCCAGATCCTTGTTGATACATTCAACAGCTTTGGGAAGATATCGAAGATCTTCCCTTCTTTGGTTGTTTGTAAATATATTTGAAGGTCATCTGCATACAAGTGGTAGAGAGAAGATATTTGGGATGTAATCGTATTAATAAAGATTGCGAATAAAGGAGGAGATAAGACACCACCTTGTGGAACACCAGGTACAGTATCAAACCACGAAGAAAGTCTATCTTGGACACAAATACGTTGCCGGCGCCCATGCCAATAACTATGAAACCAGGAAATTGCAGTTAGAGATATGTTAAGAGAACGCAGAATCCCTAACAGGATATTATGATCAACAGTATTAATGGCATTGCTGAAATCCAGCAACACCAATACTGTGACTTGATGATTCTCCATACCGTGACGAATGTCGTCGGTGATTTTTAATAACGCCGTAGTCGTACTATGACCAGATCTAAAGCCAGATTGGAGAGGACTAAGGATGCTATTTCTTAACAAAAGGAATTAATTTGTTGTTGGACAAGGCGTTCTAAAACTTTGGAAAGGAAAGGAAGAATTGAAATGGGATGATATTCAGAAAAACTTGAAGGATTTTTTAGGTAAAGGTATGATTTGGGTGTCCTTCTCATTGGGAAGAGAAAGAAGATGAGGATATGGAAAAGTTTAAGATATGGGTTATAATAAGTGTTAAAAAGTCTAACAAGGGAATGATCATCTTACGACTGACATCATCACTTCCGACAGCATCGGAATGGATAGAGAGTATATGTTTCCTAACATCACAATCTGCAAATTACCTTACCAAAAATGGAGAAAAGTCATGAGTAGGAAACGATGAAAGCTGAGTAAGTCTTGCTGATTTTGCCATATTATTCAGGCAAGAAACGGAAGAAAAATGCTGATTAAGCAAATTTAAATCAACGTTATTTGGAATAGGACATGAACGTGTTGTCTAATGTCCCAACTCCAATAGACTTTAAGAAGTTCCAAATACGACATGCATCTTCGTTTTGTACTGATTTATGGATGTGGCGGCGTCGTAAATCTTTACACATCTTGTTGCATTGATTCCGCAGGAGTCTATACTTCTCCCGAATCCTGTCATTCTTCGGATCTGACTTGTAACTTGACTTTGCGTTATTCTTCCTGCAGATTAATCTTTTAAGATCTTCGGTCAACCTCGGAGCTGGAGGATGACGTATTCGCACTGGACGGACAGAAGCATGAGCATCATAAAGTTGAACAAGAGTGAATTAAACAATGCTACCTGATCGTCAACATCACAAGCCTTCATTATAACGCTCCAGTCCAGTAAATTAGCAGCGTCTTTTTGAAGCTTTTTCAAATCCATTTTCTCAAAATTACGCTGCAGAAGTATCCTTGATTTGGGTTTTCTTATTTTATAAGATAGAAACAGGAGATCATGATACGAAAACGCATTGGCAGCACATTGACCAAAACTATCAACATGGCCAAGAGAAAAAACGATAACCAAATCAAGGAGGGATTTATTTATATTGGGATAGAGTTAGGGAAAAAATGAGTTTCAGAAAGAGGAAGGATATTTAAATTGGCTGCTTCTATAAGGGACTTAAGCCGAAGAGATCGGGCATCATTCTTGAGAAGACAAGTACTAAAGTCGCCCATTAGCACTGTATGTGTATATAATGGAGTTAACTCTTCAAGAAGGTTATTCAAAGTAGTGAAATAGTCCACTGCGGAAGAAGGACTATAAAAACTCCGAGAAGTAATTTGTTTTAAACAAATAAGTATTCTGCTTAGTTTTTAGCTTGAGATGGAGATGATAAACAAACAATAGAAAAAGGAATATGAGCACGAATGTAAATGGCAACATCACCACTACCTCGCGCAGTTCGGTCGTTGCGTATTAACTGGAATCCTGGAATGGAATAAGATATAGAAGGAAGACATGGCTTCAACCATGACTCTGAAACGAGAATCTCATGAACATTATCACTTTCAAAACTAGCTAACATATCGGGATAATGAGCCGGAATACTCTGTGAATTTATGTGGACTATATTGAAGTTTTTGATAATTTGAGAATAATGGGAGTCAAGGGTCTCTTTTAATGGAGGAATGGTCTCAAAACTGTCGTCATTACTTAATACATCAGATACTGAAAAGAAAGAGGAGAAGCTTTGAATATGATTACTTTCACCAAAATACATGTCATCCTTACAAAAGTATTTAAAAAACAACTGTAAATTATTAAAAAAATACTAATAACTATAAAAATATAAAAATTATAAACTTTTTTATTAAACCCTTTAGTTAAATTTACTACCTACCAGCATTATTACAGAACAGAAAATAATGCAAATATTTAAAAAGAAAAAAGGTAGGTACTACACATATGCCATTCAGATCATTTTTAATTGAAGAAAAAAATAATAACACAAGGTGGTTATGAGAAATAACTGAGACCACAGACACTGATATTAAATAGAATTATGTACTGTGAGTAGTACGTTAGGAGCCATTTGTGAGTATATATATTAAACATTAAGTCAAAACCACTTTTATGCTTGCAATAATGTAAACAAAGTACACGTCCTACAAGGCCGCATAAGCATGGATACCTTTGCATTAAAAAATACAAGTAAACAAATCTCCATGTGAGTACACCAAAACACAGTGTTCCAGATCTAGAGGTTTTTCCTCAATCTAGGGGTTTTTGGAGGACGTTGAGGTTTTTTTAGAGGTTTTAATATATCGAAATTAATCTAGAGGTTTTTCTGGAGGTTTTTCACTAGTCTTACCAACTTCCGAAGTCTTTTTCAAAACAGACAATGCCGATAATCCATTATCGATAGAAAATATCGATCCGGTAGTATCGCAATTAATGTGTCCTTATACTCATAACTTTTTATATAATGATGTATTTAACATACATGTGTGCATAAAATAGTGTTGGAGGTTTAGATTTGTGTGTGCCTTAGTGACACAAAATTTTATTGAGTAGGTGTGCAGTACTATCTATGTAGTGTTTCTTCCCCAGCATCAAAAGTGACAGACTTTTTTATTCGTAGCATTAGGCGCATTACTCGTCCATTGGGTTGAATAGTCTAAGTACGTAGCTTGTATGTAGTAGAAACTTATTATTTTTGATAAATCTGATTCACATGAAACGTGACCGAATAAAAATTCAGAGGTTTTTTATCCCCCTACATAGGGAAACTAGGGGTTTTTTGGAAAAATCTAGGGAGGAAGGTGAAAAAAAATCTGGCAACACTGCCAAAATATTTAATCGTAGACAGATAATGCCAAAAATATAATCAAATATAAAAAATAAGAATCTGTCTATAATCGATTTTATACGATTCTTTTAGTCACGTCAATATGTAACAAAGTAATAATAAAACTATAGAACGTAAACGCAAAACGGCAGTAAAATATTATTATCTTTTAAAGTTTTAATTATTTTGAGTAAATAATAATAGTTTTTACGAATTATATCACGTATATTAACTTTTTTATATTCCCGATGTTTCGAGCACTTTACAGCACGATCATGGGAAGGAGGGGGGGGCTGAGATGATCGACGTCTAGATGTCATAGCTAACCGCGGTTACCCACAGATTAAAATTATTAATTTTTGTTCCGATCTACACAGTATGAACTTATATTATCTTGAATTCTTTCTTGCAGGTGTATGCTTGGGTTGGGATTTAATTTTATTAACTATAGGATTCCAAGCAGATGGTAGCGCTCTTTTTTTTGAAACTAGGATGTTTTTTGTATTCATTAGCCTTGCGAAACATCCTTGCGAAACCTGTATGTCTGAGGAATAAAATGTTTTGAGAATGTACTAGTTTAAAAAAATGGAATTAGGGTGCACAAGCACAAGCGAGGTTCACAAGCAGACACACAGTCTACATGATGGTAAGTGGATGCTGTGGCTCACAGCTATCCTCGAATACGGATCAAAATGCAGATGCGTTGTCGCTCGTAAGGAGATGAAATGCCTCATTTCTAGTAATATTATCAGCAATAGAGTCCCCGGTTCTTTACACTCAACATACGACACAAAGCAGTATTAAGCTGCTATTTTACGTTGGTATTCTGTGAGTGCGTGGTCCTTCCCCGGTCAAGCCGACCCATGCATGCTACAACTATAATATATTTCTATTATTTCTTCTTTATAATATACTCATGACGGCCAGTCTTAACGGCCGTCATGAATATATTACTGCCATCTTTGCAGTACATGATTAAAGTGTCAGAGTGTATGCGCAAGCACAGGTGCACTCTCTATTCCCTCACTCTCATAATCCGATAGGACGGTAATCGAACATGACCGAAGAGAGATCAGACACAGCAACAACGGTTTTACTTTACTTTCCTGACTATTCGATAAACAGGGATACTACGGAAAATTTCAAGACAGAAAAAATTTAATAACTATTTTTTTGGTCCGACTCGAGATTCAAACACAGCAACTAATGATTAGCAGTCAAGTTTACGATCACTGGACCCACCAAGGCTGTCAAAACATTCGATGATTGGCACTGTGAATACAACCGAAAATATATTATCATTTAAGAATATTAACACGCAAAATTCTCGCTCGGAGATCTGTTACCACACTTCCTCTTCGTAAATCGCATTTAGACTATATTAGACTTTGTCAGCCACTTGCACTCTGTGATATTACATGTCATACTTTTTAAATATAACTCGATAATTTAATATCACTCGATTGTCAACCAAAAATGCAGTAGTTTTTTTTGTAGACTAAGGGTGCATAAAGGTCATAGAATACTATAACACATACATAGATATAGGTTGTACACATCATCCAGTGAGTGTCGTAAGAGGCGACAGAGGGAAACTAACCAGGGATGGGCAGCAGCGTCTTCCTGATAACGACTAAAAATACCAAGTGGCAACTGTGCCTTATGTCTCCCTGTGAAGCATTCTGTGGCAGAGGCCTATGTTCAGCAGTGGACTTTAATATCGGTTAGGATGACAAACGAGCACACAGTTCACCTGATGGTAAGTGGTTGCTGTGGACCATAGACATCTACATCTATCCTCGATTAAGAATCATAATGCAGATGAGTTTTCACCCGTGAGGACTAAGATGGAATGCCTCGTTTCCAGTAAAAAGGGTATCCGATTTCTATATTCACCATATTGTACGCAGCAGCATTAATTGACACCGAAGAAATATCCTTGAAGTAATTGTAAATAAAAGCCAGATAGAGGATAAATTCTATTATGCTGCGAAATACCAACGAATTTAATCAGTCATTGCATTAAAGGCTCCTTATTTTTCATTGGTTTGCTGTAATATAGAATATTTTTTGTATTGTAAAAATCTTTTATTGGATACGAGTGTTAAACGAGCGCACAGTCCATCTGATGGTAAGTGGTTGTTGTGGCCCATAGACGTCTACATTTATCCTTGACTACGAATCAAAATACAAATGCGTTGTCACCCGTGAGGACTGAGATGGAATGCCTCGTTCCGTGCAAAAAGGTCCTCCGGTTCTCTACACTCGTCATACGAAACACAGAAGCGATAAGCTGCTATTTTACGCTGGTATTCTGTGTGAGCGTGGTCCTACCCCGGTCGGGCTAACCACGTATAAGTATGTCTATATACGAGTATCCAAGTGGGATGAAAACAATATTCAACGATTGGAAATTATTCCAAGGAAGTTCATTCGCAGACTTTCATACGTTGCTGGAGTGCATTAAACTATAAGGGGTAATGAGGAAAGACTCGATTATTTCTCTCTAAAATCGTTACACCAGCGTGCAGCATGGTCTTTCTTTACAAGCTTTTTTTGGATGATTGATTAATTGAGTGATTCTTAATGGTGCCGTTGACTGTCCTGAATCACTTTCTCTAGTTGAAATTACTTATTTCAAAATCATCTCTAAACCATCGACTCGGGTGCACAAGTATGCCCCATCATTTGTGTCAAGAAGAAGGAAAACTATGATAAGAATAGCTCCATATTACTTGTCGTATCCAAATATAATCGGCTTTTTAAAAAGGCAAACATACACGTAGATATGTTTTCAGACAGTGTTAGTCAATCTCAAGTAAAGATTGAAAAGAATGTCGAGTTTTTTTATAGAATAATGGTGACAAACAAGCGTACAGTTACCTGATGGTATTCCATGAGAGCGTGGTCCTGCCCCGGTCGAGCCGACCCATTCGTGCTGCAACCACAATGTAGCTGCAGCATAGCTCTACCACGTATGTGAAGTTTAGAGAAACAGATTGGCACAAATCACGGTCCTTAACCACCTCCATGCTTTGACTTCCTTCCTTCCTTCCTTCCTACTACGAGTAAGAAGACGCAAACATTAATATTAGTATAACTTTACGGCTTTTATATTTATTTATTTTTCTAAAGTAAAATCTTTTTTTAAAAACTTAAATCTTAAACTCAATTTCAATATTTGTTTTTAATTAAAATCATTGCATTAATATTAGTGTTGTACTCACCTACAACTTAAGTACATGTATATAGTATTATAACAAAATATAACTGTGTTTCATATGTACTTAGTTAGTAAGTCTAATTAAAAAAATAAAAAAAACAATAATTTCCTTTAATTAATAAATGTCGTGTAATTTAGTGGTGTAAAAACTCCAAATCTATCCCATATCGTACCGTGGGTGTCGTAAGAGGCGACAGAGGGAAACTTTCAGGACATTGAGCTATTATGTACTACGTACTAGAGGTGACACTACATTCAGCTACTCTGTTCCACTCAACTGCGGTGCATACACCGCACTTTAATCAATCACTCACAGATGCTTGTAGAGTTGTCACGTGTTGTGTAGATTTAAAAAAAAATATCTTAAGGACGCGTCTACAAAATTGATAGGTATAGAATCGCACTACTACATTGACAAAAGTCACACACACACTAGTGTACGCACGGTTGGCAGTGGGAATCGTAGTCAAATGAAATTATTTTGATAATTTGAAAGATTGAATTTGTTTTTCATTTCTTATACCTACCTCAGAAATATACTTCGATACGAAATACGAATACCTGCTCCAGAGACTGCTTGGCACTGGAAGCCCTCTACTGGTAGTGAGATGTTAGCTCTGGACTTTGAACTAGTTTTGTCAGTTATAATAAGACCTTACCTACCTGCGGACTTGATGGAGTGACCTGAAGGTGTAATTTGGTGATTACAACAGGAACTCCTAGACTATTGGAACTAGGTGTGCCGAGTTTGGGTTCGTTTTGTTGGTTATGATGAGACCTTACCACCGGACTTGATGGAGTGACCTGAAGGTGTAATTCGGTGATTACAACAGGAACTCCTAGACTATTGGAACTAGGTGTGCCGAGTTTGGGTTCGTTTTGTTAGTTATGATGAGACCTTACCACCAGACTTGATGGAGTGACCTGAAGGGGTAATTCAGTAACTACTGCTGGAATTTCTGAACGAGTAGAACTAGGTGTGCCGAATTTGGGCTTCGTTTTGTTAGTTATGACGAGTCCATACCTCCGGACTTGATGGAGTGACCTGAAGGTGTAAATCGGTGATTGCAACTGGAACTCTTAGACTGGTAGAACTAGGTGTGCCGAGTTTGGGTTCGTTTTGTAGGTTATGATGAGACCTTACCACCGGACTTGATGGAGTGACCTGAAGGTGTAGTTCGGTGATTACAAGTGGAACTCCTAGACTTGTAGGACTAGGTGTGCCGAGTTTGGGTTCGTTTTGTTAGTTATGATGAGACCTTACCACCAAACTTGATGGAATGACCTGAAGGGGTAAATCAGTAACTACTGCTGGAATTTCTGAACGAGTAGAACTAGGTGTGCCGAATTTGAGCTTCGTTTTGTTAGTTATGACGTGTCCATACCTCCGGACTTGATGGAGTGACCTGAAGGTGTAAATCGGTGATTGCAACTGGAACTCCTAGACTGGTAGAACTAGGTGTGCCGAGTTTGGGTTCGTTTTGTTAGTTATGATGAGACCTTACCACCAGACTTGATGGAGTGACCTGAAGGGGTAATTCAGTAACTACTGCTGGAATTTCTGAACCAGTAGAACTAGGTGTGCAGAATTTCACTCAATCAAGTCCGGTGGTAAGGTCTCATCGTAACTCACAAAACGAACCCAAACTCGGCACACCTAGTTCTACAAGTCTGGGAGTTCCAATTGTAATCACTGAACTACACATTCAGGTCACTCCATCAAGTCCGGTGGTAAGGTCTCATCATAACCTACAAAACGAACCCAAACTCGGCACACCTAGTTCTACAAGTCTAGGAGTTCCAATTGTAATCACTGAACTACACCTTCAGGTCACTCCATCAAGTCCGGTGGTAAGGTCTCATCATAACCAATAAAACGAACCCAAACTCGGCACACCTAGTTCTACCAGTCTAGGAGTTCCAGTTGCAATCGCCGATTTACACCTTCAGGTCACTCCATCAAGTCCGGAGGTATGGACTCGTCATAACTAACAAAACGGAGCCCAAATTCGCCACCCCTAGTTTTACTCTGCAAGAAGTTCAAATAGCGGTCACGAAAGTACACCTCCAGGTCATGCCATCAAGTCCGGAGGTAAGGTCTCATCATAACCAACAAAACGAGCCCAAACTCGGCACACCTAGTTCCGCTCGTCCAGGAGTTGCAGTAGTAGGTAAGTTTATATATCCTACTTATTTTTAGCTAAATAAAAACTGTGAGTATAAAAATAATAATTTTATCACTTGTCAAGTACTTATGTTTCCAATTTGTTTTTTTCTAATATTTTGTGTATGTACAGCGATCTTTTCAGAATGAGCCGCTGCAAACAGGCGATACAGTATCCACTCACGACGGCGGCCGAGCGCGGACTGTGGTTTCATCGAAATCTTTGTACAATAAATCAAAGCAGGCACCAAAAATAAAATAGCCCTTATTGCAATACATTATGATTTATCCGTATTAGCAAAATATGTGAAAAAATGTGCGTCAGTTTATATTTTTTCTACGACTATTTGTGACATTTTGATAAAAAATAAATACAGGGTTTTTTAATTGAATATGTCTGTCATCTTACAGTATTTTTTAATTTTTTTAAATATGTTGATAATAGACCAAAACATGTACCGAAACACAAGCCGGTATCGTTAATTTTGTAGAAAATGGCAACGAAAGTTCGTTTTTACAATATAAAAAACTACTATTTTCAACAAAAGAGTTACAGACTTTTGCAGATGAAGAACCAATCTATACATGGTAGTTTTTACTTATATTTGATTTGGTTTAGTTTTGTCACAAAATCTACCGAAAAACACCCTAATTTTGGTTGATTTGCAAACGCGTCCTTAATAAGAATATGCCACCGTGTGTACTTAGATATTGCACAAATAATTTAAGAAATGTCAGTAAAAACCAAGGAATTACTTTTCATCGATTAATAAGATACTTAATCAATAAAAAAGTATTATAGATTAATAATAAAACAAATTATACCTAAGACGCCATCTCGTGTCATGTAATATAGATCATGAAATTAATTTGTTCAGATGCGACATTTCTGTGGGTACTTAAGTATAGGACGAATATATTATTATACGCATTTTTTTTGTAGAAAAATATATGAGTTATCATAATTAGGCTAAATTTTTTATATTTAAATCTGCTCATTATACTTTTATTTTATTTTTAGGTTTCCATATCAAAGTCAAAGTGGAATAAATTCGTTCATTTTTAACTCTCGCGTGCCAAGCATTTATGATCGACTCTTATTCTTATTTAAATAAATATATTTGTAATTTAAATGTTATATTAAGTTTTGTTAAACATACATTTAGTATGTTTTTTATATTTGACATAGATACCTTTTAAAATATTCAGATGAAAATATCATTAAAATGTAATTATGATATAATATTATATTAAATAAGCAAATACAATATACGAATAAATGACAAAATTTGAAAATTGTTCTCATATAATTTACCTATTTAACAATATAATCTACAATTACCTACTGATCATTCTACCTATGTTTATTCTATGATACAAAAAAACAACCACGCGAACATAAAGTAGCGCACATTTTTTGTTTGAGATAGCTGTTCTAGTACGTAAGTACATATTACTTCAATGTTTCAGGAGATGAGCAGCAGCATCTTCCTGACAACAACTAAAAAAACTGTAGCCAACCCACCTGGCAAGCGTGGCAACTATACAAAATGTCCCTCTTATGAGGCAATCCATGGAGAGGCCTATATTCAACAGTAGACTTTAATAGGTTGTTATGTCTAAAAGTTCCATAAACCATTTAAAAATGGTCTTAATTTTTAAAATTTACTTAATGAATGAAAATTTAAAACAATAGGCGTCGTTAAGGAGTTTCGATTTTTCTGATTTAAATTGTCTGGCAAGGAATGAAGGCGATTATTAAATCATGTCGCTTCAAATTGATTTGTGTTCGTGAACATAATAAGTGTTAATTTTGCTTGAAAATATAACTGGCTAGTAATATATAAAAATTACAAACATATTTTAAAAAAGAATATGTGTCATCTTTCTTTTCAATTATTTGCACACATGAGTACATGAGGATTTATCTCTGGGTGTCATAACTTTGGTGTAATATATTATTATTACGTTTCATGATAATAATTAATTAGTTATTAATATTAAGATATGTAATCTTATATTGATACGTCTAATAATATCTATGATTATATACTAGTAATGTAACATTGTTAATTACAGTAAATTAAAGAAAATTTATAAAAGGGTTTGAAATATTACTATGTGTTTAATTTTGTAACATATAAAATTACGTTCTATACAAAACCTTTTCTCGAAGTTTGCATATCCGCTTATATATCTAGATATGTTAGTTTTAGTGTGGGTGAAAGTAACCCACTCAGCCCGATTGCATAAGGGCAAAACATTACCAGAAGTCTGCGGAAGTGACCTATGATTACTGACTTCTGCTAAGTGTGAAAATTACATGATCTACTACAATTGGGTTTATGCAATAAATTGATGAAATCTTATTTTTTTATATAAAAGGGTAACAATTGAGCACACAATCCATGCAGAAATCGAACCCGCAGCCTCATCGGTGCCAAGGAGATGTGATGTGTGTTATGGATTAGTTTTGTTTAATTGGTTTAGTTTAGTAGGCAAACTTAGTGCGTACCTTTTTACTACTACTAATACATAAATAATATACATAATATTACATACTTTTTTTATTTTTAAACGACGAAAAAAAAGGTGATGGAAGTTCTCGATTTACCAGAATATTTTTTTATTTAAAAAGCTTAAATGACACCTTAAAGTTAACGGACTTAACGCCATTTGATATTATCTGCCAGTCAACCTGGACTGCCAAAGGCTATTGTTGGCAGGTGCAATGAATAATACTAATATAAAGTGTATATAATACTACTTAAATACACAATACTTATATAACACTAGCTTGCCAGGGAGACGTTGTTCTGCCCTTTTCGATGACCCTTTGTCATGTCCTATTAAAAATCCTTAAATTCGCAAAAAAAATCTGAATCATGGGTAAAAAAACTATCCTATCTCTCAAGTTGGACCAAACTGCACTCGGTCACTTAAAAGCGGTTAAGTAATTTAGAAGTCCATCGTGGACAAACAACGTGACACCTAATTTATATATATTAAGATATATTTGAAAATATACACCCATATATACATATATATAATGTGTACAGATGCTTATAAACTTAATGAATAATAATAATATAGGTATATTTAGCTGTGTTTAAAGATAATTTTTAATCAAGTGGTCCGATTTCAATTATTCTTTTGTTAGAACGGGTATCTTAGTAGGTACTTTACCTTACCTTATTAATGGTCCCATATGAGGTATATATGTATATGTGAGAGATTGAGATCTGATGACGCGATGAATAAAAGGATTAAATTGATTATGCAAAGAAATTTTCACAACATGTAAGAGACAGCTCCGAGGTGCAGTGGCTTAGGATTAAGTTGCGGCGCGGAGAGCCGGTTCGAATCCAGTACGAAACAAATATTTATTCTTACGGACCTACAAATACTTATTCTGAGTTTAAACGTTTGTCCTTGTGCAATTTGTGTAAACTACCTCCACGATACACGAGCTAATGCTAGCTTATGCTTTTTTTAATCTTTACCTTGTCAACAGATTTAGATGATTATATTATTTTTGTTCCTATTTAATTGATTTCACTTTCTTTAACAGTTTAAAGAGACTAAATGCACGCAAGCAAAGCGGCGTGAAAATACGGCATAATACTATGATATTGATTAAAACTACTTTTACGGATTTTGGAAGGATGATGGTGGATTCACTGTTTAAATATCGGTTTGTATGGGTCTTTTTTCCTATACACAGTGTGACCTACGGTTTAGGATTTAGGATGACTAACTAAGCGGATAGCTAAGAAATTATTTACCTCTAACTCTAAAGTAAATTGAATTTTAGCGTTTATGGAATAAGATGTTCTAAAAAATGCAGTTACTTTGTCTGATGGTAAAATTGTGAAATTGTGTTTACGTACCGCTTGTAGAGCTTTGGAGAAAGCTGGAGATACTCCGAGTTAATACTAAAATCGGGACTTCGGGTCACCTCAGTCGCCTGTGACCATGGGTGCTGCAAAGTACGGGAATTAAAAATCCAATAAACGCCATAAAATCCATAACAGTAGTTTAATCAATGTGTAGTATTCGCGTAAATATAAGAATTCATTATAATATGATATTTTAATTAATAAACAAAAACGAAATTTACCTCTTAAATACATTATCCACACTTTTTGAATTGGCTGTTCAAGTGGACCTTTGCGCTATAAATTTAAGACATCTGGTTTGAGAGGAGCAAAAAATTACAAAAGGGTCCGCTATCGGTCAATTAGTGATGTCTGGCTGGAACCCCACCTGCGGTACTGTTGAGTGTTCATTCTTTATATCTTGCTTATGCGTTTATTGCAGTAATATGAGCTAAACGGGCTACAAAGGTCTTAATGTAGGCATTTTTATGAAATTATATATTACAGTACGCTAGCAAAACGGATTCAATCCCCACTGGCACCAATGAAATTAGTAGTTGCAATTTTAAGTACTGATATACCACGCGCTTAGCGCTAAAGGAAAAGACCGCGAGGAAACCTGCACGAGTGAGACATAAAAAAATCGAAGGCATGTGAAATCTGTCAAAACGCATTGGGCAGCGCGGCGGACGCTTCTTTGCCCTAAAACCCTGTTAAAAGTGAGAGGAGGTCTGTGCCCAGCAAGTTTGCTTTACTTATTACCATAGGAGCTTCTTCTGTAACGTGGGGGTTGACTAAGCGGAGCATGTGTCGAGCACAAATTCATGTAGTGTGGACCGACTTACAAGCCTCGAATGAGCGCGCTTCGAGAGTTTAGTTCATGCTCGACTGTGCTCCGCCTATTGTCGGGTTTTTGACGAACACAAAGGGATTTGCATCGTATGCATCGATTTGCATGTTGTAGGCTCGTTGTACGTCCACACTGGACACCGCGAGTAAAGCTGTTCAGCTTGTGCCTAGCTCGTGCTCGGCTCCTCTAGCGTAGACCCACCTATCCAGTTCGAGCGCGTTGCGCGCGGCCACTGCGCTGAAGAGTCAAAAATCGTTTAAAAATGTTCTTCTAGCATGATTAAAGTGGTCCTCGTAAGTCTGTGAATAAACCACTGATGTACTTTGTATTTTTGTATAGATGGTAGGGCAAGGTTACAGTAATCGCTTCGTTTGGTTAGCTTAGCCTTAGATGCTGCATTCGTCACTTATGCAGTCCACAAAATCTACCTTTAAATTTCCTTAGTTAGCTCTAAAGATATCCAAGGAATGAGACGGGTGATGAATGTATTCTCTTAGGCTGCCAATATAGGTATTTTTTTTTTCTAATAAATCATCTTGTTTAAGGATGAATAATATGCCAAAATAACAATGTTATAAGAGGAAAATTGCTAAACGAAAACCACGACCCCACGCGGTGGTCTTAGCTAATTCGCAGATAGGTATCCGGGCATATACTGATGGTTGGGCACCTAACAAGTAGGTAAACATATTACGTGGTACAGTAATGCAGCAGCTATATCGTGATTGTAGCACGAATGGGCTCAACTAGACAAGGACCACGTTATCACAGATTACCAGAGTGAAGTAGCAGTTTAACGTTGCTGTATTTCGTGTGGTAAGTTCAGAGAACCGGAAATATTTTTTACTGAAAACGAGGCATTCTATCTTAGACCTCAGGCTGTCAACGCATTCTGCATTTTGATTTTTAATTGAGGATAGATGTAGATGTCTACACCTTGGAATTCAGTTACCATCATGTAGACTGTGTTAATTTTTCATCCTTATTCTATAAAAAATTCTAATCTTTTATTGTTTTACAGAAGTATGAATCCGTGCACACAATCCACCTATGAACGTGTAAGAACTTCTTTTCTACCTAGGAGATCCGTCAAGGTCAACCACACTCTTGACTATATCTGTCTCTAAAAACCAATAGAGAGCCAGTATAATCGCAGGCTGAGATATATTCCATCTTAGTCTTCGGAGGTGACAACGCATCCAACGCTTCCATTGTCAGAAGTTTTTTTTTATGGAAGAGGGGGCAAACGAGCATACGGCTCATCGATGGCAAGTAATCACCATCGCCCGTCGGCAAGATCAATCGCAATCGGCAAGGGTAATCGTCCGTGCATTACCGGCCTTATGGAAAATTGTAAAGAAAAGTAAACTCAAGTAAAGATAGCTGCAGGTGTCCATGGACTTGGGAAAGAGTAGTCCTCTCTTGAGAGGAGCCGCCGTGGAACAGCAAGTGCTGGTGGGGCTGCAAATGTGTGAGAAAGCGTTTCTGTGGCCCTGTCAATATGCGGCGAAGGTGGAACTCCATAGGGTTTTAGTTGGCGCGAGTTCGACACAATCCATCCTTGCAAGGTGAGTATGCGCAGGCATGTCCTCGTGTTAAAAAAACGGCTGCCATGATAAACAATCTGAATGAGGCCAACTATTGCAACACTTATATAGGTATTACTAAATTTCAAAATAAACATATTAAGTTTCATTGGAAAAATCTAAAAAGGAGCTATCTGTAGTACAGGATTTAGAAATTTTAAGTTACCTGAGGTTAAGATACCTGTGTTCTCTGAAAGTTATAGTGAGTGGCAGACGTTTAGGAATTTATTTGTAGGTTTAATACAAAATAATAAAACTAGACGGTGCGCTAAAATTAAATTAGTTAAAAGGGTACTTAACTGGAGATGCAGAACACCTATCAAGTCCAATATAACCCGTCCTTGCCCCCACGAGGCGGTTATACGTAGTCTTTTAAACCATGTAAATAAAAACGGGTGTTCATGGACTGCAGAAGCCACTTATCATCAGGTTGACTGTACCTTAATTTGACACATTAGTTATACAAGTGGTAAAATTGAAAAAAAGATGTACAACCGCCTTTAATATAATTAAAACGAGAACATCATTAATGTATTCGAAGTCAATTTAATATGCATTATTAAAGATAACTCAAAACATGTGGTCAGACCTTGATTAAATTTATATGAGATCACACGAGAAGCACCAACTTTTAAATAAAAAAGAAACATCAAAATCGAATAATCCAAAGAAAAATTATGAAGTACACATAAAAAAAACACACAGTCGAATTGAATACCTCCTTTTTCTGAAGTCGTTAAAAAAGATATGTTCTACCATCCGTTAGATAAATTACTTACATAAGTGCCAGAAATTTAATTCAAATCCATTTTATTTATTGCCTGAATTTAATACATAATATTACGAACTAAGTAAAAAAGTAAAGATACAGCCTATATACGTCCCACTGCTGGGCACAGGCCTCTCCTTATTTCTGAGAGTGTTTTAGGACAAGGAAGTGTCCGCCGCGCTGCCCCAATGCGTGTTGGCGACCTTCCCATGTCTTCGAAATATTTTTTCTGTTTTTTCAGACTTGCAAGTTTCCTCAGGATGTTTTCCTTCACCGCCGAGCACATGGTCAATGAGCACTTAAAATCGCAATTAACAATTTCATTGATGCCGGCGGGGATCGAAATACGATATACTTGCGTTCTGTTATATTTACAGCGAACGTTAACCATCTGAGCTACCACGCCTCATAATAATATTATATGCAACAGAATGTAGTACATAATATTATTATGATGTTATTAGTTGTTAATGAGATCTTACATACTACCATAATAATGGCGTGCAATATCTTTACTTAAACACTAAGCTATTATTATTATTACAATTTAATGAAATAATTAAGTGATAATAAATATTTAAATAATTAAATAATCATGATCAGGTAGTAATTAATTACATGTTTGCATTTATTTACTTAACAGTGTGTTTGAAAATAAAAACGTCTCATTATTTAAGAACAGAAACACGATAAAGCCTTGTGCGAGCATCTGCCACCCTATTCAATACCCTCTTCATATAATATCAGCTTTGGATGTTTTACATTTTGTCAGCCATGTGCTCTTTGCAATAACTTACGACCTTACAGCTTTAATATTTAACTCTTTGGCGATTTAATGTTCCTTAACTCTTTGAGGTTTAATTATGTCATCACTGCTCCTTTTAAGGTGACAAGCGAGCACACAGTCCACCCGATGGTTAGTGGATGCTGTGGCCCATAGAGATCTACATTTATCATCGATTATAAATCAAAATGCAGATGCGTTTTCACCCCTGAGGACTAAGATGGCATGCCTCGTTTCGTAAGTAAAAATAAGCCAAAACCACGTGTCACGGCTTCTAATCTTTATTGAAACACTCCCCCTTGACATTCGCGTTCCACCCACGCTGTCCATTTCGCACTTATCTGCGGTCAAGCAGCCGCCCTATCATAACAAGACGTGTGATGAAGCACAGTCGTATAGAAAAGTTAATCCATTAAGTCCATTTTGTTACATCCATTTGAGTGTTGGACCGTGCCTCTAGATACAATTTTTTTCCTCTTTAGTTTAACAAGAACAGTTATCCAAACGTTTCAAAAAGTTATAAAATAAAGTGAGACTGATTTAGAGACTCATATTGCCTAGAAGAATCATTTTTATAGTGAAATTAATTGGTATGCAATAAAACTTGACCTAGATGGGATGATTGTACAGAAGACCGAAGAGTATAATCTGCCACTTTGCCTGGCGTATGTGTACTATGAGAAAGCCATCGATGCCGTCAAAATTTGGGCGGTGCCTACCTACGGTGCGTACCTTCAGCGGTGCGAGGTTGACTGTCGGTATAACGAAGTGCTGAAGTGCTTGTACAGTAGGGCTACGATGGCTATCCGAGTACAAAACCAGAGTACGTAAACTCCAACTGCAGAGAGTTGTAAGACAGAGTGATATTATATCCCCGAAACTCTTCACCATTGCACTGGAAGACGTTTTCAAACTACGGGACTGGAAAGGATTCGGTATTAACATCAATGGCGAGTACATCCCTCACCTTCAACTTGCCGACGATATAGTGGTTATGGCAGAATCGCTGGAGGATCTAAGCACTATGCTCAATAACCTCAATGGTGCCAACAAACGGATAGGTCTTAAGATGAACATGGGCATATCAAAGATCATGTGTAACGTCCATGTCACACCTATGCCGGTAGTTGTTGGGGGCACTAAGCTTGAAGTTGTTGATGAGTACGTTTACCTGGGATAAATAGTCCAACTAGGTAAGTCCAACTTCGATCGAGAGGTCAATGGCAATAAAAAAAATCATATCCTATTCGATTCTAGCCTATAAAATGAAAGTTATCCGAGACTTTATTTCAGACACAACAAATAAAGGACAAAAGTTATATCGGAGCAGATTAAAGACATAGCAAATTTATTAATATCTTTCGCCTTGCGTTCTTCCAATCAACGCGTATGCAGCGAATCCACAGACGGTGATCTTAATTAAATATCTCTCGCTTAATTTCTTTACGAATCAATCGTTTTATTTATTATTTAATTTATTACAGTCTATGAAAAGTTTACAGCTGAACATAGAACTCCCCCCTCCCCCATACATTACCCTAAGAACGGATTTTGTCCAAGTTGCCACGGTTGGTGCGTTAGCAACCGCAGTTGTATTTGGTTTTTATATATATTTTTTTTTATATAGAATAGGCTGACAAACGAGCACACAGTCCACCTGATGGGAAGTGGTTGCTGCGGCCCATACACATCTACATCTATCTTCCATTACAAATCAAAATGCAGATGCGTTGTCACCCGTGAGGACTGAGATGGAATGCCTCATTTCCAGTAAAAAGGGTCTCCGGTTCTCTACACTCACCATACGAAATACAGCAGCATTAAGCTACTATTTTACGCTGGTATTCTGTGAGAGCGTGGTCCTTCCCCGGTCGAGCCGACCCAATCGTGCTACAACTATACTACTAATATAACTGCAGCATGGCTCTACCACGTAGAAAAAGTGTTGTCAGGAACATACTGACCGTGTTATGCTTCAGTCTCCCTCTGCCGCCTCTCACGACACCCACGGCACGATATGGGGCAGTGGATATTCTTACACCGCCACTACACGGTTAGTATTTTTATTGTTGTCATCAGGAACATGCTATCCGTGTTCTGCTTCAGTCTCTCTCTGCCGCCTCTCACGACACCCACGGCACGATATGGGGCAGTGGATATTCTTAAACCGCCACTACACGGTTAGTATTTTTATTGTTGTCATCAGGAACATGCTGTCCGTGTTCTGCTTCAGTCTCCCTCTGCCGCCTCTCACGACACCCACGGCACGATATGGGTCAGTGGATATTCTTACACCGCCACTACACGGTTAGTATTTTTATTGTTGTCATCAGGAACATGCTGTCCGTGTTCTGCTTCAGTCTCCCTCTGCCGCCTCTCACGACACCCACGGCACGATATGGGGCAGTGGATATTCTTAAACCGCCACTACACGGTTAGTATTTTTATTGTTGTCATCAGGAACATGCTGTCCGTGTTCTGCTTCAGTCTCCCTCTGCCGCCTCTCATGACACCCACGGCACGATATGGGGCAGTGGATATTCTTAAACCGCCACTACACGGTTAGTATTTTTATTGTTGTCATCAGGAACATGCTGTCCGTGTTCTGCTTCAGTCTCCCTCTGCCGCCTCTCACGACACCCACGGCACGATATGGGGCAGTGGATATTCTTACACCGCCACTACACGGTTAGTATTTTTATTGTTGTCATCAGGAACATGCTGTCCGTGTTATGCTTCAGTCTCCCTCTGCCGCCTCTCACGACACCCACGGCACGATATGGGGCAGTGGATATTCTTACACCGCCACTACACGGTTAGTATTTTTATTGTTGTCATCAGGAACATGCTGTCCGTGTTCTGCTTCAGTGTCCCTCTGCCGCCTCTCACGACACCCACGGCACGATATGGGGCAGTGGATATTCTTAAACCGCCACTACACGGTTAGTATTTTTATTGTTGTCATCAGGAACATGCTGTCCGTGTTCTGCTTCAGTCTCACTCTGCCGCCTCTCACGACACCCACGGCACGATATGGGGCAGTGGATATTCTTACACCGCCACTACACGGTTAGTATTTTTATTGTTGTCATCAGGAACATGCTGTCCGTGTTCTGCTTCAGTCTCCCTCTGCCGCCTCTCACGACACCCACGGCACGATATGGGGCAGTGGATATTCTTAAACCGCCACTACACGGTTAGTATTTTATTGTTGTCATCAGGAACATGCTGTCCGTGTTCTGCTTCAGTCTCCCTCTGCCGCCTCTCACGACACCCACGGCACGATATGGGGCAGTGGATATTCTTAAACCGCCACTACACGGTTAGTATTTTTATTGTTGTCATCAGGAACATGCTGTCCGTGTTCTGCTTCAGTCTCCCTCTGCCGCCTCTCACGACACCCACGGCACGATATGGGGCAGTGGATATTCTTACACCGCCACTACACGGTTAGTATTTTTATTGTTGTCATCAGGAACATGCTGTCCGTGTTCTGCTTCAGTCTCCCTCTGCCGCCTCTCACGACACCCACGGCACGATATGGGGCAGTGGATATTCTTAAACCGCCACTACACGGTTAGTATTTTTATTGTTGTCATCAGGAACATGCTGTCCGTGTTCTGCTTCAGTCTCCCTCTGCCGCCTCTCACGACACCCACGGCACGATATGGGGCAGTGGATATTCTTACACCGCCACTACACGGTTAGTATTTTTATTGTTGTCATCAGGAACATGCTGTCCGTGTTCTGCTTCAGTCTCCCTCTGCCGCCTCTCACGACACCCACGGCACGATATGGGGCAGTGGATATTCTTAAACCGCCACTACACGGTTAGTATTTTTATTGTTGTCATCAGGAACATACTGTCCGTGTTCTGCTTCAGTCTCCCTCTGCCGCCTCTCACGACACCCACGGCACGATATGGGGCAGTGGATATTCTTAAACCGCCACTACACGATTAGTATTTTTATTGTTGTCATCAGGAACATGCTGTCCGTGTTCTGCTTCAGTCTCCCTCTGCCGCCTCTCACGATACCCACGGCACGATATGGGGCAGTGGATATTCTTACACCGCCACTACACGGTTAGTATTTTTATTGTTGTCATCAGGAACATGCTGTCCGTGTTCTGCTTCAGTCTCCTTCTGACGCCTCTCACGACACCCACGGCACGATATGGGGCAGTGGATATTCTTACACCGCCACTACACGGTTAGTATTTTTATTGTTGTCATCAGGAACATGCTGTCCGTGTTCTGCTTCAGTCTCCCTCTGCCGCCTCTCATGACACCCACGGCACGATATGGGGCAGTGGATACTCTTACACCGCCACTACACGGTTAGTATTTTTATTGTTGTCATCAGGAACATGCTGTCCGTGTTCTGCTTCAGTCTCCCTCTGCCGCCTCTCACGACACCCACGGCACGATATGGGGCAGTGGATATTCTTACACCGCCACTACACGGTTAGTATTTTATTGTTGTCATCAGGAAAATGCTGTCCGTGTTCTGCTTCAGTCTCCCTCTGCCGCCTCTCACGACACCCACGGCACGATATGGGGCAGTGGATACTCTTACACCGCCACTACACGGTTAGTATTTTTATTGTTGTCATCAGGAACATGCTGTCCGTGTTCTGCTTCAGTCTCCCTCTGCTGCCTCTCACGACACCCACGGCACGATATGGGGCAGTGGATATTCTTACACCGCCACTACACGGTTAGTATTTTTATTGTTGTCATCAGGAACATGCTGTCCGTGTTCTGCTTCAGTCTCCCTCTGCCGCCTCTCACGACACCCACGGCACGATATGGGGCAGTGGATATTCTTAAACCGCCACTACACGGTTAGTATTTTTATTGTTGTCATCAGGAACATGCTGTCCGTGTTCTGCATCAGTCTCCCTCTGCCGCCTCTCACGATACCCACGGCACGATATGGGGCAGTGGATATTCTTACACCGCCACTACACGGTTAGTATTTTTATTGTTGTCATCAGGAACATGCTGTCCGTGTTCTGCTTCAGTCTCCTTCTGACGCCTCTCACGACACCCACGGCACGATATGGGGCAGTGGATACTCTTACACCGCCACTACACGGTTAGTATTTTTATTGTTGTCATCAGGAACATGCTGTCCGTGTTCTGCTTCAGTCTCCCTCTGCCGCCTCTCATGACACCCACGGCACGATATGGGGCAGTGGATACTCTTACACCGCCACTACACGGTTAGTATTTTTATTGTTGTCATCAGGAACATGCTGTCCGTGTTCTCCTTCAGTCTCCCTCTGCCGCCTCTCACGACACCCACGGCACGATATGGGGCAGTGGATATTCTTACACCGCCACTACACGGTTAGTATTTTTATTGTTGTCATCAGGAAAATGCTGTCCGTGTTCTGCTTCAGTCTCCCTCTGCCGCCTCTCACGACACCCACGGCACGATATGGGGCAGTGGATACTCTTACACCGCCACTACACGGTTAGTATTTTTATTGTTGTCATCAGGAACATGCTGTCCGTGTTCTGCTTCAGTCTCCCTCTGCCGCCTCTCACGACACCCACGGCACGATATGGGGCAGTGGATATTCTTACACCGCCACTACACGGTTAGTATTTTTATTGTTGTCATCAGGAACATGCTGTCCGTGTTCTGCTTCAGTCTCCCTCTGCCGCCTCTCACGACACCCACGGCACGATAAGGGGCAGTGGATATTCTTACACCGCCACTACACAGTTAGTATTATTATTGTTGTCATCAGGAACATGCTGTCCGTGTTCTGCTTCAGTCTCCCTCTGCCGCCTCTCACGACACCCACGGCACGATATGGGGCAGTGGATATTCTTACACCGCCACTACACGGTTAGTATTTTTATTGTTGTCATCAGGAACATGCTGTCCGTGTTCTGCTTCAGTCTCCCTCTGCCGCCTCTCACGACACCCACGGCACGATATGGGGCAGTGGATACTCTTACACCGCAACTACACGGTTAGTATTTTTATTGTTGTCATCAGGAACATGCTGTCCGTGTTCTGCTTCAGTCTCCCTCTGCCGCCTCTCACGACACCCACGGCACGATATGGGGCAGTGGATATTCTTACACCGCCACTACACGGTTAGTATTTTTATTGTTGTCATCAGGAACATGCTGTCCGCGTTCTGCTTCAGTCTCCCTCTGCCGCCTCTCACGACACCCACGGCACGATATGGGGCAGTGGATATTCTTACACCGCCACAACACGGTTAGTATTTTTATTGTTGTCATCAGGAACATGCTGTCCGTGTTCTGCTTCAGTCTCCCTGTGCCGCCTCTCACGACACCCACGGCACGATATGGGGCAGTGGATATTCTTACACCGCCACTACACGGTTAGTATTTTTATTGTTGTCATCAGGAACATGCTGTCCGTGTTCTGCTTCAGTCTCCCTCTGCCGCCTCTCACGACACCCACGGCACGATATGGGGCAGTGGATATTCTTACACCGCCACTACACGGTTAGTATTTTTATTGTTGTCATCAGGAACATGCTGTCCATGTTCTGCTTCAGTCTCCCTCTGCCGTCTCTCACGACACCCACGGCACGATATGGGGCAGTGGATAATCTTACACCGACACTACACGGTTAGTGTTGTTTATTATAATCGAATAAAAGTATTACTTTATTGAAGTAAAACTTCTTTACGCTCGCTTGATTTGGGGAGTAAGCTGGCGAACGCGTGACGAATATGTTACAAAAAGTGTGATCGGGCGAGGCGATCGGGAGTTGAGTGAGGGATATAAGCAAGAGAGAGCAGTGCACGCTTCGCGTACACCTAATCCGTCATCGGCCGAAGTTTGCTCAGGCGATGACGGCCGAACTAGGAGGATCGAATCAAACACTTGTAAAACAAAGAGAGCGCTTGTTACACAAACACGACGGTTATCGTCCGATAACGCAAGAAAACGGCCGATCAACCGTCGAGTCCGAACTTGTTGGGATTTCTCGCCCGACTACCGGTGTCTACAGTGCAAATTAAGTGTATTTATTGTTTAATTTAATTATTTTGTCTTTATTTTGTTGTTTCTGTCAGAGTTGTTATCCACCTAAACGACTATGGATAGTGAAAATATAAAAATAGAAAAAAAATACTGGTGTAAACGTCCCGTTGAGTGCTTAACAGAATTAATACTGTAAGCTGCGCGTACATTTTCTTTCTCTCTTTCTGTCATAGCCAGTTAATTTTATGAATTATTATTTTATTCAATACGTTAAATATTCTACGTTTGAAGTGAATAAAATTGTAAATTCATTTTAAAATTCATGTTTTGTGGATTTTCTGGTGAATAATAACAAACTACGGAAAGAAGACGATAATACATTTAAGTATTTGTAGAAAATTGATGTATGTATAATATACACGCAAATATTATACATGTATATATATGTATATATATATATATATATATATATATATATATATATAGCTGGAGCTAAAGAAGTTTTACTTTAGTCGTGTGGTCATAAGCTTACACGTTCTTTTTTATTTTAGAATTAATCCGCCGTGCTGCCTAAGTGCCTGTTGGCTTTACGTGTCTTCAAAACACTTAAGTTCATCAGATTAATGAATTGCAATTAACAATTATTAAAAAAAAAACGAACTGTTAAAAACATCAAGGGCATTGATAAAAACCACTGAGTCTTGTCGACATTGCCTAGTCCTCATCAACGGTCATCTTTAATATATAGATAGCAGGTTTGAATTTTTACTAAGATCATAAACACCAGTCATAATTTAAAAAAAAGTAATTCCACGCAGCAGCTATATTATGGTTGTAGCACAAAGGGGTCGGCTCGAACGAGGCAGGACCACTCTATCACAGAATATCAGCATTAAATAGCCGCTTAAGGCTGCTGTGTTTCTTATGGTGAGGGTAAAGAAGCAGTGACCCTTTTATTATTTGAAACATTCCATCTAAGTTCTCAGGCGTGAAAATGCAACTTCAATTTTGTACCTAAACGACGACAAATGTATATGTCCATGGGGCACGGCATCCACTTACCACCAGGAGTGCTCGTTTGTCACCCTTTTTCAAAAAAAAGTATGAATGTCGTATGTATGTCTGGATATTCTCTATCACTACCTGGAGATCAAATAAATCAGATTTTATATTTTGAGGGTCCACCATAGTTGCGATACGTCGTAAAATTTAAATGTAATTGATATTTTATTCATCGATGTTTTTCCGCTCCGTGCCTCTTGTAGAGAACTGGAGAGTAGGGATTATTTACATGTATTGTACTTTAATATTCGTAATCGTAATAAATGTCACGTCACCTTTTTAGATGACTTCAATAAGAAAAGTTTCTAATTTTTTTGCATTTAAATGATACAAGTGTGACACTGAAAGTTCTTAGAAAATAAAATAACTGAACCAACTGGCAAGTTATTAGATTTATTATATCTATTCAAATTAGCGTCCACTTTCATCAATACATCGCTGCATCCGATGAAACCACTGAGAAAAGCACTTTGCCCACTCGTCCTTAGGGGTCTCTTCTTCCTTGAGAACCTTCTTTTGAAACTGCTACCTCGGCGTCCATAAAACGTTTTCTCGAAGTTTTTCTTTTATTTTCGGAACTAAATGAAAATGCAAGGTGCGGGGTCGGCGCTATAGGATGGGTGACCCTGTAATACATAACGACCTATCCTTCCGAAGAACGAGGCCACCATCTTTTTTCTCACGCTTCGACCTCCCTTCACTTTAGTTGGCACTCCTCGGAAGGAAAGACCCAGACAGCAGACTATCTCTTAGTTTCAGGATCATAACAATAAATGCAGCTTTTGTCACCCGTAAGTTTGTTGAACACAGCATAAGAGTCACCTCCGTTAAATCTTTGAACCATTTCGTGACACCAATCAACATGACGGAGTTTTTGGGCCTCTGTCAAATCATGAGGTATTCACCGGGCACAAAGCTTCCTGACCGCTAAATGTTCATGGAGGATTTTGTTCACTTGACTCATACCGTTGCTTAACTTGTCTGAATCTGCTGATAAGTCACTGTTTTGTCAGTCTATATCACACGCCGCACAACCGTGATGTTATCGTCAGTCATAGCCGTAGAAGGCCGTCCCTCACGCAGATCATCGGTGAAATTAGTGCGATCACGTTTAAATTCATTAAACCAGTTGTAAACAGTGGCTAAAGATGGGGCTTTATCGTGAAAGGCCTATCGAAGTCTATCTTATCTTTCTTGTTGACTTAAATTAGGTACATCGAAAGTCATAAAAATCATTGTGCGAAAAATTTCTCGCGTTAATTTCATGCTGACGTGACACAGACAACTTTCAATTTGCCCCCAAGTCGTCAACAAATGACAAATTAATAAAATACATACACAATAACATTGGCAAAGACTTCCATTTTCAAAACTACGAGTATATTTATTTTTTATTACATCGTTACAAGTGGCCAGTTCTAAAAACTTTTAGTGTCTCCTCGTATATTTGTCAATTGTAAACAGATATAGATGATTCTTTTTTATTAAATAAGATGAACTTCTTCTACTAATTTTTTTTTGACTTTAAGATTGTGATATTTTTAGTAGAGACGTCCTTACTTGTTTGATTGCTGTTGAAACTCGCTAGAAGGCGTGTTTGAACCTCATCTACACTAATCGTGACTCAAATGTAATTCTTTTGGTCACCAAATATAATTTTATAGTTGTCGAGTACCAGAAAATATATAAACTCTCTTATTTAGCAAGTTTAAATATTTTATTAAACAAAAACTGTATAAAATCTATTTAAACTACTATTCTAATAGTAGTTTCTAAAGGTAATTTTTAAGTGATTAGTACGACCTTTCATATTGTTAAAATTAATTTAAAAAAAAGTTTCGTTGGATTTCTTTTTTTGTTCTTCCCAGGATGGAGGATTTTGAAGTGAAATTTTTTTTTGAGAAGTGAAAAAATATTTTCAATAAGAATTACATGTTGAACATATTATAATGAATAAAAATATTATTTTCTAGTGTTTTCTTACATTTACGCGAACACTACATATTTCACAAATACAAGTTTTTTACGGATGTGCAGACTGGTAATTGCAAATAAAGTACGCCGATTAGAAGATCTAAAGACCAAGATCGCAAGATATCTAACAGACTTAAATTTCTTGAAGAGATACCGATGAAGAATTTTAAAGTACGTACATAAATGTTAACGTCTGTCACCAATACAGGTAGTGACAATGTAAGGACATCCGTACAAGCGCCGGTCAAGGGCACTCTTACTTTAGCCCTTCTTTAATTGTAGTAGAATTGTGTGTGTATGGTGAAGTTTTTTATTTTTTTCTGACTCGTTTTTGTATTTTACGAACAATGAACATAACGCCAAATCAAAGATAAAATTAATTTACTGATAGTATCACCCGTTTAATATTTAACTGATATTTCAATTTATTGTCTGCCTCGCTACTCTATTGATGTCATAAGCCCGACTGTAGATCAAGTGGTCCCGGGTCGGGATGAAATCACTTATAGACGTAGTCATAGGTTTTTACTTATTGGGTTCTTCTGCCAAGAGATTCTAAGTGACAGTAGCAGACAAAAAGTGAAATAGGGATTAAAATCTGAAATAGAAAAATTGTCTAAATAAGTTGATTTTCCCTACCGCATGCTCAAAGGTCATTTTCCGTTTTCCGTCTCCTCTTGAAACAGATTTTAGCTAAATAACCACATATCAAGTAACAAAACAAAAAGTTATTAAATACAATTGCATATGTATATAATACTGAGTAAAATTTCATTCTGATTATAAAATTTGAAATAATTTTACCTTGCTGGCTTAAGGTCCATAAATTTGAAATTTTTTACGTGCGTAAGACAGCATTGAACCATTTATAAAATATAGGTACTTATAAGCTGTAACGTCCGGAAGTAGGTGGTAAAGGCATGACACCCTTTTAATTCCAGGGGTATGTAGGTAGTGTGCATCCCATCTGGTCTTTGCCGTGAAATGAAGTTTGTCATTACTTATAGTTTTAAACGAGTTCAAAACAGGTAGAGGTTGTTTATTGGACGCGTATGTTTATTTATTATGTATGCTCGTCGAAATTTTAGAAATGACTGAGTTGATTTAAGTGATTTTAAATGCTATATAGCCTTTTAAGGCTAATGAGGCCTCAATGGGCTATACATTTGAAGAAAAATGAAAATAAAGTATTTTTGTCATGAAAGGCCAATTTTCAGTCGTAAGATAGAAGTGAGCCGTCGAATGAATTGTAACTTGACTAAATATAAAAGTGAAACAATTAAACTACTAGGTTGATCAATAAGTTTTTCTAAAAGGCAATGAAACTAGGATACGTATATTTATGTGAATTGTATTTATTTCTTAACGTTATCGTAACTTTTTACTAAATAATTATAAAACGTTATCTCGCCGTGTGGTTAAAAGTGGTGGCAAATGGTACCTTTACTTTGTGGTAGAACTGCCATTTTGTCTAGAAGTCCGTCAGGGTAGGTACCGCTCCTTATCAATAAATGCCTCCAAATAGTAGTCCCAGCACTGCTGCATTTCGGTCTGAAGGTCAAAGTATTGTTACGCGCTCAAGTCGACGATACACTAGCGCCATCTAGTGTCAGGAACGAGAGCGAGGGGAGCATTGTGAAAATGACATCACAAATCACTCAACCGACAGCGCCATCCGAAGAACTAAGTTTCTAGAAAATCTACACTCGCACACTCGTCCCTTTGCGCGCATTTACTTGAATATTCCGGATGCTTCTTTGCTAATTTATATAAATAGGCGCTGCAAGATGCGATCGAGGCAGTATTGAATTGGCGATACGAGCGAAGTTTCGGAGCGGAATTAAGTGAATTAGTGTGTTTAATTATTAGTGTTTTAAGTTTTAATTTGTGTAAAGAGAATTAAAGTGTTAATTTAGGTAATTTTATCGGCAATTTTTATTGTCACGAACCTCAAGCTCGTATCAGTATAATTACCAGCTGCGAGACATTCCATCTTAGTCCACAAAGCTGACAACACACTTTCATATTCACACGTGGTCATTTTTTATACATGGTAGAGCCATGCTGCCATATTAGAAGTATTGTTGTAGCATGAATAGGTCGGCTCGACCGGGGAGGGACCACGCTCTCGCAGAATATCAGCGTCAAATAGTAGCTTAATGGTGCTGTATTTCGTATGGTGAGTGTAGAGAACCGGATACCCTTTTTATTGGCAACGAGGCATCTTAGTCCTCACGGGTGAAAACGAATCTGCATTTTAAACGAGTAAACAGTAATTGAGGATAGATGTAGATGACTATGGGCCACAGCAACCACTTAACATGAGGTGGACTGTGTGCTCTTTTGTCACCTATCCTATAAAAAAAACGGTAGAGCCACGCTGCGGCTATATTATGGTAGAAGTTCGAATGGGTCAACTCGACCAGGGCGGGACCACGTTTAAACTTATTAACATCGTAAAGTAGCAGCTTAATACTGCTATATTTTGTATATTGAGTGTAGAGAACCTGGGGGGCCTGATGGGTCTCCCCTTTTTACTGGACACGGAGCATTCCATTTTATTTCTTATGAGTGACAACACATTTGCAATATGATTCTCAATCAAGGATAAATGAACTAATTTTATACAAAAAAAAACACATATGTTGCCTTCTTCGTTTGAATTTGGCTGTCAGTCTCCATGGACTGCAGTGGGCACTTATCATTAAGTGATCACCGAATTGATTTGTCATGTTAGGAATAAGTAAATATTTGGGATGCGTATTCAGCAGGGATGGGAGATATGGTAAGGATATAGAACGATGAGTGAACGCAGGAAATAGAGTAAATGGGACCCTGCACTTTATTGTGGAAAGACAGAAAGAATGCGTCAAAAAAGGCACGTATGAAAATTCACAATACCCTACTTTAACGTATGGTAGTGAAAGTAAGGTGTAGCAGAAGAAGCACTAAAGTGGAACAAACGCAGTAGAAATGCGGTCTTTAAGGAATATGTTATAGCTGAATGTGAATGACAGGGTGAGAAATTGTGTGATAAGAGAAGAATGTGGTTTGCAAGATAATGCTGTGACCAGGATTAAGAAAGGAATGCTCATGTGGAAAGAATGAATTAGGAAAGAGTGACAAAGAAAATGTATGTTGCAGAAGCGAACGGCAAAGTCGGAAAGGGACGTCCTAGGTGAAAGTTTATCGACCAAACTGGCGATATATTGAAAATAGATCAAATTAGGAGTACCCTTAACGACGAGCTTGTGTGCGTAGGTATATGGATGTGGAGGAAGCGAGAGACGTGTGTCAGAATCTTGCCAAATGGAAGTCTGTAGTCTCTGCCTACCCGTATATGTGACAGGCGAGAGTGTTTATGTAATATGTATATATGTAAAAAAGGCAAAGTACTTTTATAGCTCATGAAAAAAAAAACTATACTGACGGGACGAGATGAGGTGATGCATTCACTTACACCATCACCACAACGTAAGATGTACTCGTAGGTGTAACTGTCCAAAAATGTAGTGGATATACTTGCTAGACAATAAGAAACTACTATCCATTAAAATTACTTAAAGCAAACTAACATATAAGCATTTTGACAGGATGCTCCGATCGAAGCACTTATCTCGGACGGTAATAAATTTGCTGCAGTCAAACATGGTTCCAACTTGTACTATTATCGTTAAAAGGATGTCTCGTCTTCACTTATGGATTTAAATGATAGAAGTTTTGAGCAAGTTTATTACATCGATCATTACTATAGGAGAACAAGGTTGTCACAAAATGTCAGTATAAGATAAAAGAATATGACGTGATGATGAATGAAATCGTTGCTATAACAGCCTATCAGAAGTCCACTAGCCACATAGGTTGCGTATTGTGTAGGGGTGAGGGGAATTTGTCATATTTCCCACGCGTGATTTTTAAAAGTACTCTGCGTTCCACTAGCAACACTGGTTACATTACGTTATTAATAGTTATTATTATTTTACTAGCAGTTTAAACAACTGATAAAAGCCTGTCCTATTTCAAATGTGTAATTATTCTAATTTAGTTGTTTACCTAATCTGTTCTTGTATTGGTTAATAGTTTGTGCAGATATCACTTCTGATGACAGCTTGTTCCATGCCTCAATCACTCTTTGGCTGAAAAGGTGCTTGTGTAGGTTATTTTTGTATTTTTGTAGGTTTTACGTAGTAGAGCAATGCTGCAGTTATTTTTTATATTATTTAATAGTATAGTTGTAGCACGAATGGGTCGGCTCGACCGGAGAAGGACCACACTCTCACAGAATACCAGCGTCAAATAGTAGCTTAATGCTGCTGTGTTTCGTATGGTGAGTGTAGAGAACCGGAGACCCTTTTTACTTTTTACTTTTTAGAAACGAAGTATTCCATCTTAGTCCTCACGGATGACAACGCATCTGCATTTTGATTCGTAATTGAAGATAGATGTAGATGTCTATGGGCCGCAGCAAGCACTTATCATCAGGTGGACTGCGTGCTCGTTTGTGACACTATTCTATATAAAAAATATTATGTGACACTGCTGTAGTTAATTCGAAGTGATGTCCCCTAAGATGTGTGTTTGTTGACTACTGGATTAAAAATTTGTCAAAATTTTCTAGATCATGGTGTCCTTGTATAATTTTATATTTTTTGATCCAAATTCCTCGTTCTCTGCAATCTTTCAGAGTCGTTAGTTTAAGTTTATTCAGCTTTTCCTCATATGGTATGTTTTTCAATTTTCTGGGGACTTTAGAAAATCTGCATTGAATCTTCTCCAATAACTCATTATTCCTTTTTGAACACAAGTTTTTGTTAAGATATAAAATTCCGGTTTCAACAAGAGTGTTTTTATTCTTTAGATTAACATTATAAAATTACTACTCTTTATAGTTGTTATATTAGAAAAGAACCAACTTTAAATGATTTTGAAGATCATTTCTTCAAGTCGTTATCGAGATATTTTGTAAATACACTACTCGTATTTTATTACTTCAGACATACGATGAAAATTTTCATAATGCGTAACGCAAAATTTAATAAATTCATCGGTATTATTTATTTGGGTTTCCTCTTTTTATAAATGAGCTTGTATTCAGATATAAGTATAAGAAGTAGTATAAAAACAATAAACCAGAGTTATTGAGAGCATCTAGCGTCTGCTGTATTTTTGTCTACTTAACAAGTCAACCCCAACACAACCGGTCCTCTTTGCGTTCGATATGTGCAAATGTAACCCAACCTGTACCGCGTGTGGTGGTGGCGTTAATGACACTCTTTTGTACCATGAGTACCGTAAGAGGCGTTTCGGTAATGCAAGAGTAATCCAATAGCATTCGATAAATTGCTGTATACCATTACGCCTATGCGAGACGTAAAATATATAATCTGACAACGGGAAGCAGTCATAGTTGAGGGCCGTCTGGTACTGCGAATATCAATCCGCCTGATGAGCGTGACGACTAAAGCAAATCCTTCCTTTCCTACAACGGAAGAGTACTCTGTTCAGCAACGTTACGATGATGTAGAAGGAGGCACCGATCATATTGTATGAGAAAGGATAAGGATACGGTAAGTGAATGCTGAGGCCCATCATATCTTAAATCTATCAATCATCTACAATCTATTGGTTAAAAACAAAAATGTAGATAAATTGTCACCCATTTGGCCTGTGACAGAATGCTTCATTAGCAGTAAAAATCAAATCAAATTAGTTTATTTTGTGAACGTAGGTTCATTTACAGATCTCGATATGTACATAGTAAAGTATACGGTAGGTTCTCTATGTCCCGCCAGTAGGTATACAGAACAATAAGTGCAACATTCATTAATAACATAAATTTTTTTTCTCTTCTGATGTCAGTTTCTAATTGAAATAATTAAATAATACATTAATAATTACAAAAAAAAATAAAGATAATAAAGGGATAGTGTACATATTATAATAATTGTCATCATTTTGTCTAATTGTCATCAAGTATTAATTGGCACATGTCATGATAGATATGTAGTCTATGATGCTTAATAATATAGTATTATAATTGATTAAAACTACTTTTTACGGATTTTATCGCGTTTTATTTATATTAATTTTAATACCCGACGTTTCGGATGCTTTCCAGCACCCATGGTCACGGGGGACTGAGGTGACTGACGTCCCGATGTCAAAGTTAACCCGGAGTACCTTCAGCTTTTTAATTATTGTCTTTGGTCCGATCTACGCACGGTAAAAGTAGATTTAATCAATGTATAGTGTTCGCGTAAATATAAGAAATCATATAGTATTATAATGTCAAAATGTTTTATATCTTTAGATGAAGTTCTTATATAAATACACACATTCCTTTATATAAATATATAAGGAATTCGTCTAAAGAATAATATGTTTCATCTTTTAGTAAATCAAAAAGTTTACGTTTATAAATATTAATGTTGTCAAAATCTTTAATGTACTTAGGTATTTTGTTATATACTTTCGGTGCCATTTCATATATACTCTTCTGTAAGAAAACAGTTCTACTTGGTACTAAATAAATCTTATCTGAGCGACGTTGACTTTCCACGAATTTATACTGTTAATATTACGTTTTACATAAATTCTTGTTTCATAAATACATAACGAAGGAAATATTAAAAATTTTAGTTTTTGAAAATGTGGCTTAAGACGATATCGGTGGCGATCTAGGGTGGAAAGAAATCGGGGCTTTTATCGAGGCAATCCCTACACAAGGGCCTGCCTAGCAGTACACGTTTGGACTTGGAGCGGAACGCATATGCGGTAGAGTTCTTCAAAATGCCTCCGATTCTCTTAAAACACCAACGTGTTGGTTTGGAATTAGCCCTCTCGGTTAATTTATTCGAAAATAGAAAAAGAGGAGTTGCTGGGTGAAAAATAGCTCCAAAAGGGAAAAAAAATAAGCCACATAAACATACTAAATGATTTGTAATCCACAGACATGATTAATTTTCTCCGGGTGGGTGAAGACAGTTTTTACAACCTTCTAGAATTTTTTTATATTCATGATTTCGCAACTTATATAAAAACATCAATTTCTCCTACCTATGCTATTTAGTTATTTCTTCTCTTTGTTCATTTCTGCTTTGGTCAAAATCGGGTTATGTACTACACACAACAAACAAAGAAATAAAATACATTTTTATAATAATATATATACTTTTTTTTAATGTAATCTTTATTTATGTATTAAAACTATCAAAAAATAAAATAGCTTATATTTTTTTTAAACATAAAGAAACCTTTAATTTCGGAAATACTCCCTTCTATATAGCTTGTTTGTTGATGTGGAGATGGTGAAGGAGTAGGAGTTAGTTGTTGATGAGGATGTTGATGTAGATGAGGATGAAGGCACGTAAGAGATCTGAGTGCGGTCTTGTGTTGATAGCGTTGGAGTAGGAGTTAGTTGTTGATGAGAGGATGAAGGCACGTAAGAGATCTGAGTGCGGTCTTGTGTTGATAGCGTGGGAATAGGAGTTAGTTGTTGAGGAGAGGCTTCATCCTCTCCTTACTTACTTCATACACCCTACTTTATGAACGGCAATAAAACAATTAGTTTAGTAGGCATTCTTGACTTCGCAAGGTCACAGGCTAGGGTGGATATGATTTGAATTTCGATAGATTTTAATTAATTTATTTATTCAATTTTTTTTGTTTTTTTGTAAAATATCAGTGCCATAGGCTTCTACTCCGTTCACATGTTTAAAATGTAAAAATTTTGTTATGTAAAAAAGCTCATTCAGTATCATTGTTCCGTTAGCGTCCTTCCGTGAGGGCTGCCGACAGCGACTGCCAAAAGAAATCGGGCCGATGCGCCTACACACACGCAGTACGGAGGGGGCGGGGCCCCGATCTAGGAAGCATCGGCTGCATTTTTGCTCCTGCCAGCCGAATAAGGAGGCGATATCGGCCACGACTTAGGATGGCCCTACATACGACACGATCTAGAGGCAATCTAGGAGGCATCCCCACTACTCCACCCTAGATCGCCACCGATATCGTGTCGTATGTAGCCCACTTTACACGTGTTGGTAGTTTTTAAACTAGAGATCGCACGTAGACATTTGTTTTGTGTAATGAACACATCGCGAATGTTGGGTGCATTGCCCCATAGTATAACGCTGTATCTCAGGATTGAGGCGACATAAAAGACGTTTCCTTTACACTCAAATAGAGTAAAACAGTAGCATTATGCATATGTTATTTAACGTTGGTATTCTGTGAGAGCGTGTCTTACCCGGACGAGCCGAGTAATTCATGCTGCAGGCTGCAGCCAAGCTTGAAATAGTGGGTGTTGGGTGTAGTCAAATTACACCACCGTGTCTTCCTACAATTGTGTTTCCCATTTAATTTGGCCTTTACAAGATTCGTTTAATATTAAGAAAACTACAAGTCTAATTTATTTTTTCAATATTTAGATACAATATACGTGACACTGCTCGTAGCTCGTCGCATCAGTTACGTCCGCTATTCAATTCCACCCTCGCGTAAATCACGTTCCGAATATTGCGATGCACATTTGCTTTTCCTTAACGTCGGTTTATTTGTCCCTCCATTTTACTATATTGTAAAGTCGTAAAGATTTAACCAGAAATTTGCATATATTTACATAATATTGGTTTTATTGTAATGTAATGCAACAATCAGTTTTTTTTAAACAAAAACAAAAAAGTAAAATATAAAAGAAAAAGATACAAAATTATAATTTTTCGGAATGTAACCCATGTCGCCATCTTCGTTTGTTCGTCATCTTCCAGAAGTACAGAACAACGTTTGCCGGACCAGATGTTATTTTTATAAAACCTATAAAACAGTTGCACAAAGATGAATCTAGTTTAGAAAGTAAATTATCAACAAAGTGAGCTAAAGGCCCAGGGTCTATTTGTAATAAAATAGAATAACGTTAAACCTTTGCAGTTAATGTTCACAAACGACTGTTTTGCGACCGAAGTTTAATTGAGATTTGCAGCCAGATTCAACTACAGGTTAAACGAGGAAGGGTTAAAATAAACGGGAGTTTTTGCATTTACTAATTACCTGCAAGAATCAGTCACACAAGTTCTGTTTACGTTCTTTCAAAGTTTTTTTAACATAGATGTTAGAGTGAGAAACCAACACTCAGTCCACCAGGTAAGAAAACATAGAAGGAATTAAAATAGAAAAATACGAAATGATGTACATAATATATTAACATGACACATGACGTGAAACACCAACGCTTCAGGAAGTCTACGGTTTGTGATCATATCCTAGAGGTCCCCGCTATTACATCAGATTTCATTGACCACATATACTCGCGAAAGAACATCGATTCCTGCCAAGGATGATACGTGAGGCTATTGAAATTAAAAAAGCATCCTAATTTCAATAAAGAAGGAGGCTGGAGGACCTTTGGATCCTTTTATTAATAAAATTAAAACTAAAGTCATGCGTACCATTGCAAGAGTTATAGACACAGTTAGCTCATGCCACGTAGATCGGTCAAAAAAAATTATTAAAAATCTGAAGGTACTCTAGGTCAACATTGATCTCAGTCTCCCGTGACCATGGGTGCGGCAAAACACCTGAAATGGCCGGAATTAAAATAAACAAAAATAAAACGCGTTAAAATTCCAAAAAAATCGTTTTATTAAAAGAACAGTACGTTTACTAAAAAGTAGAAAAAAGGCGAATAACATCTTAAATATAATAAATTGCAGTATGAAGCTAGTTGAACAAGTGCAACATGGATAGTCTCTGTTAAGACTGGCCGTCGTGACAGTAATTTCATCTGTAAGACATTATTATTTACGTACTAAATACATTTTAGAGAGTGTATGCAGGTAATTTATCTTTCTGCACCTGGTCATTCAACCGAGATAAAGAAGGGAGAATTTCTTCATCCCCGTTGATTAACCAGACGCTCCACGAGTCTTCACTATTTTTTTATCGATGTATTTGAACAGAACGTTTAGCTTCATTGTTCGTAAAGGAGGGTACTAACCCGCGTTGCTACCGAGGAATTCTTGACACAAAAACCCAATAATAAATTTTAACCCGACGCGGGATTCGAACCGGTTGCCATATGATCACGTTTATGATAACTTGATCAATGCGCTTAAGATGACAATACCAATGATCCAGTCAATTACTGTATAATACTAATATGTCTGCAGTTTGCGATCATATCCTAGATGGCCCCAACCATTACATCAGATTTGATAGACCACAAATCCTCGCGAAAGAACATCGATTCCTACCAGGGATGATACGTGAGGCTATTGAAATTAAAAAACATCCTAATTTCAATAGAGAAGGAGGCTGGGTACTACCACCTGCTTGGGATCCTATAATTAATAAAATTAAAACTAAACCCAAGCGTACCACTGCAAGACTTCAAAACACAGTTAGTTCATTCTGCGTAGATCGGACCAAAGACAATAATTAAAAAGCTGAAGGTACTCCGGGTTAACTTTGACATCAGGACGTCAGTCACCTCGGTCCCCCGTGACCATGGGTGCTGGAAAGCACCTGAAACGGGTATTAAAAATAAAATAAATAAAACTCTATAAAATACGTGAAAGTAGTTTTAATCAATGTATAGTGTTCGCGTAAATATAAGAAATCATTACACACATACTGTACAAATATCAATATAAATGGTGTGTAGTACATACAAGTGTGAAGTACATACACTACACCTATACTTACACATAAAATACTTGGCTCTATGGGGAAGACAAAGTAAAGTAGCAATAAAACTTATGATTTTAGTACATATTTGTATTCTGTACTCAAAGAGCACGGTACTTGCACGTGTCTCTTTCCCACGCGCACTGTCTTGTACTCTCTACAAATATTTAATCTGTTCCTTGTCCCAATTTTACGTCATTCTCCCCCCTTCTGGGGCTCACGGAACAATAACTCCTACGTCGTCGGGCCTTCCTTCCAGCGTTCCTTACCTGGTGTAGGGGAGACCGTCAGCAGGAAGGTGTTTTCCCCAGGGCGAGGCCTTTCCATTGCGGTATTCGAACCGCAGGCTCGTAACGCCACAGTCAAACGATTAGTCGCTGTGCTACGAAGGGTGATCAAAGTACCCGCGTTGTGATATAGGAAAGGTTCCAATGAGAAGGAGACGTGTTACTTGTTCCAGATCTTTAATTATACTGCCCAATTATTCTACCTTATAACACTATATTAACGTGGGGACTACACTACGCTACAGCGGACTGAAAGGGAAAGGGAGTAAAATTAAACATGAAATTATTTTAATTTTTGGTATATTCTCCATTAACCCTAATAACGTATGTAATATAAAAATAATAAACCCGATTTATTAAGAGCGGGAAGAGTTATAAAGCTAGCTAAAGATAAAGCCTAACTTCTCCGCTTCGCGTTTAAGATGTTTTGAACAATTATACCTTCATTTTGCGTTGTGATGGCGGCGTGAGTGAATATATCACTTCCCTTGGACCCGTCAGTAAAACGTATTCTTTTTCTTCATCGGCCATAAAACTATTCTCCCATTGTAAGGTTTTATTATTACTAAAATGACAAATCAAATCACAGTCCACTTGGTGATAAATAGTCACTGCAGTCCAAGGTTACCTTCAGCCTACTATATAAAAATAAAGCTACAGATGTATTTTAAGTAAGGGTGACAAACGAGCACATAGTCCATCTGATGGTAAATGGATGATATGGGCCATAGACATCTACATTTATCCTCAATTATATAAGATTCGATAAGAATCAAAATGCAGATGCGTTGTCGCCGCCGAGGACTAAGATGGAATTCCTCATTTCCAGTAAATAAGGATCTCCGGTTCCCTACACTCACCATACGAAAAACACAGCAGCATTAAGCTGCTATTTCACGCTGGTATTCTGTGAGAGCGTAGTCCTTCCCCGGTCGAGCTGACGCATTCGTGCTACTATCATAATATAGCTGCAGCGTGACTCTACCATGTATTAAAATGCAGATGCGTTGTCCCCCCTGAGGACTAAGACGGACCGCTTCATTTCCATTAGAATGGGTCTCCGGACTTTACGTTGGTGTTCTGAGAGAGCGTGGTCCTACCCCGGTCGACTCTTCGTACTTTTTTTATAGAATATGGGTGACAAACGAGCACACAATCCACCTGATGGTAAGTGCCGTCGTCGTCTCTATATACTAAGCCCTATAGACATCTACATTTATCCCTGATTAAGAGTCATAATGCATATGCGATGTAACCCATAAGGACTAAGCTGGAATGCCTCGTTTCGCCTCCCTCATGGATTGTCTCATGGGGTGATGTTACCATAGTTGCCACGCTTGGCAAGCGGGTTGGCAACTGCAGTTTTTTTATTATTTTGATTCGTTATCCGGAGGATGCTGCTGCCCTGCTGATCTCCTGTTTCAACTTCCCTCTGTCCACTCTTACGAAACCCTCGGAACAATATGGCGTAATGGATAGTCCTGTACCGCCAAACGGTTTAAGTAAAACATACTTTGATAAAAATGTTACTTTATTGCATAAAGTTATACTTTAAAAATTGTGCGTCTCAGCTTCGACACGTGACTGGAGTTTACTCCTGAAAAAACAATGGTATTAAAGTATATGCAATAGACAAAAAAGTAAATAAATAAACCGATATATTTATTTATATGAATTTAATAAAATATATGAAGTAAATTATATTACATAAAATTATATGACTTATATTACATCATTCATTTCTCACTAGGAGATCTGCGAGTATTTTGCACAGAGGCAAACCAATAAGTGTTTCAAATTATGTTAACGCTTGATTTTACTGCGTTATATATCAAAAAGATTTTCGATCATTAGATTTGATTAAGGAGTAACTTCCAATAAACTCCAAAAAAAAATTTTTATTGTATGATCTATATCACAGTTTCAAAATACTTTATTTCGACGTGTGGCACTGTTTCATTTGTTAAAATAAATATATACAATCAGTAGTACATACCCTACCCATACCTTGTACTTAGTATTTGTTACTCTTTGACATCGTAAGGTACAACCGCTTGATGACAGTGTATTACAATAAGGGCACGACAGCCATATTGTTAATGCCACATCGATAATAAAGATTAAAACTTACTCATAACGCTTGAACGTTAACACTCATAATGTCTTGAATGGCGCAAAAATGTGTCCCAGAGATCGCTAATTTGCAAAGAAATGGCTCCTCTAAACTTTCCTCATAGCAGGAAGGAGCGCACGAACAACTTAGATTAACGAATCTGTAAGATGTAACTGAAGTCGAGTGAGGTGTTTTGTGTACAAATTTTGTCTATCATCATTTCCTTCATTTTTTAACTCAGCAGTAAGTTATACACATAAATAAAAATGACGTGTGTGTCTGTTATATTGAAAAAACTGCCTTATATTGAGCTGAGGGGATAACTTACATGCCATTAGTACATGGATTACCAATTATCAAAACTATTGATATAGATTTCATCGCGTTTAATTAACAAATTATTAATTTCCGACATTTCGGTTTTAACAGCACCCATGATCACGGCTGACTAACGTGAAAAACATCCTAATTTCAATAGAGAATATAGATGGGTGCTGCTGGACGTCAATTACCTCAGTCACCCGTGACTATGGATGCTGGAAAGCACACAAAACGTCGGGAATAAAAATTCATGTAAATTAAATGCGATAAAATCTGTAAAAGTAGTTTTAATAAATTTTTCTCATAGCATGCATTTCCGCCTATCTATCTGTGAGTCTTAGTGTGCGTAGAACGCTCCCCCTCACAGTGGGTCCCGCTCGGCTACGGACATCCGATTACAAATGGACAAAACATTGCTAGGGGTCTGCGGAAGTGACGTATGATTACTGACTTCTGCTAAGTGTGAACAACATTTTTATAACAGGCACTACTAGTTTAGTTCTTCAATATATTGATGACATATTTCTTATGTGAGTTCAGCGATAATTTTGTATCAAGTTATCCAATTTCAAAGATATTTTTTGTTTGAAAAAAAAAAATCTTGGTCGTGGTCCCATATTATTGCCCCTACTAGATCGATATTTGACGATAGGATCCATGTGAAAATATTTTATTCCATAAATTGCAATGGCACCCGCACGACTTATGAGAGGCAGCTCGGTAGCAGTTGAGTTTCAAGCCGAGAGCGGCGGCTTCGAATCCCTTCTAGAACAAACATTTGTATGACCTGTAAATAATTGTTCATAGTCTGGATGTTGCACAATTTGTGTTTGTAAACTGCCTCCACGATACACGAGTACGAAATACCCACTAACGCTTTTAAAAAAATTTTAGCATGGCAACATCTGTCGATCTGATC